>CM048848.1:69809805-70409805 GCA_026545225.1 Cornus controversa | reverse complement strand
CACATGCATGACAGTTGACACCACAAGCATGCATATATTTTTAATGAATTCTTTTATTTTTACAAGAAATTGAATGAGTAAGCTTGAAGTAAAGCTGCAATGTACGTGATAATCAAAATCCTTTTCCATGTGAATTGATTCTTCTAGTATATATTTTTTCTTTTTTCTTTTTGAAAATCACAATACCATTATTTTTACATGAAATCTCAAATTGAATTAAGAAAACTCAAATTCAGATTAGGTTTTGTTTGATAGGGCATATATATAGCGTCCTGAACAAAGAGAAGGTTACTTAATTTCATGGTATTATTATATATTAATTAGGGCTTCCTAAAAGATAAGGATTCAAGTATAAAGTTTACGTTATAAAAAGAATGTTATTGTTGTACGTTATCACGTACGTGGAGCAAGGACTTTCATGGGGTTTTCATGTCAAAGATACTATTGTGGATTATCTGATTGGCAGGCCCAAGCCCAGGCCCAAGCCCAAGCCTAAGCCCACAACAGATTCAATAAATGTAAGTAGGTTGAAATTAGCGTTCAATGGTAGTATTTTCTTGGGACATATATATATATATATATCAAATATTTTATTGGGACTTGGATTGTGCCGAATCTTACAGCTTTGAATGGATCTGGGCTGGGTTGACTATGGCCCGGACTAAGCCTATCCCTGATCTGGCAAGAGCTACCAATTCCATTTACAAAAAAAATCTTATTAATTTGCTTCCAGAGTACGTACTACATTATTTAAACAAAATAAGCCACGCACGTGCTTCCAAATTTTATGGGTATGTTGATTACCTCCTCCTTGTAATGCTCTTAAGTGTGTATTTTATTCACAAAAATTTGTTGTGAACTTATTTAACCTTGCCATACCACATAAATTTTGTGGTTTGAAATTATTTAATCCAACAAGTCTCCTTTCAATTCATGTGATTAAGATGAAATTACGTTATGAAAAAAATTGATGACGAGTATCATGCATTTTCCTTGTATTACTTGCTTAAACTATCCACTCTTTTGGAAACATTTAGATTGGCACTTGAACTGATTTACATGGAAGTAAAAGAGTTCACAAAACATATATATATATATATATACACACACACACACACACACACACTACAATAACTGATGTACAAACTTAACTTGAAGCTTTATCCTCTATGTACATGAGATCTTTATGCTGAGAAGTGAGTTTGGTACCCTTTGTTATATGGTATTGGTATGGCCTTCAATGGAACAGCTTTCCTAAGAGTTATCCCCATCCGTTCCTTCATGTCAATGTCTGCTGGTTTAATCCCATCAGCCAAAACCCAATCAAACTTGTGCAAGAGTGACCCCAAAGCTAATGGAAGCACACGGGAAGCAAGAGGGATTGCAGGACACATTCGACGGCCTGATCCAAAAGGTATGAACTCAAAATGGTGTCCCTTGTAATCCACCATGTTTGGTCCCAAGAACCTCTCTGGCTTGAACTCTAATGGCTCCTTCCACGTCTTGGGGTCGCGTCCAATCGCCCATACATTCACAAGAATTTGTGTTTCTTTGGGGATGTAGTAGCCTAGCATATTGCAGGAGTCCATGGCCATGTGTGGAACCAAGAAAGGGAGAGGTGGGTGAAGCCTCAGAGTCTCCTTGATGACTGCTTTGAGATATGGAAGGTTTTCGACGTCCTTCTCTTCGAGCTTCTTGTTAGGACAAACGACACTCCTCAGCTCGGCCTGGGCTCTGTGGAGTGTTTCAGGGTTATGAAGGAGCTCGGCCATTGCCCACTCTAAGGTGCTTGTAGTCGTGTCGGTCCCTGCAGTGAACATCTCCTGATAAACCAAAATAATTAGTCTAAATTAAGTTCAATTTTGCTTTATGAAGTGAGGATTTCAGTTTTCTGAAAATATTTGAAATTTACCAAGGATATGTTCAACTGCATGTAATTAGAGTTTTGAAATTGAAATTGGATAAAACTTTATCCATGATTCCACCAATTTCAATAACAATTTTTTTAAAAAATTTCTCCGATTTCAATTCCAAAACTTCAATTTCATGCAGCCGAAAATAATTTGAAAACTGAAAACTATCTAAAAGCAATTGATTTTTCAAATTATAGTAATTTATATTTCTGTGAAAACTTTTTGTAAATTTTCGAAGCCTTCTAAAAATCACACAGAATTTTGTGTCTTTCTATCCTCTCAGCCTCTAGTACTTGTGTGTAATTAATAAACAGAAATGCTAAATTTTAAGAATTTATATTATGAATAATGTAGCAGATGATAATATCATTGAGACTATGTGTGTATGGGAGGAATTTCACAAATACTAATTCACCATTTAATTATCATATCATTCATAATAAAAATTCATAAAATAATTTCATGATGTGTAGCATTCCTCGTTAATAAAACTTATACTCGGCAATAAGAAATTTTGTGTGTGTGAGAGTTAGAGAGATGGTGCAATTGCGAATTAGAAGGAGATGGCTTACAAAGACAATAACATTGATTGTTCTCGAAGAAAACCTAGGAGGCCCTTCAACTCCGTCACCACGATACTCCAAAAGCACATCTAAGTAGTCCTTTCTATTCTCTTTGCCACCACCAAAATTCTCATTTTCTGTACTTTCCATTCTATCTTTGATGAACCCTCCGGCAATTTCAAACGCTCTTTCAACATGGAACTGTGTCTTCCTTCTTATCCCTTGTGGGTCGAGCCTTCGTAAAAATGGCAAGAAATCTGCCATATTAGGCTTCCCTGCCAACTCCATCACCTTCCCTGCATGGTGAAAGAATTTAGCCCCTCTATCCGATTTCGGATCCAAAAGATCTTTCGAAAACATGAGGTTTCCAATTAGATTGAAAGCCATCAAGAAAAAGAACCTCCCAACGTCGATTCTATTTGTTCCGGCACCACCACCAGCAGCCTCATCAATGAACTGCACCATGCGATCAATGCACCGTCCACGGACATCTCTCATGGCGTCGAGGCTGCTCGTCACAAAGAACTCGGTGGTGCACAACCGCCTCAACATGCGCCAATGTGGCCCGTATTGAGCTGTGATGAGGGACCCTTCGTTGCCATAATCGCCTTTCATGGCCTCGTAAATCTTCCTCCCGGCAAGGACTATGTCGTGGTTCTTGAACATGTCTCGAGCCACTTCGTCGGAAGAGATCACCACGGTGCTCATTGAGCCTAGCCACAGGGTCATGATAGGACCGTGCTTGCGGGCCAGTTTGGCAAATGACTCATGGGGGGACCAACCCAGTTGGAAGATGTTGCCAACCACCGGCCACCACTGTGGCCCCGGTGGCAGCCGCCCTAGCTCCTCCAAGCGGCGTTGTTGCCGTTTGGTCCCCATGAGCCATGCAACCCATAGCAGTAAAGCTAGGACCAAACCCATTACTTCAGACTCCATTTCCCCAAGGTTGTTTGAGCTCGAGTGTTTGGGAATTTGATGATGGAATGATCCGTACGGAACACACATATCTTTATAGAAGTGTTAAAAATATAAGAATTTAATTGATTTATTATAAACTATAGATGAATGTTTATTTATAGATCCGTGATCTTAGAAGGCAAAAAATTTTAATTCCAAATGGTTTAGAAAATAAAATAAAAAATTATACTACCTCTACGGTTTTCGAAGTAGTCAATAATTTTGGCCGCGGAGGTAATAAATGATTTAAGATAAAATTAGAATAATAATAAAAAATATAATATTAAATATATTATTTAACAGTCCCTCATGCAACATAGGTATTGACTGTACCGTATATGGTCTCAGTACATGAGGTTGGCACGTTCACAAGCTAGGCATCAGATTCTCACAATGGCTTAATGAGTTACGAGTAGAGTAGTGTGGTATGAGTGCGTATGTAGTGTGCACCTATTACTGAGAGGCGGATTTATCAAAGCCTAGTGTACTAATGTACCTATTTAATTATATATAAAAAAATTATACATGTAGTAAATATAATTTTTTTTTTGAAAGTTTAGAACTAAAAAAGCCTATTAAGACCTGAATAATATGCCCACTTAATTTTATAATAAAAAATTATACATATATATCTATTGAACTCTTACGTTCGTATTCACTTGTTTAAATTTCTGTGTACGTTTTGTTGTTACTTTTATATGTATATATATATATATATAAATAAAAATTAACTGTAACACTCATGCATATCTCCTGTATCCATTATGCATGTCTTTGCTAGTTCAATATAGGAAGTTTTTGTTAATTCTTCAAGTGACAACAATGTTGCCCTAGTAGCTCTGGTTCATGCCCGAGCTAAAAGGCAGACTGACATGTCAGCAAAGCAGGAATTCTTGGGTTTACAATTGACCATTGTTGAATTTAAATCTATTTAAAAACCTTACTATATGGTATGGATTAAAGAGAGTTTTGTATGAGTATGCAGTTAATTTTTGTATAATTGCAAAATCAAATTAAAAATTTGCAAGCTCTTTACGAATTGAATTACAATTGATGTCATGTTTCGCTCATCTAAGTCATTTAGGAAATATATGACTAATTAAATTCACTCAAATCGAACTTGACTAATCTTGTCATGACGAATTATCATTATTAATTAGCGTAATGCATGAAGAATGAATGGTTAAAGTAACTAAAATAAATATTTATAAAACTTTTATAAATAGCTTCCTCCAATAATTTGATAAAGTGAGACAACTTATGACATGAGAAGTGTCTTTAAAAAATTTCAGAATACCATCAAGATATAGTGTAAATGAAGTATTACAAGAACGACTTTTTCAGCACTGTGTGACATAATAATAAAATAACATGTGTTCATTTTAAATTTAAAATATGTAATGAAAAAAAAACCTCCTAATTTTTCATCTCTTATATTTAAAATTAAAAATGAATATGTGTTATTTTATTATTATACTACATCGAGAAATTTCTCCTCACCACTCAGAAAGCATAGCTTATTCATAATATGATACCATTCACTAAAATGCATACCAGTACACGACTAGAATAATGATCAGATTTACAATGATTGGTTATTAAAGAAAAGGAAAAAATCAAAAGCAAAGAAACCATAAATTTATTAGAGGTATAAAGAAACTTCTAATAAACAATGAAATACATACGTACCTTGGCCTAGTGGAACTTGACTCGACTCTTATATATACACACACACAAATAGTTGCTTGTGTATTTGGCTTTATATATATATATATATATATATATATATATTTAATGGTTAATTTTTAATATTCCATTGTCCTTTTCTTTGATTTCTTTTTCTATTTCTTTTTGGTAATTACTTCGTAGCTAGTATGTCTGCGTCCGCACAAATATGTAAGAATATCTCTTCCTTCTTGTTTACCATGCCTTTATTGCCTCCAGACTCCAGAGGTGTGAAACTAAAAAAATTGTATGAAATCTGCAATTAATCCCCATAACCAAACACTCTGCTCCATGAACGTACTCACTCACCCTGTTTGTCCATTTTGAAGATGACAACCTGACCTCCACATCCACGTTAACCGAAATCTAACTTTGTATCAACTGTTTTGTTTTATGTTGCATTGTTTATAAATCTTAAGATTATCATGTTTTAAAAAGGAAATTCTGATTAGATTTGCTAGGCATTAATTTATATTAGAATTCATCCGATCATCTCTTTAAAAAGATAAAATTAGGGTCATGGACTATTTTTGAAAAGATTTTAGTTTAATTGTTCAAACGAATCTTCATAGAACAAGGCAGCCCCTAGCTCCATAGGAAAAGTTAAAAAGTGGTTCATTTAGAGGCTCCATTGAAAAAAAATTATTGATAAATGTAGTGTTGGTTAGCAATATATATATCTATATATATATATATATATATATATATAGTACGCGTTGGTTAGGGATGACATCAACAAGGAATAAAATTAAGATCACAGAGAAAAAAGAATGATTAGGAATAAAAATTGATAAAAATTCTGGCCGTTGCACAATAATTATTGATTACACTTACTTCTTTTAGAAACACTATATCATATCTATCAAAATATAAATACAGATCCAACCTCACCTAGAAGATGAAACCCTAAAGTTGGAGCTTAGTATAAAAATAAAAATACATGCACACGTTCTATTATTTACATGGGGCCATATGAAAAGTACTCCTTGTTTAAATAGTGCAGGTCACCCATTCCTAGCTACACACACATATATATATGCATCATGTATTTTTAATTCTTAGCCAGGTGAAAGATTATATGCAATCCCAGTAACCAACCATGCTAGTCTTTAATAAACGAAATAGAAAATAAAGAAATTAGAATAATAGAGATGGAATTCAACACTTTTGCTTTTTCTGATGCATATCAGCAAGTTAAGCACAATGCATGGAAAGGCTTAATTTTAATCATTTGTTGTTCAATTTGATTGGAATTTCAACAGTTAATACTAATTTTTGGTAATATTTCAAATTATTTTTTCTCCGGTTCTATATCCATGGTACCGGTTTCATATTTTAATTTTCTTGGCAAAAGAGTGTTTGAGGTATGAACCAACATTGAAGGATTAGATTCATCCAAAGAGACAGAAAGAGAAATTTTTTTTTTGTTTTCTCATTTCTGTTTGAACTTATTAATAACTTATTTTAACAAAATATACAAAAATAATTATTAACTTACTGAAAAAACATGCATAACATCTATGATTAAATTTGTCTTGTTTACTAACATTTTTCATTGCTTGGAACCAAATCTTTAGCATGACACATCATTTATGTCCCACGTTATTTTAATAATAGTAAAAATTATTATTTTTATTATTTATAATTATTCGCCACAAACTTTATATGAAAAGACATGTTAACTTGTTGAAAAGACATGTATAACATTTATGATTGAATCTGTCTTGTTTTTCAATATTTTTTATTAGATGAAACCAAACATTATTATTGACACATTATTTATGTCTTATATTGGTAGTAGTTAGGAGTGTACAAGAAAATTGGTGCCATTGGAATCATAAAGAATCGGAATTGAATTGAGTTAAACAGTCACTGTGATTTTAGTTATGATTCTAAATTTTAAGAACCGTTCACTACGATTATAATGAATATAACTCTTATAAAATTATTGTAATAATTATAATAACCTTTTGTTATGTAAAAAACTTTAAACATACAATGAAGATATTATAACTATTATAAGGTTATTAAATACAACTCTTATAATAATTATTCTTATTTTTGTTAGATAACAAAGGTTGGAACAAGAGAAAAAAAAAATTTGTTTATTTTTTTTAGCAACGTTGGTATATATATGAATTTGTTGATACATTCTTTGATTGCTTGTAATGTACACACAAATGCACACAGACATACATAAATACTCCGATAATAATCTTTCAATTATTCTCGAAAAGAAAAGAAAATAATTAAAGTCATGGATGCATTAAACAAAATATGAAAAGCAAATTTATAATTTAATAGCAGAAAAATGTTAAACTTTCTTATTAATTGATAATAAATTTAGGGGTGCACAAATAATTAGAACTGTAAAGAACCGGTACCATAAAGAATCAAACCGAACTAAATAGTTTCGATTCAAAAATTACGAAACCGTTGAGTTCGGATTTTTTATGAATCGAACTGTGTACACTCATGATGTTAGTAACAATTACTATTATTATATTTTTGTATGCTTTATTTTGTAATTTAGTATAGTAGTTGTGACTTGTGAGTGAGTTGGGTGCAACTTGTTTAGACATTTCTCAATAGTTCAGGCTTAGATAAATTCGCCCACCAACCCAAACTCGACCCGTCCAATATAATTTGAAAAACTGTAACACTGCGCTCTTGTCTTGTAGTCCAAGAATAAAAAATGGCTAGAAAGGAAATATAGCGTACATAGCATTGAGTTCCGGCATATCACCGTTGATATACCTTCACTTATGGGAGCCCCGTGTTTGAGGTATTAACTTGCTTCGAAAAATTAGATTCACAAAAAATTGTTGTTTGGCTATAAATTCGGATTTTTTTTGTTTAGAGATCTCGTGTATTTATTCTATACATAATGCAACAATTTTATATCGTAATACAACAAATTTTTTTTATCATAATGTAACATAATTGCATACACTTTCTACTGGTTAATTTTTTTTTTGTTTTTTGGGGCTGTACTTTTAACAAATAACAACTAATTAATTTAACAAAATACACCAAAAATGATTATATAACAAGAAATCTTAACTTGTTGAAAAAAAAGACATGTATGTATAACATCTCTGATTAAAAATGATTAAATTTATCTTGTTTAACAACATAGTCAACACATTATATTAATAATAGTAAAAAATACTATTTCTTCTTATTATTTATAATTAATATTGTTACATTTTTGTTTGTTCATTTTGAAATTTAGTATAGTACTCTTTGTGAGTTGGGTGCGACTTGCCAGGAGCT
The DNA here is from genome assembly GCA_026545225.1 of Cornus controversa. NCBI lineage: Eukaryota > Viridiplantae > Streptophyta > Magnoliopsida > Cornales > Cornaceae > Cornus > Cornus controversa. Next base: position 70,401,371 of record CM048848.1, on the reverse strand, counting down.
TTCTCAAATAGTCCAAGCTCAAATGAGTGGCCCACCGACCCGTTCATTCACATTTTTGGATCAGAGCAGAGCTTGAATTAGAAGGTGATAATAGTCTCTCCTTTATTAACCCTTCATGTGTACCACTTGATACTTACGATCGGATTTTGATCTTTATACAGCCCTTATGAGTAAGGAGGAACCAAACCCATGACTTCAGAGAGGGTAAAAAAACAGTAGTTAAATACGGTATGTGATATGAAACAACAAATTTTTTTTTTATCAACATTTACGAAAATTTTGAAATTTTTTCAAACTAAAGTATGTTTGAAATATGCACTTATGATTTGGCTTACTTAAAAGGTGAGTATATATTAAAATTTATTAATAAATTTTATCACAAACCTTATATTAAAATACATGTTAACTTATTGAAAAAACATGTATAACATCTATAATTGAATGTCTTATTTTTCAATATTTTTTTATTGGTTGAAACCAAATCACACTACATTTGTGTCCTCATTATATTGGTGACAGTAACAATTATTATTTTTGTTATTGTTTTTAGTATCATTATTATATTTTTGTATGCTTCATTTTGTAATTTAGTATAGTAGTTGGGTGTGAGGACCCTTCTCATTGAATAGTCCAGGCTCGGATAAACCCGCCCACCAACCCGAACTTGACCCGCCCAAGACAATCTGAAAAACTGAAAACACCTTTCACACTGCACCGACTCAACTGTTTTGTAGTCCAAGAATCGAAAATGGCGAGAGAAAAAGGAAAGCTAGTGTACATGGTGTACAGAGCACTGAGTTACGGCATATCACCGTTGATATACCTTCACTTACGGTGGCGCAAACTCCAAGGCCTCGAACACCCCTCACGGTGGCGCGAGCGTCTCGGCCGCCCTTCTCTCCCTCGCCCTCCTGGCCCTCTCCTCTGGTTCCACGCCGTCTCTTTAGGTTCAATTTTCTCTCTCCACAAATATATACTATATATATATATATATATATATTTTAGACACTATATGTGAATTAGGTATGATTTATTTTGGTTCATAAATAATGAAAGAGTCACGAATTAAATCAAGTCAAGTGGAAATAGTAACTTCAAATTTACAGTGGTTTATAGTTCTCTTTACTATTCAAAATCCTTTTGGTTCCTGAATTTTCTTACACTTTTTCTGGGAAGGTAAACGGATTTTGTTTATATATATCGGTGGTTGTAATTCTTGATTAGGTGAAGGAATGGCTGCAATTCCTGTGATTAAACACTGTGTTACCCGGAGGCCCGATATAACCATCTTGATGACGACAACCACCGCGTCTGCATTGTAAGTCAAAATCTGATTCTTTCGGTTTTGTTTGTATATGATTGTTGAGATTATGGTGTTAAGATTTATTATATATATATTTTTTGGAAGCAGTTTTATGATCCAACGATTTTTTGATTATTCTTTAATAATAGAATATCATTTGAAAGCACTATGTATGTTTGAAGCTGTGGTTTATTTTTAAAAATGATAAGAATTTCACTATTAAAGATTTAGAGTGAATCTTAATATGAAGAGGTGGTCCTGTATTTAGGAGACGTTAGAGGTCCACTTTGAGGAGTGAAGTGAATTGCAGCCAATACGCTTGACAGATACAAGGAATAAAATCCATGTACAAAAAACTACAAGTGAATAAAATCAAAAGAAAAAGAAAAAGAAAAAGAAAAAAAAAAAAAAAGGAAGATAGAGATGAAATTAATATTGTGGGTCTTCATGGATTTGGTTTGCTTTGATCCGTTTTATTTTTGAATGTTTGTAATTGTGTTGTTTTTGGGGAAGCATTTACATGTATAGTGAACTCTGATTTAGCTTTTATTATATTAAATTTTGTATAAAATAAAAGGTCATATTTAATACAGATATCTTGGAAACATTTCGCTGTTAAAGAAGTGGTCCTGCTTTGGGAGACAAGGTACAGACTACAGAGGTTGGTTTGATTGAAAGGCGCATTCATTATGATTGACAACAAGGATTAAAGTAAGGGATAATGAAATTAAGAGGAAGGCATTGGAAGATAAGAATTGATAATGTGGGTCTTAAAGCATTTTATCACAAATTTTTTTCTTTTTTCTTCGTTTTGTGGGGGGGGGGGGGGTTGGTCGACAAACTAGAAAAAGACCTCAATTTTAAAGTAAAACTCGATAGAATAAAACACGGTGGTCCTGTCTTTGTGGACAATTAGAGATGTCCATTTTGAGGGATGATTGAAAGCTGTATCTGTTACAAATGGCATCTACAAGGACAATGTCAAGAGAGAACTAAATAGAAAAAAAAGAGGAAGAATAATAGAGTCGTGAATTGATAAAACTATGGGAGTTGAACAATAATTGATGATCCCATTTCTATTTTAAACATTTATAGCATCCACTAACATATTTTAGGAAGCCCCCCCCTATTATCACTCACCCTCAGATGGTGCTTGGCACGTATTACTTAAGCTGTCAAGTTCACATGATGTGTATGTTTCTTTCTCTATATTCTGTTTCAGCTTCCACTTTGGCCAAATTATTTTGTTGTTCTTGCCCCAAGTTGTTAGATTTCCTCCAAGCATATAATATGTAGTTGTGGTTCACTCTTCTCTGTTAGATTGAGACCCTGCCCAATCTACGTTGATTAACTTGTAAGTCTGGAACTTTTTACTGAATCAATCTACTGGCATAGATACGCTAGTTACAGCTCCTTTGAGGTTTTTTTTTTTTCTTTTTTACTATATCTACATCTAACACCCCCATTAGGCTTCCTTGGGTAATTCATGAAATGACTTGTCATGCCAACTGAAAAGGCTATGCCAGGTTGAGCTGCAATAATAATTTAGTACAATTCTCTAAAGGGCTAGCCTAGTGCACGAGGCTCCCACCATTGCGGGGTCTGGGGAGGGTCAGATGTACATAGACTTAACTCCTCATGGAGAGGCTGTTTGTGCAACTCGTGACCTCCAAGTCACAATGGAGCAACCTTATCGTTGCACCAAGAAGCACAACTCTCTAAGAGGGGAAGGAACATATGAATGTCTTTGAACAGAAGGTAGCATACTTTTGCTGAGTTAAATTGGTTCCTTCATTAGATCAAGTTGCATTAGTGCCCAAATATTGGTTCCTTTAAATATTTGGATTGAATATGTTTACTGAGACATATGGGATAAAGGCGAGGATGATGATGATGATGTTTGCTGAGATGTTTCATCAATTACCTTCATTTGATCACGTCTTGTGAGGATTCTATTAGTGTAACTACTAAAGTTTAAATCCTGATAATTGTTACAGGATTATGATCTTGTCAACATGATAGCAATTTAACCACTTAGCTATAATTACAATTTACAACAGTAACTTCCTCACATTATGCACTAGATGTTCAGTGCAGTTCATGTATGACTTCTTCAATATGAATGCCATTTTAAACTTCTCCCAAGCAACCTACCAAAGAGGCTCCACTTACATCTTGTAATCGCCAATGTAAAACTAGGGAACACCTCGCTCTGTTGATATCAATTTAAATGAAAATAGGAGCAGAATTGAGCGAGTAACAAGAGAGAAGGTCCTGATATAATGGATTCCAAAGTTTTAAGTATTACCTTTTGACATTTGGTATTATCTTTAACTATTAAGGCACTTCTGGTTTACATGATTCAAATGATCTGGAAACAACCAGTTATTTTTGGATGTGATTGTAAAATACTTGTCAACCATACTTTTAAATATAGGATTATTCATGAACATGAAGTCATGGTATTGAGAGTATTCGTCGATTCACAGTGAGGGTGGGGAATTGTAACCATTATTGTATTCTTGCTAATTTGTTGTTTTAGTCCTTCTTATTGGCTAACAAACTTCTTGGAACTCACAGTATGCTTGTTTACCTTAGCAATATTACTTGGAACATCAACTGTTATGGTATGTGGAATTGGGAACAGGAACACAGTACACTACATGCTCTAGAACATTGTTTTAGGGTTAGATCACAGAGATCACGCAGAATGTGTTGAGGTTTTTTCAGATGCAAGTGGTTTCTTTAAGTAGAATGCATTAGTAACTTGTTTTACTCAAGAATTCATTATATTGGAAATTATCATGTAAATATATCGATCAAGTGCATCCTATGTAAGCTAAGCTATGATGTTTGTGCTATGGTTTTTCATTCAATCTTTATCTGAAAATCTGTCCTATTAGATATCAATTCACTATTATTATTATTATTGCATATCTTCTTATAGAGAAGCTCAAAGAGGAGATTGAAAAATATGTTCTGGATCACTGAATTTAGTGTTCCAGTAAGTTTACCATATTTGGAATGTCCATTTCAAAACACAATTCGCTAAGATATAAGGATTTTTTTGGTGACTCCGGACCTAGTCTTTCGTGCACTAGCATTTTTAATGAATTTTACTTAACCGGACAACTTCTTTAAAAATTAGGTTATGAAAACTTATCAGAAAAAAAAAAGTTATAATGTTTTATTGGTTGTTTTGAGTAGTAAATAGTATCTCACACGAATTTCTACTGCTTCTTGCTACTATAAATGCAATTTGAAATGATTTACAAATCTAAAAGCCCAAGAACCACAAGATTGTGTCAGAGGCATCGTGAAGTCGTTATTTTACAATTAGGTATATAAACGATAAGCCTGCATCAGAGGATTATGTGAAATGCATCTAGGATCTACCATTGTTCCCTGATAGGGACCAACTTTATCAATGATACTAGCTGCATTAGGAACTTGAAAGGTGGATCAACTGTTCCCAATTAAGTGAAGTGTGTGGTCATCTTATAGTGCTTCACTGAGTAGAGAGGGCAGACTTACTGTAGACAAAAGTAATGGTATCATAGTTAAACTGATTGTAAAATACTCATTCATAACAATGGTTACAATTTTGAGTATAGAAGCAACCTCCAAGAATATATATGAAGTCATGGCTTATGATAGCAATTACATTTTTGAGTATGGAAAACCTGGTTTTTCAACTTTGATTTTCCATGTTCTTTATTCTTCTTGTTTGACGACATCTGCTGATACTCAAGTCTTAGACCCTAAACAAGATAGGCACAACAAAAAACCTGAGCTGACACACTGCGCATAGAAGAAAATCGAAGCAAAAGCAGAATGTTGGGAGTGTTCATCTGAAACAGCTGAAGGCATGCACTCAGTAACAAAACAAATGGTTATATTCTTGAAAACCTTTTGGGAACTACATGTACTTTAAAAAAAAGACAACTTGGGCATTCTGCTACTTTTTTTGTTCAAGAGTGTGGACCCTCGGAATTTTATTTTAAATCTATTGGGAAAACACAAATATTCAGTAATAATATTACAGTTGATGCATCAAATACTTAACACAGGGTAAAGCTAACCTCCCTACCTTCAAGGGAAGGATAACTATGTTCCCATGTTTTAAAAGGTTAAAATACCCTTAAATCATTACTTGAATAAAGGCGAATTATTTTGGACATTTTACATTATGAGGAAACCACCATTCCCTTTCCTCCCAATTTCTTCTCCCTTGCTTTGAACACGTCTCTCTCTTTCTAACACTGCTGAGATAAGACATGGCCATCCATTCCTCCATCTCCTATGCTGCAGCCTAGCCTCATATTTCCCCAAGTGAAGAGGGCCTTCAGGCTACGTCTAAATGATTGTATTCTAGCACTTAAACAGACTGAGTTTTAATGATGTAGGCTCTCAATTGATTGTTGAAATCTAGATTGATCTGTCCTCAGTTTTAAACCATTGCATAGAGATGAATAGTTATCCATTATTCAATAAAAAGTTGATCATTGCTATATCCTTCATCAATGCTGATTTTTCTCTTTGGCGGATGTCGTCATCATCATCATTGCCTCTATCCTATATGGACGGGGATGGCCTCATGAATTCTCTTTTTTCATTCTTTCCTATTATATACCATGTATTCTCTTAGATTTAATTTTTTAAAATTATTTTTACTTACTTCCTCCCATGTAAGGTTTGGTCAGCCTTTCTCTCTTACCTTCTCGACAAACAACTCTTCCTCTCCTAACCGATGCATCATCGAGTCTACGACTATGTTACCTAGACTCGCCATGGAAGGCCAAGGTGTTTGTGTCAACTTGACACAATGCTGACACTGACATGGGATATGCATTGGACACTCACTACAATCTACCAGACACGGCTACGAGTGAAGAAATTTTTGAGGAGGTCTCTGTTTTGTTTGTGTTCTGTTCGCCATTCTTGATTGTGTAAAAAACTCAGTTGGTTCGAAAATGGAGATTTTTAAAGGTTGAAGATGTTTAGATTTTCACGCTCTGGCTTCCTAAGACTTTTTACTAACCAAAGAGTGGCTTTTCACGTGCTCTGCTGATTGATAACTTGATCAAATTTATAGATGGCTGTGATTTTTCCCCTTTATTTATGAGCTGTTTACCACTTTAACTTGGTCCACTTTACTGGAACCATTTACTCACCAGAGTGGTTTTTCACGTGCTCTGCTGATTTATAACACATGGCTGGATCAAATTATTAGATGGTTGTGATTCTGCCACATTGACATTATTTATGAGCTGTCTACCACTTACCTTGTTCCACTTTACTGGAACCATTTCCTCGAGCCTTGTAATTGAAGTGTTTTGCTTTAATTGGAAAACGTGCTTCCATTTATAATATATCCCTTCAACTTCTTAGTTGATTCAATCCCTTTAATTTCTTTTACTACTCCAAAAAAATATTACTGTAACAAATATATATATATATATACATACATATATATATACATACATATATATATATATATATATATATATTTGTAAGTAAACAAATATTAACAAATATAATACATCCATTTCATTTTTTTCCATTAGAGAGCTTTTGGACTTCTAGTTTCAATTAAATAATAGAATTAAACGTCTAGAATTACTGAAAGAACACTTGTGCATCTAGATATGACAGAACCATAAGTCTTTTTCATTTTTTTCCTTTTTTGAGTTAGAAAAGTATGGAAATCAAATATTTCGTATATCAGAATAATGCAAAAGAAAATAACAGAAGAATGTAATAGATAATTTCGAGCAAGTTAGTCATTTTCATGTCAAAAAGCAAATTGATACACTAACCAATTCACATTGTCTGATTTTTGTATGCCGTGTTCAAGTACCCATATCTGATTTTTGGACACTTTTAATCAGTGTCTCTGTGTCCTATAATTTGATAGATAGACGAATCCAACCCTTAGATACACACCCTTGTCCGACACCTGTACTCAAGTCCTAGTAACATAGGTCTACGATGAATTTGACCATACCACTTAAGTCTACTTTCTCTAGGGTTCCCCTCACACATTCATTATTAATCTTATATTTTCTAGTTACAACTATCATCCAACATAGCATCCTCATTTCCGCTACATGAATATGTTGTTCTTATGTCTTTTTCAACGTCCAACACTTTGTACCATACAATATAGTTGGTCTAATAACCGTTCTATAGAATTTTCCTTCTAATTTATTTGGTATTCTTTTGGCACAAAGAATACAACTAGCTTGCCTCCATTTTGTCCACCCTGCTTCATTCCTACTTACTACATCACCATCTATCTCTCCATCTTTTGGTAATATTGATCCTAGTAACAAAAATAGTTATTTTAAGTAACTCTTTTGGTCCTCATTTGTAATTTTTATATTGTAATCATTTGTTATTTTATCAAATTTACATTCCATATATTCTGTTTTAGTTTTACTAATTTTTAAACCTCTTGTTTTTAATGTCTTTCTCCATAATTCTAATTTTGTTGCTAAGGCTTCCTTAAAGGTATCTACTAAGATTATGTCATCCATAAATAACATACACCATGGAATGCCTTTTTGAAGATCTTTCGTTATTTTGTCTAACACTATCGCATATAGGTGTGGACTTAACACCAATCCTTAGTGTAGTCCCACTTTTATAGGAAATTCACTAGTCTCTCTACATGTAGTTGAACTCTAGTCAGTATTTCACTATTCATATCCTGAAGAAGAGTTATAAGCTTTATAGGTACTTGTTTTCCTTGTAGAGCCCACCAAATTACGTCCCTTGGCACTCTATCATATGCCTTCTCTAAATCTATAAAAAAAACATATTTAAGTCTTTTTGGCGGATGTATCTATATCATTTTCTGGTGATTTAATCGACAAAAAAAAAAAAAACTAATCTCTTGTTTCCTGCTAACCATGAACTGAAAGACGATTGGATGTTGAATACTTGAATGATTCAGCACTTATATATGTTTCTCTATCAAAAGATTTGCGTATGACCCTTATGGCCTTATATCTTGGTATAAATTTGTTCCCCATCAAGCGCATAATATATGCACGTTGAACTATCTGATTTCTCACTTTGGGAGAACAAAAGGAGATTCACAATAGGATTCAGATAATTGGCTGATTGTTAAATTAAAAAGACTTATGACCAAGGTTGTCAGAATCGGGATTCTACGTTGGATCGTTTTGGATTCCGTAGAATCGGAATCGTAGAATCGGATCGTGAATCGTAAGATTCTACCAAATTAGTAGAAAAACAATTCAAACTAACTTTTTAAACAATGATACCTCTAAAATATAACAAACTAATACTAAAGTTTGAATCTAAAAACTACATGTCCAAAAGTGCAGCAAAGACACCCAAATTCAAAGCACTTTAAGTATTTAACAACCAAAAGAAACAGTATTTCACAATGACCAAAAGTGCATATTCAGTCCAAAGTTTCAAACTGGAACACAATTACACAAAGTCCACGAAAAACTCAATAATCAGTATCATGACCAACATCAACCAATCAATTTATAGGACCACAATAGAAAAGTCACAACTTTGAATTTGCAGCAAGACACCCAAATTCAAAGCAATTGAACAAAAAAAAAAAAACAGTAGTCCAGCAACAAGAACAAACTACAATAGAATTAAGATGCAAAACAGACCATGTAATTTGATAGAAGAGAAAAGACTTGCAAAATCAAAACTCAAAACAGAGGAGAGAAGTGGAAATACACCCGAAGTGAACAGACTAATGACTGAAATATTTTACTAGCGACTGATGACTGAAGTAAAAGATATGAAACAAAGAAGAGTGATGAGAGACCTTTTGTGACTTTTGTCGATGCTACTAGATGTTGCCGGAGCAGTAGGAGGTCGACAATCGCAAGTCTTCAAGACTTCCAGAAGAAAGAAAAGAGAAGCTTCGAATAGGGGCTTCGAGTCGTCCGTCACTCCATCGTCGACAGTGCAAATGGCCGATCGCAGGTCATCAAAGGGTCGCCGATCGCAGGGGTCGCTGATCGCAGGTCGCAACTCGCAAGTCTTCGAGTGGTCTTCAGTCGTCGCGAAGTCTAGGGCTTCTCTGGACTGGGGCTTCTTCGAATTGGGATTTGGGGCTTCTTCGATTTGGGGCTTTGACTTTGAGTATATAAGTTATAAACTTATAACTTATAAATATATATGACAGTATGTATTATGTAAGTACTGTGATCTGTATAACGATTGGGCCTTAAGTCCTTAACTGAGCATTGGGCCTTTATAATATATTGCCCAAAATAATAACATAATCAAATTGGACCCATTTTAACCCAAAGGGCCAATAAAAAGAGCCCAAAATTGGGTATTTTGTAGAATCGGTAGAATCGTACAGAATCGTACGATTCTACGATTCTACGGCCGATTCTACCGATTCTACGCCGATTCCACACAACGAACGATCCAGATACGATTCAACTCGTTTTTGACATTTTGGATCGTAGAATCGTACGATTCTACGATCCGAATCGCGATTTTAACAACCATGCTTGTGACGGTTGTGGATACAATATCTAATGTGTCTCTAGTAGGGAGAGAGAGGAGGGGAAGGGGATGGTGTGGCAATAATGGAGAATTGTCATTAAAGGCCATATATGAGTCTTGGGAATGAAGTGTGGCAAATTTACTTGGCCTTTTTTTTTGTGTAGGTGCAGTGGTGAATTGCTCGGGCTATCAAATGTGAAATTGCATGTTTGAATCCTAAAAGCAGTCATTTTGTGTAATTAATGCCAAATCATTGGACACCCTTGCTAGAGAAATATTATGTTCTTTATTTCATCTTCCTTCAAGGGGATTTTGTGTTGGCCAAGAGATGTCAAACCCTTTGTGACACAGTAGTTAAACTTTGTTAGCATGGCATCAAAAAAAGTGGTTGGGTTCGGACTTTGGAGTTTGATCCTCATCAATAATCAATCAACATGAATCTGCTAAGATATCACTATTGTGACCATTAGAAATCATTCATCCTGGTAATTGCGTCAGCAAATGGAGAGGAAAATTATATTTCATTATGCTGCCAGCTTAGTCTTTAAGATTTTCTATGCTTTTGGACTTGAAGTGCAAATTTGGTGAATCTATAAGTGGAATTAATTTGCAGAAGTGAATTGAAGTCAAAGACCAAATTTTGACTTTGCCTTTATCTATGTTGCTTTGGAACTGGAACTACTTTATGGAAGTTTTCTCTTTAGTCCTAGTTGCTGGCATTATAAATTTGGATTTTGAGGAAATGTATTGTGTTTTGTTTTTGTTTTTTGTTTTTTGGACATCTGCATGTTTTGAGAATGTTGTGCAGTTATTTAAGTTTTCATTTAATGATCATTAACAATATCAATTAGTAATGGATTGAATTAATGAGAAGAAAAGGAATATTTAACTTTTCTTCTTTCTTTCTTTTCCTTTTGCGCGTGTGTGCAGTGAAGTAATAAAGAATCAACTTCCAAGTGCTGTTATATACCAGGTACTTACTCTTGTATTCTATTCTCGCGTGATGTTATGTATTGATTGACACTCCATAATGTTTTGTTTTTTCCATTCCTCTTGATATGGTACAATTTTGACTCAACTTGCAATTGAATTTTAAAATTCAACTGCCATGATTGCTGCTAAAGTTGAACCCATGGACTACTTTTGACACCAATGGATGAACGGATTTACTGATGACACGACACGGTAGTCTTCATTTTACTTTTTCTGGTTTTTGGTTTCTCTCTCTTTTTTTTTTTAAACTTTTCTCCCTCGTGGAATTAAAAAAAAAAAAAGAGTGAAAAAAAGTGGATGTAATGATCATCTAAATGGCTCTGCTAGAAATGACTTTCTGGCCAAATTGAAAGGATTTGAGTTTAGCTTTGTTGGGGGTAACCCCTTGTGTTTCGCTTGCTGCTGTGTCCATGGTAGGAACACTTTCCTAATTCCCCTTTGTAATATCTATTTCCTCACTTCAAAGGACAAGAATACAATTATTCTTAATGGTGGTATGTAATACTTGAGTATTAGTTTCGAACTTTCTTGGACTGCCTGTGTTCTGATTGGCTCGGGAAATAGATATAAGATTTTGCTCCTGTGTATTTGAACTTTCTGCATGAACAGTTTGCGCCGCTTGATACACCTACTGCTATGGATGCTTTCCTTGGCCATTGGAAGCCAAGTTCAATCATGCTAATGGAGAGTGAACTATGGCCAAACTTGATTATGAGTGCCTCCAAAAATGGTGTAAGTAATTCCTCTTCAATGATAAACATGTTTTTTAATATAGACATGCTTGTGAAATAACCCAGCTTCCAAACAAATTTACTTTGACTAGATAACAGTTATAGGGTTTTTTTTTTTTGGTTGAATGGTGGTTGAATGATTTCTAAAACCAACCGTCTTCTGCAAAGTGTTTGTTGATTTTCCTTGTGTTGCAGGGATCACTGTTATCGATTTCCTTTGTTCATGCATTATGTGTTTGTGTTTATTTTCTTATTGATTCTTTATAATTTATTCCATCCAAATTTATTCAGATTTCGCTGGCATTGTTGAATGCTCGGATGTCTGCAAAATCCTTTAAAAATTGGTCTAGAGCAGTAGTCCTTCCACTGACTTCATTAATGTTGTCAAAATTTTCCTTGATTATCCCACTGGTATGCCTCTTATTTTTGTATCAAAGGATTTGTCTTCTGTTATGTTGTCGATGATTTACTTATTTATTCATTGTCACAGAGCACCATGCAAGCAATTCGTTTTCAGCTGCTGCAAGCCCCACCATTTATCATTAACTTTTCTGGTGACTTGAAATATGGTATGCCAAAGGATGAAACTCTTGATAGATATTTGTACATTGAAGCTATAACTGGTCCAATATAAAAATTCTTTCCCTGAATCAGTGTGTTGAAGATCAACTGGCAGGGATAACTTTACCTTCTACATGGGAAAAAAATAATATATGCTTTACTTTCATGGTCATTTCAATCCTTTGAACACCTCATTTATTAGCACTTAATATTTTATGTATGTTATCTATCCCATTAGTAATTATATTATACATGTCTTAGAAGAATATAGGTTTGGTCAATCCTTATTTGGAGTTACTATCTTCTCGTACAGCTATTGAAGTATTTAACCTCTCAGAGACAGACATGAGAAATTTTGAGGACCTGCAGGTACAGCTTGCCCCTAGACGGGTTTGGATGGCTTCTTCCATACATAGGGGTGAAGAAGAAGGTCAGTTCCCTATACATCTGATCTGTTACTTTTCTGCAAGTCAATAAAATTATGGTGTTCCGCTTAGGGCTGCAAATAAGCCAAGCTAATCCAAATATTAGACTGTCAGCTGAAGTTCACCCAATCTTGAAACAAGTTGCAACAAACATGTTCAAATTTGCTTGTGTGGCTTTGAATGAGCTAGAGTTGGATCATGACTGAGCACAAATATTCCATTTTTTCAAGGGAAATTACATTGCCCCCATTTCTAGTTCAGTGAAAACATAGGCTTCCCTTGAGGTTTATTATCTGGTAACAGATTCCCCTTTGGTTCCGTTACAGTCAGCATTGGTCAACTCAATTTTGGCTTATGCAACAAATGAAAATTTTATAACACCAACTTTGCCCTGAGAATGGGTGTAAAGACATTATGATCCTCACTTTCTCTCGCATCTCTGAAACTTTTTCTTTTAAAACTGTCTCTAATAAAAAAAGTTCCAACGTTACATCCTCTATTTTCTCAAAGGGCCAAACCGAGAGACATAAACAGAACCAAAACCAAAAATCAATTGCAATTTCATAATTTTGAAATTGAACAATGGACCCTAGATTTGGTGCTGCCGACTTTTGCTTAGCCACTTGCTCTGATTTATACACAGATTCAGAATATGTATTGGTTGATGGATTCTTCATAATATATGTATATAGAAAAATATATATATTTTTATATAAAATATAATGTTTGGGATAAAAGTAGTGATTTTTTGAGTTGGGTGTTGTTTTTGTGAAGAAGATGGAGACCTCTCTATGGAGAATTATGTTGGTAAGATGAATAGGAGATGCTTTGTTGAAGAAGAGTAATTCAGTTTGATTATCGGATTGGTGAAGTTGAGTTAGATTGGAGCCGTGAATACTGGCCCCTATGTCGTCCTCTCTCTCTCTGAAAAGTGGGTCTGAGCTTGAATAACTCTGTCAGTTTTTCTTCTTCTCTGAAAGGGCTTGCTGAGCATTACAGAGATGGTAATAACTACAAAGAGAGAGATAGATGTTCTGAATGGAACTGTAGTAGCTATTCCAATGACAAACTGGCCAATTGGGAAGGTTAGCTTTTTGATCCCATTACAAACAGTGTGTTGTCTTTTGTTTCCTTTGGTTTCACCCAGATTCTCCCTGGCTTTGTCCCTGTTTTGTGTGTCTAAAGAGGTCAGTTCCAAGAGTCTCCTTCTTTGTAACCCAATTGTTGGGTTGTCAATAATTCCACTGCCTTTCACACAATGCCCTCACATCTTCTCTTCCATCGGTGTCACGTCACCAACTCATCCATAGACGTAGCTGTTGCCAGTGACGACCTTGTAACTGTGCATGCAGTCAAGAATCTAAAAGCAGAAGCTTCCATATGAATGGAGAGGGTTTCTACTTCATATGACATCACTTCTTCCCTCCCTCCCTAAGCTTTGCAGTGTTGAATTGGGTTGAATGATTTACACCTGCAGTGGTTGTGGTTTTTAGAGATGGCAAATCAGAAAGACATTGGAGGAAACTGAACAAAAGGATGAGCTCTTGTCTATGAGGTTGAAATAGTATACTAATTTAGACGCGAGGGTAAAATAGTAAAATCACAACTTCTGTTAATGTCGTAACAAGGTCTGATTTGGGAGGTCATTGTAATTGTTGAAAACATTGAGGAGGCCATTGTCTTTTTGCTTAACCAAAGGGGAGGTAGTGTAATTTTCCTGTTTTAAATTATCTTTGTCAGTCGTTTTAGTTGGGAAAAGGCTTTGTGGAGTTGAATTAAATTGAGTTGAATTGAGTCGCTTTAGTTGTGTGAGGAAAGAAAAAAAATGGCCTGTCATAAATGATAGATTATGAGAAGCCCATCATGAATGAGCCATGAGGCCATCATTTATTGATTTGATCCTAATAAGCTTGGGGTGATGGATTTGAAAGATTTTAGGCCAATAAGTTTAGTTGGTGGAATTTTAAACTTATAACTAAACTGTTCATAGTTGATCATTGTGTTCTTCTTTTTCCTTTTTATATTGAACTTCCTGCCACTACTGTAAGTTAGTAATTCACATTGAATTTGCATCAGTGATCTGCACATGTGATGATAGTATTATATATACTGATTGACGTATTCCCAAATTTGATTCACAGTAATGCTAGGAGTTCACAAAGAGTTGAAGCAATTGCATCCTGATTTAGTCACTATTATTGTGCCGCGACATCCGCAGCATGGACAAGAGATTGCTCTAGTATGATTCCCATGCATTCCTTTGCTATATAAGAGTATGATGGTAGTCTTGAATTGGATTCAATACTTCATCATGTATGTTTTTGTCTCTGCATGTCTTCTTTGTTTGATATACTGATGGCAGTGTTGTGTTTTTCATCCTTTGCTGTTTGCTACTTATTCATAAATTCTCAGTGTCTTTTTTCTTAACCAGCTAAAAGTGCTTGAGTTTGGGACTCAGAGCATGCCTTTTATAGCAGGCCTTGCTTTTGAGTTTGTTGAATTGCTGTTTAACTTGACCTAGAAGGGGGTGAATAAAACTAATTATAGTTTGTCTTTAATTAAATAAAACTTATTTACCACAACAAAGTGAAAAATAAGTAATCAGTACACCAGAATTTTATGTGAAATTTCCAAACTGGAAAACCCACAAGATCCACAAATCCACTACGAGGAAAAGAAAAGGGAAAAAGAAGAAAGAACCTGTACAAGTCCAGATTCCGACCTAGAATGACCCACAGTTGATTTACCTCCGACACTCTAGTTGCCTTCGGAATCACCATCCTGCTGTTATTCATATTAACGTCATTACTTCCTCTGTAATCTGTTTTTCTTCACTAGTGATTTGCTGCAAACACTCGCAAAGTAACGCTCAACAGAATCTTCATTCTCCAAAATGAAGAAGTGGCAGCTGATGTAGAAACTTTAGTGATACTTTGGATGTAGTTCCATGCTTTAGTCGAAGATCACACAGTAGAATTACTGTGGGAAATCTAAGTTCCTAATTATTTGATGATCTAAAACATATATATAATACTAATCTGTTAAAAACAATTAAGTTACTTAGATTCGATTCAATTTGATTCTGAAGGACGGAGAGTACGGATTTTCTGAGTGATTTTTCTCTCTCCCTTCGTCTAGGATTCATATATTTGTATATATAATGTGTCCCATATGAGTATTAGTTGAATTAGACTCGTTGAGTTTGATTCAAATTAGGAATCTCCGCATACGTGTCCTGGGGCAAGAATACCTAAGTTCAAGGTAGGTCCATATTCTAACAAGAACTACATCTTGCTCTTTCAAGCACTTCATCTTCAGCTTCCATTCTTCTCTTGAATCATGTAACTTCCTTGTGAGTTGACCATGACTCTTCACAGACTCGATGGAAATAACTCAGAGAAAACATGTAAGTTTGTGAAATGGTTATGTGCCTTCCAACTCCTGTTCTTCATCCTACTTGCTAGAATTTTCTCCATTTGAAACTTTATACCATTTTTTCCATAGTTATCAGACCACGGGCAGCATCATAGTTATTCTTCCTTTGGACATGTAAAACAGACATTTTCTTCAGCCAAAGCCAGAAAATGTAATATCCTGTCGATCAATCCTGGGAAGGATCTGCACAAGTTAAGGAAAAAGAATTAACCTAATTTGGCCAAAAAGATCAAGGATGATGTATACATACCCCATGTTGTAGTACATATCACATTAATATCTATTTCAACATGCCCCCTGGATATTGATGGCCACAATAAAACTCCCGTTTTGGTTGTTAGCTGTCTGATCTAAATTGATGCAGGGAAGTGGAAGAGGAATTTCTTCAAACTGTTGAACATTGCAAGAAGTCTAGGCTGAGAGTGCATTAATTGCTTTATGGGTTTCAAGTCATTATTTAAGTCTTAAATCTGTTTTAATTTTTTGTTTAATGTTGCCTAAGCTTTAGTGGGATATTTTTGTCATTTTGCTTCTATTTAATAAGTCATATGCCTATTAAGTGACTCATGTGACCAATTAATGGCTATTTTGTCATTTTTAGGGCCTTTTATTCTGCTGGACAGAATATTAGTTCTTAGATTATATTTATATGAAGGGCTAGGATTCATTGAATATTGCCAAGGCATCCCTTGTGGCTTATAAAAGGGTTGTTCCAAGTTGTATTCAGCAGTTTTTTGATATTATCAATATATTTAGCCTGTTATTGCAGTTTTCTACCTCTCCCTTTCTTTTGGGATTGAGTTGTGGGTGTTTAAGTTATTCCCTAGCTTGATCTAGCTCTCTGTTTTCCCTTCTTCAGATTATTTTATCTTCATAAGCTGATTGCATTAGTTGGTATCAGAGCAAGTTCTGGTCTAGTGGGTTTGTGTTAGGTTATTAGATCTCTCTCTTAGGTTTTGCAACATGCCACCAAGGAGAAGAAATCCACCTTGCAGACCAATCGTTGGGCCTGATCAGGACGCAACATTTGATCAACAACAAGTGCTTGCTGTGGTAGAAGATCTAAGAAGGCAGATTGAAGCTATAGCCCAGCGCGTTGCGCAAACCCCAGCCCCTTCTCAAGATGGTGTTGAATCTGAGGAGGAGGATGATCTGGAAGAGGATTTTATTAATCCTTTTCGTAGAAACACAGCACCCAGACCCGCCCTTATTCCATTTTATGAAAGGCGTTGGGAAGGTGGTTTCAAGGTAGAAATTCCTGAATTTGCAGGAGATCTTAATGGAGAAAGCTTCATTGATTGATTATCTGCTGTAGAAAGAGTCTTTGACCTGAAGGATGTACCCGAAGACAAAAAGGTAAAATTGGTTGCAGTGAAATTAAGGGGAAGAGCATCAGCTTGGTGGGATCAGTTCGTTATGACACGACAAATACAAGGAAAGCCCAAGATTGTTGATTGGGAAAAGATGCGAAAGAAGCTAAGAGAGACTTTTCTTCCTTACAACTATACCCAGTCAATGTTTCAAAGGCTGTAAAATTGTCGACAAGGAAGCAGGAGTGTTGATGAATACACTAAGGAATACTTTGAACTTGTTCTCAGGAATGAGTTAAATGAAAGTGATGAACATAAGGTTGCACTGTATATAGGGGGATTACGTGTTAACTTGCAAGCTATATTGAACCAGAAAGATATTTGGAATGTTTCTCAAGCTTATCAGAGTGCCAAAGCCGCAGAAATTCAACAAGCTAGAGGGACGCATAGAGCACCAAATAATCAGGTTAATTCTAATCGGGTTATTAATTCTAAGGGGCAATCTCGCGGGACGATTGCTAGCAATCGACCAACAACAACAGTGCCTCAAAGTGGCAGCAATATAGCCCCTCAATCACGGCTAGGTGGTGGAGCATCTGTTGTTAAACCACAGCCTAGTGGGGCAGGAGTTAAATGCTTCAAATGTGGAGCACCAGGACACAAGTCGGTTGAATGTTGAAAAGCAAACATCCGTGAAGGAAAACAGCTTCTCATTGAAGAATGTGGAGAAGAAGATTAGTCACAAGAAGAAGATGAACCTATTTATGATGATGATGACGAGGATGTTGTTGTTAGAGGAGATACATGGTTTTCTCTTGTGATGTGAACGGCCTTTATAGCACCACGACACGAAGATCTTGAGGATTGGTTGCGATATAATATTTTCTAAACCACTTGTACCGTTGGTGGTCGTGTTTGCAAGCTGATTATAGATAGTGGTAGTTGTGAAAACATCATTTCTGAAGAAGCGGTGTCAAAGGTAAATCTATCCATAGAAGCACATCCTCAACCTTACAAACTTTCTTAGTTTAAGAAAGGCAATGAGGTATCAGTCACTAAACGATGCTTGGTTAATATATCTATTGGTAATAGGTACTTCGATAAAGTATGGTGTGATGTTGTGGCAATGGATGCATGTCATGTGACTCATGTCTTATTTGGTCAACCTTGGCAATTTGATAATAAGGTGCAGCATGATGGCTGCAAAAATACTTATACCTTATATAAAGATAAGAAAAAGATAATATTGGTTTCATCTAAAGATGAAGTTACACCTAAACCTAAATTGGGGGAGGGTGTTAATTTACTCTCTATAGCCAATTTTGAGTAGGAATTGGAGGAGAGTGGCATGGTTTATGTTTTAATTGGCAAGGAGAAGCTTGCAGGATCAGATTGTCCAGCTGCTGTTCAACCACTTTTAAAGGAGTTTGCTGATGTTATGCCTCAGAATTTACCTCATGGATTACCTCTCGTGAGGGACATCGGACATCACATTGATCTAATGCCCGGAGCTAGTTTACCAAATAAGCCGCATTATTGAATGAGTCCTAAAGATCATGAAGAGCTTAATAGGCATGTTTCAGAGTTATTAGAGATGGGTTATGTGCGTGAAAGCATGAGTCCATGTGTTGTACCAGCTTTATTAGTTCCAAAGAAAGATGGGAGTTGGAGAATGTGTATAGATAGTAGAGCCATCAACAAAATTACTGTGAAATATAGATTTCTTATCCCTCGGTTAGAAGACAGCTAGATCATCTTTCGGGAGCCAAAGTTTACTCAACAATTGATCTCAAAAGTGGATACCATCATATTAGAATTCGACCCGAGGACGAGTGGAAGATAGCTTTCAAAACTCGTGAGGGGTTGTATGAATGGTTGGTTATGCCATTTGGTTTATCAAATGCACCGAGCACTTTTATGCTTGTGATGAATCATGTGCTGAAACCTTATATTGGGAAGTTTGTTGTGGTGTATTTTGATGATATTCTTGTGTACAGCCCTTCCAAAGAGAAACATCTTGAACATTTACAAGCCCTCTTGACTAATCTAAAGGAGGAAAAACTGTTCATAAACTTCAAAAAGTGCAGCTTTATCACAGATCGAGTGTTGTTTTTGGGGTATGAAGTCTCCTCAGGAGGAATCCAAGTGGATCAGTCCAAAGTGTAGGCTATCATTGAGTGGCCAAGTTTAGCAAATGTTCACGAGGTTCGCTGCTTTTATGGTTTAGCCTTATTCTATCGTCGTTTTATCAGGGATTTCAGCTCACTTGCAGCACCAATTACGGGTTGCATGAAGAAAGGACCATTTTAGTGGACTAATGAAGCAAAAGAAAGTTTCCAGTTACTTGAGAAAAGCTTTCTGAAGCTCCTATCCCTGTTCTACCAGATTTTGACAAACTCTTTCAAGTCCATTGTGATGCTTCTAGAATCGGCATAGGAGCAGTGCTTAGCCAAGGAAGGAGTCCAATGGCATTCTTTAGCGAGAAATTAGGTGGTGCAAGGTTGAATTCTTCCACATATGATGTGGAATTCTATGCTATTGTGCAGACACTCCAGCATTAGGAGCATTATTTGATCCAAAAAGAGTTTGTTTTGTATTCTGACCATGAGGCATTGAAGTACATAAATGGGCAGCATACGTTGAACCGTCGGCATGGCAAATGGGCAGCATACTTGCAGCAGTTTACTTTCACTTTGAAGCACAAGTCAGGTGTCCAAAATAAGGTTGTTGATGCTTTAAGTCGAATGTCTCATTTACTATCTACTATACAAGTTCAAGTTGTGGGTTTTGACACTTTCAAGGATCTATATGTTGTTGATCCATTCTTTGGGAGGATTCATGAAGAGGTAGTGGAAGGTAAGAGGACTGACTACTGCTTGCAATCTGGTTTTCTCTTTAAAGGAGCAAAATTGTGTATTCCTAATTGTTCCTTAAGAGAGAAAATTCTATTTCAGCTACACAATGAGGGACACTTTGGCAGAAACAAAACTTATGCCTTGGTTGATGCAAAATACTCTTGGCCAAAGTTAAGGAGGGATATCAATAGGCTTGTTGATCGTTGCCAAATTTGTCAGGTGTCAAAAGGTGGAACTACCAATGCTGGTTTATATATGCCTCTACCTGCTCCGACTTCTCCATGGACAGATGTTAGCATGGATTTTGTGCTTGGTCTTCCTCGAACACAAAGGGGTATGGATTCTGTCATAGTTGTTGTTGATAGATTTTTTAAAATGACGCATTTCATACCATGCAGGAAAACTATGGATGCCTCTCAAATTGCTAACATGTACTTAAAAGAAATTGTTCGTTTACATGGTGTGCCAAAGTCCTTCACTTCTGATCGTGATAGGAAGATTATCAGCCATTTCTGGAGGACTTTATGGAAAAAATTGGAGTCTGATTTGAACTTCAGTTCAGCTTATCATCCTTAAACCGATGGGAAAACCGAAGTTGTCAACAGAAGTTTGGGAAATCTGATTCGAAGTCATGTTGGGAATAATTTAAAACAGTGGGATCAGGTTCTCTCATGTAGAATTTTCTTTTAATATAGGTCTAGAAATCGAACAACTAAGATGAGTCCTTTTGAGATAGTTTATGGGTAGAATCTGAACAGCGTGTTAGATCTGGTTCCACTTCCAATAATGGGCTGTGTGAGTTCTAAAGCTGATGAATTGGTGGATCAGATCAAAGAAATTCATAACAAGGTGCGGTAACAAATCGAGGAGAGCAATCATAAGTATAAAGAACATGTCGACAAGGGTAGAAGATGTGATCTTTGATGTGGGAGATTATGTATGAGTTGTTTTGACTAGAGATCGATATCCAGTTGGTGAATACAATAAGCTGAGTGCAAAAAAGATTGGACCGTGTGAAGTACTTGAGAGGATTAACGACAATGCATACAAGTTGAAGCTTCCAAGCCACATCAAGACATCCGATGTTTTCAATGTTCGTCATTTGATTCCTTATCAAGGTGAATCTTCAAGTGAGGACGATGCTAACTCGAGGTCGAGTTTTGTCTCACTTGGAGGGACTGATGTAGAGCAAGTGGAAGAGGAATTTCTTCAAACTGTTGAACATCGCAAGAAGTCTGGGCCGAGAGTGCATTAATTGCTTTATGGGTTTTAAGTTATTTTTAAGTCTTAAATCTGTTTTAATTTTCTATTTAATGTTGCCTAAGCTTTAGTTGGATATTTTTGTCATTTTGATTCTATTTAATAAGTCATGTGCCTATTAAGTGAGTCATGTGACCATTTAATGGTTGTTTTGTCATTTTTAGGACCTTTTATTCAGCTGGACAGAATATTAGCTCTTAGATTATATTTATATGAAGGGATAGGATTGAATATTTGCCAAGGCATCCCTTGTGGCTTATAGAAGGGTTGTTCCAAGTTGTATTCAACAGTTTTTTTTGATATTATCAATATATTTAGCCTGCTATCGCAGCTTTCTACCTCTCCCTTTCTTTTGGTTTTGAGTTGTGGGTGTTTAAGCTATTCCCTAGCTTGATCTAGCTCTCTGTTTTCCTTCTTCAGATTATTTTCTCTTCATAAGCTGATTGTATTATAAATGCAATACATTCTGAACCCTGAGACGATTCCTAGACTTGCAATTCTTCTACAAAATAAATATTACAATTCTCAAATGATGCTGGCCATGAATGTTGGCTTCTTTAATTGTCTCTTGAATGAATCATTTCCTTTTTTTGATAAGTTGAATGCATCGTTTCCTTAATTGATGATTCCTCCTATAAAAGGTGCCTAGGGCTTGGCCCAACATCTATAAGATTCTACATGTTAACAGGCTTAACATGGCATGTGTATCTGTTCTCACCATAAACACATAAAATTTGCCCTACATAGGTCACTTTTAATTGGTTTTGGCCTTCACATTTCTCCAAGGTTAAATGCATTTGTTAAGCTATACCAATATTGTTATAGACATACTTACCGAAAGAATATTGTTACAAACGGGCTTACTCACTATGTTTACACCACCAATATACACTTGGGGTATGCAGACCAACGTGCACATTTAAGGTTGACCTTCGAGGCACAAACCTCGTATACCTGTTAAATGCTCCATGGAAATATTTATTATGAAAAGTTTGGCCATATTAACTTTCTGTTTTAACTGAATGTTGGCTCTGGCTACAAGGAAGGATCTGCGTTTTTATATACCTTTGCCTTAATATTATTCTGTAGGAACTGCAGAAAGAAGGGGTGGCTGTGGCACTAAGGACTCGTGGTGACAAGCTTATGCCAGGAACAAACATATATGTGGTAGACACATTAGGTTTGTATTAATGTTTATATTCTGTTACTTTTTTTAAAATAAAAGAAATGCAAGTTGTATTTTTACTCTGATATATGAACAACTTGAGACCTGAAAAGTTCTCCTCTGATCAGTATTGGCTTCTTGCCTCCTGCTTTATTTTGATGTATAAATTATATTTCTAATAAAACTCAAAATGCCTAATTTCATCTATTTGTGTTTAACAATTTGAATTCAGTCATCTATTCCATTGTAAAGATAGTCATAT
This sequence comes from Cornus controversa, assembly GCA_026545225.1. Taxonomy (NCBI): domain Eukaryota; kingdom Viridiplantae; phylum Streptophyta; class Magnoliopsida; order Cornales; family Cornaceae; genus Cornus; species Cornus controversa. The sequence goes on along the minus strand of CM048848.1, from coordinate 70,378,554 downwards.
ATTCAGTTGAAGCACAAAATCATCTTGTCTTGTCAATTAGTATCATTCTTGGTGTTCGACTCCCCGTTTGGACCACCTCATCCAAGATGGTTGCTTTTCAACAATGTAGTCATTGAGCCTCTTTGTACATATCGAAACTATATGCTTCAAAAGCACATGTAGCTTATGCTTAAAATTTGCTTTGAGGCAAAACTTAAAGATAGTTCCAATTTACAATTTAGGAATATTGACTTTTTGAACTCACACTTCGGAGTGCGCACTCTTCATCTTGTTTTTGGAAATTTTGGGCCTCTTGTAGTATATTTTTACTAATCTTATCGTAATTAGCGTTTCTCAGTTCAAGAGGCAAAATGTTGAGGAAATCTTTCATGGTTTGTGGGGTAAAGAAATATGCTAGTCATTGCAGGTGAATTCGTGGATATTCATAAAGGGGCTAGGTTTCATTACTTGGGATTTTATTGGATTGTTTTGGAGGATGCAAACAAGTTGTATAAAAGTTGGTTTTACAGTCCAACTCAAGTATCTGGAAGCTTAAATTCAATAGATAGAAAAAGAAGGTAAACATAATTGATAGCTGCAATACTGAAACTGTAACACTAAATCTATTTTCTTTTATGTTTGAATGGGAATGATCTAGCATCATGCCATCACCACGTACACATTACTACAGTATACAGCACTCCTCGCTCCTAAAATATTACTCGCACAATTAAGTAGTCTTAATGTGGGCTTGTAGATTTTATTGGCCTTTCCAATCCTGTCAACTTTTCTAGGTCATATCACAGTCTTTCGCCTTATCTTATTTGTAAACATTCCATTTGCACATGCCTTTCAGTTTTACGAATAGTTCGTTGTTCTGCAGGAAGCAAGTAGATAGTTATGATCATTTATTGTTCGAATATTTTTTACTCAAACCATGGCTAGTTGCTTTAAGAAGGAGTGATAACATTTGCTTGCTTGGAACCCGGGTCATCTTATTGGATGGATTACCTCTAAGATGGTGTGCCAATCTGTTCAGAATACGGTCAAGAAAATAGCTTTGCTGCTATTGTGTATTACATTTGGATCGAACAGAAATGCCGAGTATTTGGAAATAACGCGACAAGGGTAGAGAAGTATGTGGCAAGTTGTGTGTATAGATAATTGAGTGATACTCTGGTTAATTGAGAATTATGTCAAAATTGGGGCTTTTCTGTCGAATGGCATCAATATTGGATACATTTTTTGGGGCAGTCTGTGACTGTCTATATTTTTGTTCACTTTATTTATGTTTTTTGTATTTATTTATTTATTATTATTATTTATTTTGGTAAATATGATTTTTGTATAATGTTTTTGTCAATTTGATTTTTTTTCCTTGGTAGTTGGTGGTTGAGTTAGTTTAGCACTTGTTTTGTAAGTTTTGTTTTTCTTAGGGTGCATCTGTGACCTGCCTTTTTGCAAGGTATTGGTTGCGCTGTTGTTCTATATCTTTTTATTAATAAATTTCTCATTCTTACCTAGCAAAGGATGAAGTTATGTTGCCTATATTCAATTTTACTGCTTTATTCTAAATTCTAACCCTTCTATCAAACTTCTACTTTAGCATTTACTCCGATTTAGATTCATTAACTAAAATAATACTATCAATGTGTAGCATACCAAAGAAACCTCAGCTTCAATGTGCCCCATCAATGCATCCATAAGCAAGGAAAAGGATTAAGGCTTAATACTTATCCCAGAAGATATAAACCTACAATTACTGGAAATTCACTAGTCTAGAATAATTAGAATTCGTTTGTCTCTCCTGCATTTGTTTACACTGTAGTCACAAGACTCACAACTCCATCATACGTGACCTGTAATATGTGAACATATCTATTTGGGGCTCCTTCCTCTTCTGAAACAAACCATATTTTATCTCTACGGATGAGCTGTGGGCTTTTTATAAGTCAATGAACCACAGGAAAATTATTTCTTCTTATTTTATGCCATTCCAGACCACAGTAGAAATATGATCCAAAAGAATAAATCATGTCTGCTTACTTTCTTTTAATATTTTTTGTAAAACGAACACCTCACTTATAATGTTTATGTCATCTAGAACTTGAAAAATCACTTGTCTTCGAAAAAAAATGAAAAGGAACTTCTAAGACTATGTATCACTAAGAATTCCCTACTTTAATGGGCAGTGGACACTTGGAGAAAAATTAATATTCTACAACCTACGTTATGATTTTCATGTTCTATAGCTTACTGTTGTGACAAACAGTCGCAAACTAAGCACAATCACAAAACACAACAGAAAATGAAACAGGCACAACACACAGAACACAAGAATTTATGTGGTTCGGCGATGTGCCTACATCCACGACGAAGATTCGGTGAAAGTTTTCACTATGCGAAAATTAGGAGGTTACAAGTTTCAACTCCAAGACCTAGCTCTTGCTCTCTTTCTCTATTTTTGCGTTTTCAGTGTTTTCTCTTATTATCCTACTCTAAACCCTAGATGCCCTTATATATCGGGCTACAAGAGCCCTAGACCCATTTTCGGGTCAAAATTGAGTCTCAACGCGACCCGAGCCAAGACAAAATTCAGGCCACAACTTAACACTTTCTTATTCAATTTTTCTCAACTTTTTAACTGTTTGTTGAGGTTCTCAACAATAACATCAATCAAGCCTTTTTCCAAACTACATGGGGTCAAGTACATGAATCCTATGTTTCCATTCCGCTCTAACTAAGTCCATAGCCTCAATCAAACCTTTACATAATTTCCAAGGAAAGTGTAAAAAAACAAGGTTTACCATAAACTTCTCTTTTACTCTTGTTGGAGAATATCATCATAGAGTGATTTCAGCCTTGATAAAATATTTGATTGGAGTGATTCATTGGAGTGATTTTAGGAACCCTCCATCAATATATTTTTTATATTTATTACATGTGTAATCTTTCACTATAAATAGAGGTCATCACGGCAAACAAAACAAAGAGAGAATACAATAAAGTGATGTAGCCTTTGCGCTTTGTGTGCCATGGATGTAGGCTGTAGTGGCTGAACCACTTATATCCTTTTGTTGTTTCATTCTTTTTTTCTCTCTTCATTCTTTTATTTTTTTTATCAACATGGTATTAGAGCAAGTTTATCATATCCTAGCCAAAACTCGTCTCGGATCAATTCGTTTCGGATCAACTCGTCTTGGTTCTCAAGATCAACTCGTCTCAGATCTTTAGATCAACTTGTATCAAATCTCCGGATCAACTCGTTTCGAGTTCTCGACAACTTCCTATTTAATTTCAAGTTAGACACTTGAGGAAATCTCTGTATACCAACTTGAGAGGGCGTGTTGGGAATATCATCATAGAGTGATTTGAGAGCTGATAGAATATTTGATTGGAGTGATTCATGGGAGTGATTTTAGGAATCCTCCATCAATATATTTTTCATATTTATCACATGTGTAATCTTTCACTATAAATAGAGGTGATCACTGCAAACAAAACAAAGAGAGAATACAATAAACTGATATAGCATTTGTGCTTTTGTGTCCTATGGATGTAGGTTGCAGTGGCCGAAGTATATCCTTCTGTTGCTTCATTCTTTTTTTCTCTCTTCAATCTTTTTTTTTTACTTTTTTATCAACAACTCTTATTGTTTGAAGTACCTAGAAATGAGGTGCATCTTCTTTTATCATTCTTCGGTATTCTCTCTGCACTTTCGGTGTATTATGATTGTTTCAGTATATTCGATATTTGTGAAACTTGTGACCCCCATGCTTTACACCTTTTTTTTTTCCCTATGCTTTACACCTCATCTGATGTGATCAGTGAAATTGAGGGTAGCCCATTGTTAGTGGCAACCTGCCAAAAACCCAATTATGTTAATAAGATTTGAAGATAACTTTAAATTTGAAAATAAAAAATGAAAATAATGAATATAAATATGATCTAGTTTGACTGTGAGGGAGGCCAAACTTGGACCAAATGCATACTAATGGAGCAATTCAACCCCCTTTCTGAGTGGGTTGGTAGGTCCCAGGTCAGATATGCAACCTCCAGAACTCTTTTTATTTGTATTTTTCTAAATTCTACTACTAAGGTTTGACCATCATTTTACATAGTCAAATTCAAAAGTTTTGTTTAACATATTGACATTCTTAAACCTGAGAGGCCTGACAACAAATGAGGCTTTTGTATACAGGATTATCATGTAAAAAATAACTTCTTTGGCAGTTGTTATGTGAACATAGAAACTTAGTTGAGTTTGCCTCATGTGCTTGCTAATGGGCAGAGTTCGAGGTTTTTGTTCATATATTTTAGTTTATTTCTTTTAAACTTGTTTTGTAGGTGAACTGAGACACATGTATACATTATCTCCGATAGCTGTAATTGGAGGTTCTTTCTTGCCTGGTTTAGCTGGCCATAATATTTCAGAAGCTGCTGCAGCTGGCTGCGCTGTTTTGACCGGTCAGTGTTTATAACCCTTTTGATTTGCTTCATATATTTTGTGAACGTATTAATGTTGAGATTTTTATGCTTGGCTAATTTTCAGGTCATCATGTTGGCCACTTCTCACACATGGTTTTGGAAATGCAACGGTTAGATCCTTTGTCAGTTCTGCAGGTCTGGGAAACCTCCTCTCATTCATATATCCTTTCCTTTCAAATTGGATATGGTTTGGAGAATCTGATCTGTTGGAGACTTATTTTTGGAATCTCTTCTATGTTAGAGTAATGTTTATAATTTGATACATTCTCATCTTGTTGTCCTTTGGAGTTAAAAATGAAATTCTTTTTTCCAATATGGCAGTGTTCACTGATTTAAACTGTTCTGGAAGCCTAAATTTTGTTCTCTCTTAAAAGCATGAGTCGTGTTTGAAATTCCAGTATATATAAGAAAAAATTATTAGTAAAATTCAAGTGTAAATAAAGTTCTTATGTCCTCTCAGGTATGTGCTTAGTTCAAAGGGCCTTAGTCTATTTTATCCTAAAGCAAGTCAGTCCTGCACTCGCCTAGTTTGTTCCAAGTTTCTATTCATAACACTAAAGAGGCTATAACCTACTGCTGGTTCCTCCTATGCGGGATGCTAGGAGGGGAAGACTGGTGACAGACTTAACCAATGGTATTATTTTTATAGAAAGTGTTAGACCAACTTAAAATCTCTCCCTAGATTTATGATTGTAACATAAATTAGTGATATAATCAATGAAAATCTAAACTAAAGGGATACAATCATAAATCTCTACTTTTATGGTATCAGAGCAAAGATCATCTTTCTTCTCCCAGTAACTGAGAGGAACACAACTTGTGAGAAGAAGAGTATGAGCCATCTCAGCAATGTCACTGTGTTTGCGTTTAGCAAGACCATTTTGTTGAGGAGTGTGGAGACAAGAAAACTAATGATGGATTCCAAGAGGAGCATAAAGCCTTGAAAGAATCATTATCATACTCCTTGCCACCATTACCTTGGAACTGTTGCAAAGAAGTAGTAAATTGGGTTTTGATATATGACAAAAAATTCTTGAAGTGGTCAAGAACTTCAGATTCGTGTTTTATAAAATATAACTATATGAATTGAGTATAATCATTAGTAGATAACACATAGTATCTAAACCCTTTAATAGAAGAAGTAGAAGACTGCCAAACATCAGAGTGCACAAGTGTAAAATGAGAATGCGTACTGATATCATTAGAAATATGAAATTGGAGGTGTGTGAATTTACCCAAAGCACAGCCTTTACAAAACGATTGTTGCAACTTAAAGTTGGACGATAACATATTATTTTTGCCTAAATAAGACATAATTTTACTAGATGGATGACCTAGTCAATTATGCCATAAGGAAGATGACTGAAGAGAAGCAAATAATGCTTGAAGATAATTTGTAGTAGGTTCTGTTAAACTGAAATCAAACTTTCCACGATGAGGGTCTCCAGAGAGTGGGTCTCGGTGGGAGTCCAAGCTATCACAGAAGAGTCCACTGTTCTATGTAGATTCTAAGAAGAGGGGAGGAAAAAGGTAGGAGAAAGAAAAGATCTGTGATGTATAGGAGATTGCTTGAGAAAAAGGTTCTTTTTGTCCTATCTTTCTGCTGATCTCGGTTCTCTACTTTTCTCTCGTTATTTATAGGCAAAAATGTCTTTTCTCACCGAGGGTCGAGGTTTTGCGGTGGTAAATATCTACTAAGCAAGGGTTGAGATTGTACTTGTCAGAAATGGGATTCACTCACCTCATATAGTTCTCTTCTTTCCTCTGTGACAGGCCAATCCAAGATGTAATGACCTCATCTTAGCTAGAAATGAGGTTCGTCATGGATTTAGCGTACCTTGGACTCCAGCCATTGAACCCGAGCCCTTGGTTCCCATAAGGCAGTGATCCGAGCTCTTACCTCCCATAGGAGCGCGAAGTGCCACGAGGTTTATCCGTAGGGAGGAACTCCTTGTAAAAATGGAGGTTTATCCGTAGGGAGGAACTCCTCGTAAAATAGAGGTTGATCCGTAGAGAGGACCTCCGCGAGGTTTTATCCGCAGAGAGGAGTGCCTCCTCGCTTTGGAAAAATTGATCCGTAGAGAGGATTTCTTGTGATGCTTATCTGTAGAGAGGAACTCATCACCATCCGAGACTTATCCAAATGAAAGGAAAGAGACTTGTTTGAGGTTTATCCGTAGAGAGGAACTCCTCGCAAGGTTTTATCCGTAGAGAGGAGTGCTTCCTTGCAAAATGGAGGTTGATCCGTAGAGAGGACCTCCGCGAAGTTTCACCAATAGAAAAGGACTCGCCAAAGAAAGGCGATCACACCCCTAAGGCGTGCCTACAGAATGAAGGAAGGAGCTCGGTGGAAAACTTCTCTCTTGGGAGGAGCTCGATTGAAATCCTCTATCCTCGGAGCGGCTTAATGGAGACTCTCTCTCCTCGGATGAGCTCGATCAGAATCCCCTACCCGAGAAAGAGCTCGATTGGATATAGAAATGATGGGAATCAAAGACACATAGAACATGATTATTACGATACAATTGAGCAATGGATAACAGATGTTGGCGTATGGAAGGAATGACATAAACATTATTCATCTTATATGAGTTGGAGCCAAGATAGAGTGACATATTACTCATGTGGGTGATGGACATCTGATCACCATTACCAAGAAGAATTGAATTTGTGCTAGTGTAAGGTTGGCGTTGTTGCAAAAGACTCGGATTACCAGTCATGTGGGTGGAAGCACCTGTGTCTGGGTATCAAGCGGAATCATAGAACGGTGGTGGATTGTAGCTTGGACCAGGATAGGAAGTAGGCTGACTAGCAATCTGTAAGCCAACAAAGACATGTGCTGAGAATTAGGAACTATTGGGCACACAAAGTGAGACAACATCGGACATGTGAGCACAAAGTGACCAGTTCTATGACACAACTGACAGGAACTAATGTTAGGAGTGGAGCCCAAAACGCCAGGAGCGGGTGACCAATTGTTGTTGTTGTGCTTGCGACTTATATTCCGGTTTTTGTTGCGATAACCAGAATTGTGAGATGGTCGCTTAGAGGACTATGAGGCAAGCATAGCAACCGGTTGAGGTGTAGAAAACGGACTTCGCCGAGGCTCCTGAACCAGAAGACGAGAGCGAAGTGCACTGAAAGTGGGCAGAGAATCTAAACTCTCAAGAGCTGTGACAAGCATGTCATACTTGTCACCAAGGCCGTGTAGAACAACATTCACCAAGTTAGGATTGGAGACAGGTTCACCAATAGCAGCAAGTTGGTCAGAAATATATTTGGCCTTCTGAAGATATTCAGAGACTGAGTGAGTTCCCTTATAAATCTCATTAAGACGACGACGAAGATGAGTAGAATTGGCAGTGGACTTCTATTTGAAGTACTAAGTGATTAATGACCAAATGGAAGCAGATGTGTCACAACCAACAACAGAAGCAAGCACAGATTCAGATAAGGTTGTTAAGAGAATTCTGACAAGAGACTAGTTTATGCGATACCATAAATCATACTCAGGGGAGGTGACTTCAGGACAAGGATGAGAGCCATCAACAAAGCGAAACAAATTATGTCAAACTAAAAATGCCAAAGAAGATAATTGTTGTTGTTGAGTTTCACAGTCACAAGCTGACTGATATTGGGCATAGAATAAGTGGAAGAAGCAGCGGCAGAGGAAGCCATCAGTTATTGTAAGAGATAAGAAGCAAGAGGAAGATTGAGAAGAAAGAAGATTGGTTTGTGAGACTTTGATCAATTGAAGGTTTAGAGAAAAGGAAGGAAACAGAAAAACCCTAAGAGAAGAGAGAGGATCTCTGCTCTGATACGATGAAAGAATAGAGATTTATGATTATATCCCTTTAGCTTAGCCTTTCATTGATTATATCACTAATTTAGGTTACGATCATAAATCACGGAAGAGATTTTAGGTTGGTCTAACAGAAAATAATTTATTTCAGACTCAAACCTGCATCATCATGCTTGTGAGCCGAGCTTTTACCATTGTACCAAGCAATGGCCCCTTTCTGAATATACTGCTAAAATATTTAAATTATGTTGCCTAATTAGGCATGTATTGGGTCGACTAGTATGTATGGTTTGCTGCTCTTAGAATGCTGGATTGTGGCTTTCTAATGCAAGCAGTGGTTTGACGTGTATGGTTCCTCAGTTATTTAGAAGTTCAACTCGATGTAAATGAATAATTGATACCACATCACAGGGGGCCTCTTTTTTGGATATACTCTTTGGATATGCCTCTTTTTGGGAACTCTTTGGATAAAGATATAAAGTTATTAAGTATGCATCTAGTTCAGTACTAATCAGAAAGGGGGAAATGTATATAGTTCTGTGTAAAGTTAGTTTGTCCATTTAACAAAATAATTTAAATTTGGGAATTTTATTTCACTCTTATCTTCATTATCGGTTTTGGGCAAAGCTCAACCCAACCCTTAAAATCTCCATGGACCTTAACAGATTGCCAATCAAAATCTAAGCAGTGCCCATTCTGAGTGGCATTCCTGTCCAGTTTGAGCTATAACAAGTGACCAAAAATTTGGATACCCTAGTAAGATCCTTAAGTAGAAAATTAAATTTTTTCTAAATGTTGAAGCTTTTCTATTAACCAAACGTTGCTGATCATTACTAGTTCCTTGTACAATTTGGCTCTGCGTGTGTATGTTTTTTTTTCTTTTGTATACTTTTCCGTTCTTTTGGTTCTCTCTCTTTCTTTTTTCTTTTCCTTTGTTTTTCCCCTCAGTGCATGATATAGTACAGAAGTTGAAATATCCACCTGGAGGACATTGGCTTGCTAATCTTGTTGTGGTTGTATTAATGGATATCCTCATCTGTCCGGGTTTCAAATAAATGGTAGCTCAGGTCTTTTCTTAGCCTCTATTTCCTCTGGCACTGATCTGGTTGCTCTTTTCCTTCAGACAGCTCATTTTTATGTCTCTTCCTCGGTTTCAACATTTAACTACTAAGCTCATTCTTCTGTTTCCGCAGTTCCATCACTTTGCATTAAAAGATGTCATTTTTAGACATCCTATCAATAATCGACCAGATTGATTTCCCAGATTCCAGTAGCAACCAAACCACCTATAAAAATCTGATGACTGTTAACATCAGAATCAAAAGTAATAGAATATCAGTTTTAGATTTCATATCAACAGTCAACCAGATTGATTTTCCGGATTGCAATAGCAACCCCAAACCACCTCTAAGATCACATAATTGTTATCAGAATCATATGACTTTTGTGGTGTGATTTCCCCAGGTTCTTCTAGGTATGTTTATTTGGTTTAGTTCAAGTAGTTTCAATATTCAAACTTGCTTTCTGCTGTTGGCATCTTAGTGAATGACAAAGGAGCTATTTGTAACGAGATAAAAATCAACATGATTCCACCAGCATAACACACTTTTAAAGCGAGTGGAGAGAAAGGGGGGGTTAGAGATGAGGAAGATGAGGTATTAAAAGATCTCTACACGCCTAAACCAGGTTACTTATGTTACTTGAAATGGGAGAAGGCTTGCTTCCTCTTTAAATATTGTGGCGGTTGGCCTGCCCTTGGATTCAGCTTGAGCTAGGCCATAAATAACCTCCACTTCAAATTTAAGCTAAGCTCTACCTAATGTAAACTGGGGAGACTCAGACTTCCTGAATTTCCACTTTAATTCTTGAAGTACTGCTTTATGATTTCCATTCTTGTGAGTCGGCATTTCCATAAAATTTAGCAGTCAATAAATAGGCTATTTCATGTGATAAAAGTGGTGGTAGTCATCAACATCGAACATACCATGCAGTTGTAACAGTAAATGACACTTTTCTGGTAGTCAAATATTTAGTGATTGCAATCATACATTCTAAGATTAGTACCAAATGAATGATACATTTAGGTTTCATTTGGTTTGAAAGATTTCAAATGAATGGATTTGAGAGAATTATATGTGTATATACCAAATAACAAGGTGTAAGGAGTTATTTGAAATCCATGCTGACAAAGATTCAAGTTGCGCAATGATTGTAGTAACATATTTCTCCTATACCTCTAATCTAACATCATCTTGAACTTTGAAATCCAACTTCAATAGCCAGCCTTTTTCGTAAACTCAAACCCCTTGATTTCAAATCCATTCATTTATTTAAATGGACGCTTAATTTTCTATGCAAGGTTTTGATTTGGTAAGATTTCCTCTATAAATCCAGGTTTTAAACTTTTTCCAATATCTTCTCTTACTTCATTCATTACTTTTTTTTTATCCTGCAGATTTCAGGAAAAATGGAACTTAAAGAAGCTCTTGGCGAGCTCTTCAGTAATGCAAAAGTTCTAGAAACACGTCGTGTGGCTGCAAAACAAGCATTTCAGGCTCTGTCAAGTGGGATTATAGAAGAAATCTGGAGTACACTATATATCCGTGTTTTAAAGAAAGCATTGTGTGAGAAATGAAACCTGTTTTGCAACAGATCTAAGAGTGAAGGTAAGGTTTGTCTGAGACCAGTTGTTCTGAAGCTTCCATGTCCTGCATATAATTTATGGCATCTGGATATGATTAGTAAGAATTGCACTGTATGAATTGTTCTACCATAGCCAAAAAAAAAAAAAAAGGTGGGGGGTGAAGGGTGGTTTGGTGGGGTTGCCCAGTGCACGAGGCTGCTGGGCGGAGAGGTGGTTTCCATTTCGAGTAGTGCTAGGGGAAGGGGAGATCAAAACAAACACGGGTTGGTTGAGATAGCAGGGAAATTTATGATTGTTATGGCCTTGAGTGGAATGGCGCAACAGGTATCGTGTAGCTTCTTCTTCTTCTTCTTTTTCTCTTAATTCATTGGGCGGTATCTCCAACAACACGTAAAGGGAAGAATGCAGATTCAGGTTATAGTTGGGGCATAACTTGCATAAGTCTGTGTGTCATACTACGATAAATAAATAAACAAATATTGTTATTTTCTAAAGAGTGAATAATTATATTTTCATAATCGATTGTAATGCATTGTACAGTGCTACTGCTAACTTGATCTTCTGACTCTTTGACTCTGCTGCACTCAAAGCAGGATACAGTGCTGCTACTAACTTGAGAGTGCAGTTGGAATAGAAGTATGACAATCACAAGCTGCTGCCTTGCTACCACCACTATAGCTGTTGCTCTAGCATGTTGGTCTGTTTGCAAATCCATGAAGAAGCGGTCTTGAGTCCCTCAAAAAGTTTAAATCTGGCTTATTTTCAGCCACGTGGCAAGAAAAATGGTGCACCCTTGTACAACCTCTGAGGAAATAGATTATGTCTTGGAAGAGAAACTCATCGCAAGGTATAACCAGAGGACCATCTTTTCTGTGACCATACTCTTCGTATGCTTGGTCTAGCAGTTGCCGGAAAACTGGATGGTTCAGGTAATCTGCCTTTATGATAAACCTCCTTCCGGCTTCCCCTACATTCACAGCTAGGTGACCTGGAGGGACATCGGGTGGTGTTTTATTTTTGCCAATTCTGATTAGCTTACGCCATGCACAAGCCATTCTTTTTAGCTTCACAATGTTGTAGATGTCACATATTGTATGCTCCGCAGGGGGAGGCATGAAGAAAGATTTTGAGTGTTTTGTGCAGGATAGGGCTTGATGTTAGGCTTGTATTTATCTAATGAACAGACTCCTACAAGACAATTGTTTCGGTTACAAATCACAACCATCCACGTGATGGTCAAATTCTTCTGGTTTTTCAGTAAATGACCAAAAACTCCCAAATTTTAGCACATATGGGATTCCTGGTAAGTGCATTAATTGTAGGACTGTGAGGATGCCTTCCAAATTATTTAGCTCTTTGACAGTTTGGTATTACTGAATAATCTTGCTTGTGAATGGTGATAATGCCTTCTTGAGTGATGAGGTCAGTTTGGCTTTATCTGTTAATTCATGCATGAAGGCAGGCAGTTTATGTTAACACAGATAGGTGTACTGGGTTTATGAGTTTGGAAGTAACTAGGTTAGTGGTTGTACTATTCTGGTGGAGATTCTTAGTTATTTTTATATCACAAGTTCTAAAAGCGATTGTATGGCACATGGAAGGGAAGACACATGCTTTTGTCTCCACTTTTCTTATGATAAAAGAGAATTTAAGTACTTTAATGGGGAAGTGGTCCTAAACTAGTTGTGATCACAAGAAAGTTCCCCAGTTTCATTAGATCAGTAGATAGTTTCACTGTGATGCATAGAATTTGAAATTTCCATATTTTTCTGGTGTTTGAAATGAGTTATTATTTTTGCAAGTATTTGAAATACTGTAAGTTTGTTCTGTAGTTTCACAAACGAAAATTGTGTTTATTTTGTTCCAAGCTTTGGTCTATCTTCTAGGATCGAAATAGAACAAAGTTTCAGGATATCATGAAATGATGCTAATTTGAAACTAACATAGTTCTCGCCGGTATTTGTGTTGGTGGCTATATTTTGTCTTTATGGGAGATTAAATTCTCCTTGGATATCTCAGAAAATGTATTGAGCAATTTTCCGTAACAAGAACCAGGAACCACGAGATTGGGTTGTGACATAATCAATATGCACTTAAAGTCCCATGTCATCCGAGTGGTTTTCAATGTTCTTTTCGTAATGATCTTTGCTTTTGGGTAGCTTATCTTCAAAAAGTACCAAGGAATGCACCAGTAGGCATCTATGAGATGGTGTCATGTGATGTTCTGTGTTCAATGTTCTCTCTAATAGCACAATATACAAACCTAATTTTGCAAAAAAAGGGTCTCATGGTATTGCCTTGATTTCAAGGATAAGCTCGGATGTTTGGTGGGAAAGAATTGGACAATTGTATGAGATTTTAGGTTTTGTTTCTCCCTCCTCGTCACTTCTGTGGAATGGAGAGGTGAAAAAACTCAATTTCAGGTAAAATATGTGATCAGCTGCTACCATCATCCTTTTTCTCTCTCAATTATGGGTTTTATTAATTTGAACTGTGTAGTGTAGTCTGTTTTTTTCAGGGCTAGACCGAAGAACCAAGAACCAGGGGCTAAGGAGAATGTTTTCCTGGATCAAATTTACTTTATCAGTGATCATAAGTAAGTTTTTCACACCGTTCTATTACTGAATTAGTAATTATCATCAACTTAAATTCTGATATTACAGTTTAAGTTTTTCACACCGTTCTATTACTGAATTAGTAATTATCATCAACTTAAATTCTGATATTACAGTTTGAACTCTGAAGACTGATTCTTACAGAATAAGGCTCCATGTTATATTTGTTGCTTACATGTCGATGTATATATGTTTATATTAACAGAAGCAAGGTGGTTATGCATGTCAATTCATATCCATCCAAATTATTTGATTTTTAAATTGTCTCAATAGTTTACACTATCTAATGATGACCGAAACACAATACATGCAGCTATTTAGGGTCCCCACTGTAATATATTATTACTGAGAAATTATGTACACACATTTCTACAATTACATTTTAATTCTCGTAAAATATTCACCAAGTTAAATAGTAGTAAAAGATTTCAAGTCAAAGGGATGACAGGCATTAGATTCTTCTACTTTGCTTTGTTTTACCAACCACCGGAAGCTTCTCAAACCGAGAAATGACAACTGTTTTTTCAAAGTCCTAGAATATATATATATATATATATATATATATATATTAATAGAGCTTTTTGAACGCCAATCCCGCCTTCAATCTGTGAAGAAAAGAAAATAAAAAAAGCAAATAATTTGTAATTAATATAAAAGCTGTTACTATTTTCATCACTTTTGCCGACAGCGTTGTTGTGGCCATGAAGTCATTTGTGATTCCTTCAACACGACTGGATCTCTCTGCTCAAATCCTTTAAACTTCGCTATTCCTGTGCTAAATCATTAATCGAACTTAGCATTTGATGGGTTACAATAAATTAAATTATGCCTAATTTACAGGCATATCTTTTTACTGTTGAAAAGCTATTCAAGTAAAAAAAACTCATTCTTACCACCTATCATTCTCTCTTAAATTAATTTATCAAATACATCATTTCTCTCTATTCATTCTTACTCTTATCCAAGAACAATCTAAACTTGTCTCCCTCTTTACGCATATATAATCTAAAATAGTATAAATATACAAAGAGAGATGCAAAAATTTTAGTTGTCACTTTTACCACTTAATTATAGTCTGATTTTTTTTAAGTTGTGGTAGTGTTGCATTGCATGAGTGATAAAAATATCACATACATGCAGTGAAACTAACAATCAACTAGTATGGTGAATCTTTTTTACATCAAGAGGTTAGTATACTAACCGTGCATCGATGTGGCAAGAGCTGCACCGGGTATATATATATTAAAATTTTGTATCTCTTTGTATATTTATGTCTCTATAGATTATATATGCGTAGAGAGAAAGACAAACTTAAATTGTTCTTGAGTTAAAGTAAGAATGTACATAGAGAGAGAGAGACATGATGTATTTGGTAAATTAATTTAAAAGAGAATGATATGTTTGACTGGTAGGTGTAAAAAGGGTAAGAATAAGTTTTTGTTGTTTGGGACATTTTGGTAATTTTTGTGGTAGAGGATAAAAGGGTAATTTGATGAAAAAGTGCAGTAGAGACTTTTTGGATCATGAAAAAAAAAATTATAATTAATTTGAAAAACTTAGCTACCCTTAAATGAAATAGGTGCTGAAATGAACATAAAATGACAGTATTATATTATAATTATAAAGAGAGGTTAAACGCAGCTAGTGATAGTTGTTGAGTCATTTTCAGTGAGAGATCTTCCAAGGGTTGGGTTGGGAAAACAACGTTGCTTCCTTGTGACTTAAAGTTTTCAGAACCTTTTCCTTTTTGCTCTCTATCAAAATGAAAGCCAACAGCAGACAAGTCAAAATTATGTACTGCTCATTTCAAGACCCGGCTCTAAAGTTTGTTAACGATCAGAATCAGAATCATATTTCAATTTTTATATCCATACTCGAATAATTCTATTTATTCATTTTCCTTTATTTTTTTGTTACACAGTTGAGGGAAAAAAAAAAAAACTTAATATTGTGTCATGACAAGCCCATGATTTGTTAATGTAAATTTCCTAAATTTTGTCCTTGGTTATTTGGCCACACTTGAAATTAACATTGGAACAAAATGAGTGTTTGAATTATTTACAAGAAATTTAAAAAATCTAAAGTGAGTGCAGAAAACACTTTTTTACAAGCTTTCATATCAAAATTAATGGATAGCATTACAAGGGGAAAAAATAATAGTGATGTATATATGATTGAATATATGGTAGGAACATGGTTATAAAAAGCTTTTCATTTACCGATGAACTGTGACTTAGATAGAATAAGTTGGGATCGACAAAAAAATCAGTAGAATCAAAATCGTAAGGAACGTAGTTGAATTGAACCGAATCATTTACTACGGTTTCGGTTCCTATATATATATATATATATATATATATATAGTTAGGAATGAATAAGGGTAAAATACACTGACCTCCCCTCAAGTTTGGTCTAATTACACATGGGTGTTAAGTTTGTAAAATAATTACACTCACCTCCCTTCAACACGTTGAAATGACCATTATGCCCTAATTATTTGAAAATGGTTGTTCCTTATCATTTCAATGTAATGGAGGGCATTTTAGCCAATATTTGGACAAGAGAGAGGTAAGTGTAATTTTTTTACAAAAATAACACGTGTGTAATTAGGGCAAATCACAGAGGATGTCAATGTATTTTGTCCAATGAATAATTACAACTCCTATGATGATTTATATATATATATATATATATATATATATATATATATATATATATAGCTTATATAAAATCATTGTAATAGTTATAATAGCATTTTTGTTATGTAAAAAAGTTTAAACAATAGAGTTAGTATAACTGTTATAAGGTTAAATGCAACTTCTATAATAACTCTTATTATATATTGTTAGATAACAAAGGTTGGAACAAGAGAAAGGGGGAAAAAAATAGAAACATTGGTATGTATTTGAAGACGCATTTTTCATAAATTAGTTAATTTGTTGATACATTTTTTGGTTACTCACAATGCATACATAAATACATACAGGACAATGCTTGTCTCATACCATATAAGTAGGAGCCTCCTACTTACAGTTGATGTGGACCAATATAAAAGTGACACGTGTTTAAACCTTAAAAAAAATAAAATTGGGTCAAACGGGTAGGGTTTTACGGGTTATCCCAAACAAATTACATCTTCTCCACGCCTCTTTGACAAAAACGTTATACATTCTCTACCCACAGCGCGCATCTATGGCTCCTTTTCCTACCTCTATGTGAAACCATTCTCCTCCACTAACCAGCTTCCACCACCTTCGTTGTTTGCTACTTGCGTGCCGTCTCCACCCCTAAACCCTAAAGTTGCCACTTAAATTGATTGTACATCACTAATGTTAGGATCAAATCTCAAGCAGATAGAAGTCTATTACTAATTTACTATTACTATGTATCGTGTCGTATTATCCACTTTGATGTTTTTCCTTTGTGGAAGTACACCAAGATGGCCAATCGTTTTGGATTCACATTGTGCCATAGGCTGCCAAATTTGGCAGGTGTTTGTCCTTCTTTAACTTCAATTACTTCTACATGTATTATAATCTCTCTAAGTTGATAGTGAATTTACTTTCTTACTTTAGAACCTTGAATATTGGTGTTATTGCTAAACCACATAAATGCCTTGTGTGTTACTTGTGCTTGTGTCTCTTCATTAGAAAAATGGAGTAGAGCTAAAAAAAGAAGCTATGTATTAACCAGTTGCTTAATCAAATCAATTAACATAAATCATTCAAAAAAATTTCTGTTGATTCGGTTTCATTTTGTTTTGATATTTTTTATATTATGCTTTGCCATTATAAAACATGTAAATCTTCAACTTCTTGATAATTCTTTTCAAAATTCTCTTAGCATTGAACTTCTTTGGAGGCTTTGAACAATCAATTTACATGGTAACTTTAGGGTTTGGGGGTGGAGACGGCATGCTGGCAGTAAACAACGGAGGTGGTGAAGGCCAATTAGCGGAGAAGAAGTGTTTCACATAAAGGTAGGAAAATGAGTCATAGATGCGTGTTGTGGGTAGAAAATGTATAACGTCTCGTTTGACCCAATTTTATTTTTTTTAAGTTTTAAACAAGTGTCACTTTTATATTGGTTCACATCAGCTGTAAGTAGGGGGCTCCCACTTATATGGCCTGAGGCAAGCATTGTCCATACATATATATATATATGCACACACACATATAAACTCATATAATAATTTTTCAGTTCTTTCGAAAAGAAAAGAAAATAATAAAAGCCATGGATGCATTAAAAAAATTGTGAAAATCAAATTTATAATTTAATAGTATGAAAATGTTAAACTTTCCAATTAATTTGTAACAATTTTAGCGGTACACAAAGAACCGAAATCAAAATCGTAAAAAATCAAACTGAACCGAACTCAACAGTTTCGATTCTAATTCCAATATTAAGGAACCTTTAGAAATAGTTCTGGTTCCGATTCCCTTAGAAACCGAACCGTGTAGGTATAAGCTCTCCTAAAAAAAATATGATTTTCTTTGATCGACTTGTTTTCGTTCATGAAGATTTCAAGGGAGGTTGAGTGTTTGAGTCCCGATAAAGGCAAAATAGAGTAAGTGTGTATGTTTGTTTGAACTTTTGAAAAAAAAAAAGAAGTTTTAGGACTATGACCGGAGAAAAGGAGTGTTTCCGATCTGTATTATGGAAATTCATGGGACTAAGACGATGATGATGGCCTTTTGCCCAATAAAAACTAACTACTGTATAAAAATTAATCTGATAAAAATTGGAACGGTTTTTTCCTTCATTTTGTTTATTTTTGTACATCAAAACACTAATCAGGGATGAAAATAATTTTTTCATCTAGCTATAGCTTTTCATTTTGTTTAAAAACTAATTATTTTTGTACAATCAAGTGAAAGATTCTAAAACTTCTTTTTCATATAACTATGACATTATTGGAAATATTAATGCAATGCAAAAAAATTAGCCAGGACATTTTTCTCTTAAAAAAAAACCTATTATAAATATGTGAAATAGAAAATGATTTTATTTTTCTTCTTCTGTGACGTGACCTTCTATGCCCTAGATGGGGGTGCTCCTTTATGTTCAATGTAGTGCCCCCAAGGTAAAAGACTAAAGAGAAAAAGAGAGGCATGCTTTGGTGACCTTTTACTCAATTTCATTTTAGGAGTGGAAAACAGCAATCATTCACACAACCAAACACCTCTCATGAGTCTCATGTTCATCCACAACTAATGTCACCTTTAATTATTCCCCGCTACTAGTAAATAGTTAGAGAGAGAAATGAACTCTCTCTCTCTCTCTCACTTTAATTATAGTCATACCATGTCCCCTTTTAACTACTACGAGTTAGAGAGAGAAACAAACCCTTTCTCTCTCTAGAATTCAACCTCTATTTCTTTCTTTCCTTATACTTTTAAAACATAACCCCATCATCTCACTTCCCGCCTATGCTCTAACCCATGGAGGTTTATGCATTCCGTTTTCTCTCTCTCTTCTTCCTCTCACTTTCTCTCTCTACTCTCTCTCTCTCTACACCCACCAACGACACCGCTGCCCTCTCCCTCTTCCGATCCCAAACCGATGCCCACGGCATCCTCCTCTCCAACTGGACTCTCCCCACCACCGGCGGCGACGCCTGCTCCGCCGGCTGGCGCGGCGTCAGGTGCTTCAACGGCCGTGTGACTGCACTTTCTCTCCCCTCCCTCGACCTCCGTGGCCCCCTCTATTCTCTCTCCTCCCTCGACCAGCTCCGCATTGTCGACCTCCACAACAACCGCCTCAACGGCACCGTTGACCCCATCGCTGATTGCTCCAATCTCAAGCTTATATACCTCTCCGGCAACGACTTCTCCGGCGAAATCCCATCAAAGATAGTTTCTCTTGGCCGATTGCTCCGCTTAGACCTCTCGAACAACAATCTCAAAGGCCCAATTCCCAACGAAGTCGCAAACCTCACTCGTCTCCTCACTCTCCGCCTCCAAAACAACGAACTCTCCGGCCCAATTCCACAATTCTTCGACTCGCTTCCGCAATTGAAAGAGTTGAATTTGTCCAACAACGAATTGTACGGACGCTTGCCGGAGAGTTTACTGCGAAAATTCAGTGATCAGAGTTTCTCCGGCAACGAAGGGCTTTGTGGGTCGAGCCCATTGCCCAGTTGCTCATTCGTGGAGACCCCTCCGTCAGCCGCTTCGGCCCAGACGGTACCGTCGAACCCCAGTTCATTGCCTACCACAACAATTATAGATGAGAACAAGAAAGAAACTCGAAGAGGTCTTAGTCCTGGTGCTATAGTTGCAATTGTAGTTGCAAATTCAGTACTATTACTAGTGATCACCTCCTTCGTTGTCGCTTATTATTGCGGGAGGTACTCGAGAGACTCGAATTCGAAATCGGGTAGTGAGAGTGGGAAGAGGAGGAGAAGTGGGAGTAGTTACGGGAGTGAAAAGAAGGTGTATGCAAACAATGGGGGTGGAGATAGCGACGGCACGACGGCGACTGATCGGAGCAGGCTCGTGTTTTTCGATAGAAGGAAGCAGTTTGAGCTGGAGGATTTGCTGCGAGCTTCAGCTGAAATGCTGGGGAAAGGTAGTTTGGGAACTGTGTACAAGGCATTGCTCGACGACGGCTGTACTGTGGCGGTGAAGAGGCTGAAGGATGCGAACCCATGTGTTAGGAAGGAGTTTGAGCAGTACATGGATGTGATTGGGAAGCTTAAGCACCCCAACATTGTTAGGCTCAGAGCTTACTACTATGCCAAGGAAGAAAAGCTTCTTGTCTATGATTTTCTACCCAATGGAAGCTTGCATTCACTTCTTCATGGTATGTACATCTCATTGAATCATTAATATACATACATACATATATATTATTAATGTATGGTTTTGATTGTGTTGATGTTAATAGGGAATCGGGGTCCTGGAAGAATTCCATTGGATTGGACTACAAGGATCAGCTTGGTGCTTGGAGCGGCTCGTGGGCTTGCTCGTATTCATGAAGAGTATGCTGCAACCATGATTCCTCATGGGAATGTGAAATCATCAAATATATTGCTTGACAAGAATGGTGTGGCTTGCATTTCTGATTTTGGGTTGGCATTGCTTTTGAACCCAGTTCATGCCACGGCTAGATTGGGGGGATACAGAGCACCTGAACAGGCTGAAGTCAAAAGGCTGTCTCAGAAGGCAGATGTTTATAGTTTTGGGGTGGTGGTGTTGGAAGTGCTTACTGGAAGAGCTCCATCAGAATACCCTTCGCCGACACGTCCTCGTGTGGAGGAAGAGGAACAGGCAGTGGATTTGCCCAAATGGGTTCGATCTGTGGTGAGAGATGAATGGACTTCAGAAGTGTTTGATCAAGAACTTCTGAGGTACAAGAACATTGAGGAGGAACTTGTGGCAATGCTTCATGTGGGGATGGCTTGTGTGGTGCCAGTGCCCGAAAAGAGGCCTACCATGATAGAAGTTGTGAAGATGATTGAGGACATCAGGGTTGAGCAGTCTCCTTTAGGGGAAGACTACGACGAATCGCGCAATTCACTCTCGCCTTCGCTTGCCACCACTGAAGATGCAATGGCTGTTTACTGATATTTCAGTGCCAGTTCTATTACAGTGTTTGTTGATGGTTCTACCTTCTCCATTTGCACCATCTTAGTGCAAATTATTGGTTGTAGCTAATGGATTTTCTTGTGATTTTCCCTCTACTTTGTAATATTTGTATTGCTTTTATGTTTTACCAGTGTTGCAGGTAGGAAGATCTGATGATCTCAACTACCAGTCAAGAGATTAGTTTAATTTAGTCTCTTTTATGTAATGTAATTTTTGACATTTCAATCAGTTGCTAGTACTGTAATTCCCAAGCAAGTTGATCTCACTTCTCAAGCAAACATTTTTTTAGATCCATGACCCCAACATTTTGCTTCAAACTGTATAATGGAATGGTGCAAGTAACAGGTTGCCACGAAGAAGAACATCTTGTTTTACCACAAATGATTTAGCAAACACCAAATAGTGACAGCAATCAAACCTGGATATTCTATTCTATGGGTACGGTACGGTACCCAGTAGCTTTTGTTAAAACTTGTACAAAGTAAATGAAGGTCTCTATGACTCTTTTTACCTCAACTTTTTTAACTTTCCTCGTGGGTGCAAGGGTTTTTTTTCTAACCTTTACCCCACTCCGTAGCCTTATCTTCTCTTTTTCTCCCTTTCTTTTGGGCTGTCACAATCAATACAGTGGAAAACTGGATACTTTTCCATTATAGATCCATTTTTGGCCATATACCCGGTGTTGATTACATTACATTATTGGTTCCCATTATACTCTCTATGGATCTATATTTCTTATACTTAATGGTTGGTCTGTCTTCACAATCAATATTCAATACCTCTCTCTTTAGCCTTTACTTTCAAATAACCATCCCTTTTCTTTCTGGGCTGTCATCAATTCAATACATGACATGACGGAATTTTTTTTACTTATTTTTCCCTCCCATGCATGACGGATTGGAAAAGGCCGACAATTTGATGGCTATTCAAGTGTGTCCTCTCAAAAGTTATAATGGTCTCATTTGTTTTTACGAAAGCAAAACTAATTGGGCTCGACGAGCCTTAGCCCAAGGAATACCGACGTGGTTGGCTCCAGGTAGGCCCATACGTGGATCAGGGTTTCAATTCCAGGTAAGCTCATGTGTCTTATGCAACTCACCCCCCACAAAAAAAATAAAAAATAAAAAATAACTCCGAGATTTCAAGATGATTTACAGTTGAAAAAAATACAAGAGCAATCACTGCATGATGGTGAAGCAGATCATCAGTCTATGTTAGCTTTGCAAATGATCAGCTAACAGCATCGGCAATTTACAGAATTCATCCACTTTCTTGTGTGTATTATACAGGCATCAGACTTAACCAATGTATTCTCTTGCTAGAATCCACCTTCAACTTGAGTTCTACTTCTACCACAGATGAGTTCAAGTGCCCTCTATTGGTTTTAAAAAATGTAAACTGAATGTTATGTTAGCACAAAATCAGAGTTTCAAATGCCTTTGACGTCTTGAATCAGAGAGATGATCCACAATTATTAGCTAACTCTTCCTGTTTGATCAATCAGTGTACCAACTTGTTCTCCACATAATGCTCTTGATATGTTTCCAGGCTCATGAAGATTGAAAACCACAACTGCAAGAAGATATATAATTCAAATGGTATGAGATACAGTTTCATAACACTCAAACTACAAAATCAAATCGGTTACTTTGGTTTATTAATAAATAAATAAATAATTCAAAACATCAAGGCTAAAATCTTCCAGCCTTCCTCCACAATGTTCTCACCATCAGGAAATGAAAGAATATGCTGTGTTTACTTATGGACCAGAGATGCCAATGACAGGAAAAAACCATGCTCTAAACCAAGAAGTATAACAAAATAGACTAACCAGGAATTCTGTTATCCTCACAAAATGTTAATGCCATAATGTCCAGTAGGGAAGCATCTCTGGAAGCCAACTCCCTGAAGGAAATGTGCTCAGCTGTAACACTGTTGTTTCTGGAGTCGCACAGATAGACACCACCTACATTTGTACCTTTGATGACTGCATCAGCATAAACTGAAGAACGAAAGGGTGTCACACTCTTTTCCAGTTTATTCCAGGGGAAAAAGTAAAAAAGAATTGAACAAGAGTTTGTAATTATCAATTACTCAGAAAGGCAACAGAGATTCTCCGGAGGGAACAAGGCCATACTCTCTGAAGCTCTAAGAGCTGCTGCTGTATCAGTAGAGAAAAGTGGATTTCCGGTGCCAGCACCAATACCGCCAAATATCACAACCCTTCCCTTTTCAAGATGTCGAATCGCCCGTTGCCTGCTGTATGGTTCAGCAACCTCCTGCATGGGAAATGCACTTTGCACACGTGTCTGAATGCCCATCTTCTCTAAAGCTGACTGGAGCAGTACGGAATTCATTACGGTTGCCATCATACTGGTAACAATTGCAAAGTCACTGCTTCATTAGGTCCTGACTGACTACAACTGAATAATCATATAAAGCATTTATGGGATAATACCACAATCAATTATAAGGGAAAATAAGGGGATAGAAGATGGAAGAGGAGTATCTTCTGCGTATTTGGCACTCCATAAATGCAGAGCTGCTTTGCCCTTGTCGGCCTTTTCAAGCATAGTTGACAAGCGAACCAATCCGGCCCTAACCCCCTGACCCCCTTATGGCGTTCTCTTTTTGAGGGATCCGTTCGAGAAGTTGGGCATGCAAAATCGCCCTAATTCGGTATGGATGACAGATGTCTACATCCTTCATATTCAACAAATTCAATAACCACAAAACAATCATAATGACCACACTAACATGAGGTTAGTTGAGTACAGAGAGTTTATGAACAGATGAAAATCAAATAGGAGGATTGCACACCGGCAGGCAAAAGATAGTTCCCTACCCAGCAAATTTAATATCACAGATAGCATGAAAATATTGTGCTTCTAAAGCAAACCTAACTCGTTTCAGCCTTTTGGTTCCAACATTCACAATTAAACACAACTAAGCTTTGTCATTTCCTGTGTCTCCATGAATGCACTTTTGGAAAATTGACAGTGTTTTTCCCCCACAGTAGGAAAATGTTAATCATTCTATGATATACAGAACATCAGTACCTATTCACCTTTATCCCCAACTAGTTAAAATTAGTATAAAATATACTGCTCTTGCTAGACCAAAGGAGTCATGACCCAGAGTCCCAGACTCGCCTAAACTATATGGCCAGAATTGTTGTTTCAACTCATGTCAAAGGAATTTAGTGGGAAAGTTAAATATATCAATACAGGTAGGCCATTAAATGTATCTATGTAGCCAACACTAACAGAGAGTGCCCCCCCCCCCCCTCTCACAACACACACACCATATAAAGAAAGGAAACTTGATTTCAAGTAAATACCAATTGATTCATAACAATACATAGTAAAAGATTACACAAATTCTTGTTTATAAGGAAAGGCTGTATTGCTAGTAATAAAACATCTTACCCTGTTTGATATGCAGTACATCTATCTAAACCAGTTGCTGTAACCCAAGTGTCTCCGCAAAAAAAATTACGCCCTCCAACAACAATCGCCACCTAAGTATCAAAAAAGAATAAGCGCGTTGCATGTCAAAACTAGAAGCCGACAGAAACTCAGGCTGCAAGTGACTCATTTAAAAATGAGTACCTCAACACCAAGACGGCATGCTATTGAAACTTCTCCCGCAACCAGCATTGATACCTATCAGATTCGAAGAGTAAACATTTCAACTCATAGGATCCAATCCAGTAGCCAAGACACGACAATTCACTTGCTAAATTGATCAACAATCATGGTTAAGCCATCCAAATCTCTACTAATGGAGTTCATAGAAAACCTTTGGGTCGATATTGTGAGGACCAGTGCCAGCCAGAGTAGCACCGCTAATTTTGAAAACCACTCTCCGCCATCTAGGACTTGTCATTGATTTCACCTTCATATTATTAATCTGACCACCAGGGCTGGATGTTGCGGTTCCATATCTGCCAAAACATTATCAGATACCATATCAGATGATTACAAAAATATCATCTACATCATCATATTTGATGACTAAACATATATTGTACTGTATGAATCATGAAGCATGGATTTGTACTCTATGAATCAATTGAAATTCGATGGTAATTCAAAACTATGGAAAAATATATATTACTATCCAGATTCCAAGTCAATTCAAATTCATGACAATTATTTCCAGCAAACTCTCATACTGATGACAATGCAAATTTAGTGGAATTCCGTGCCATTGAGAATGGTACAACATTTATAATATATGGATAAAAGATGGTGTTAAGATGAGTAACAACATTGGTTGTATTCTTGCTAAATTGGGCGACTTCCAGTAGACCAAGATGATATGGCTGATATTATAGAGTAAACACTCCATTCTAAAAAATTTGGCCCAATGAGGGAGGCAAAACTAAGTTAAAGATTAAGAATAGAGTCTTCTTTAACTTCAACCAGATCTGCCATCCACATAATAGCACCAGATCAACTCAGGAATTTTTTAAAATGCCAAGGACAACCATAATGAAAGAAAGTAAGGATAGATGATCTTGACATTACCAAATCATATCATAGTCACATATCAGAATTTTGAAATGTAAGCAGCCAACAAAATCAAAATAATTCCACAACAATTTGTAAGAAGTTTTTGTGCTACAGGTGAAAAGGCAATAAAAAAACAGAAAATGCATTCTGCATTTGGATTGTTAATCATGAAAAAAGCTCAAAGCACAACATAGCTTAAAATTGTTCAATCGAGAATGATAATCCTAAAATTATAAAAACTTTAAAAAGTGGGAGTAATTCAAAACTTCTGAAAAATATGCAATTTGAAATTAACAGCTCTAAATGAATATTTTTCCAAAACCATTGTGTGGTCGTATCTCCCTCCAAGATTTTTCCTTTTTTTAATCAACTGAATTTAGACATATACCATTTCACATCAACAATTCAAAACCTTCACGCACGGCATCAACTACAAAAGCAAACCCTGGGATAATGATATGGCTCAGACCAAGTACTCCCGAGCTTTTCATAGACAGCAATGACCCATTCCTCTGATTTCAGCAGAGTAACATCTAGGTGGTATTGCTTTGTGTCCCAACCAGGACACTAGAAGCTTGTTGAATTACATGTAATATGTTCTCTTGTTGTTTATCTAGTAAAAGCATAGTGAAACGTCAGGTTATGAGCTGCCATGCTCCTGTCAGGCTATATTACTACTTATTGTCACATTACAATCAGTCAATTTACCAGCCAATTATACAGTATTAAATACATGCATACATTTTCCAGTGTCCGAATCAGGATGAATTTGGCTGCATATAATCATCCCAACCCAAACTCAACACAGATTAAGGTCATGCTGTCAAAGAGGCAAGGGTAAAGCTTGAAGCTTTACATGGCTTTACAACATGGTGTACTTCCTCACTTTTTGGCCCTTATAACTTAATTCAAGCTATATTCACACAAATTAGGATTATAAATTTTCAGGGAACATATCTTGCTTGTGAAGTTCTTTTTCCATTTGCTTTGCAAAAACTAGAGAACGCTCAAAAGAGAAGTATTTTAGACCAACAAGTTACAAAAAGCATGGGTTCCACAAACCCTATTCAGTATTCAGTCCTGCACAGAATAGTTCATTTATGATCATTTTAACTTGGCTTAATATTTATCTTGGTGCCAAAAAGCTTCGTCACCTTCAGTTTATAACTTGAAATCTTGATAGCAATGCCTATAAAAAAAATTTGAATTAAATCACAACAATTAAACCAGCCAGAGCTCCCGAACTCCTCATTATGAGCACCATCAATAAGTTAAATAAGCCATAAGACCGCTTCCAGTAAATTGACAAGCACTTCCAACTGGAAACATGCAGCATACAATGTTGAGAATCTCAGGCCACTTAATTGCAAAAACATCAAAGCCAAATAAAGAAAATCAGGTTTATTTAAGGATTGCTCCTAAATGGCATCAGTGTATTTTAGCAGTTCAATGATTCCCATTTCCCACCCAAGAATACTAGAGCATAATTAAAGATGTGATCACCAGAAAAATTAATATTACATAGAGAACAACAATGAAAATTCTAAATAGCAAATGACTATCAACTGACAATCCCATACCTCTTTGATAGTTTAAGCGAGCTGGCTGACCCACCGGCCGACTTATCATCGTCCGACACAACCTTCGACGGGGAAGAATTACCAACAATCTGCTCCATCTTCTTGAACCAAGGCCATTGACTCGCTGAAACGCCACCATTGTTCAACCGATGCCTCTCCAACTTGTACCTCTTCTTCAAATTATCCACCTTGTTCTTGCACTGCTCAACACTCTTCTTTTGCTTCTCGCATCTCTCGTTCACGATCGCCGCCACCTCTTCCCAATCCCTCCCTCTCAGGTTCCCCCTATTCAACTGCATATACTTCTCGGTGTACGTATCGAGGAGGCATTGGATCGCCGTGTCGCTCCACTCCTCCCTGTCCTTCCTTTGCTCTCCGCAGCAGCCGGCAGAGGTGAGCTTTGTTTTCTTGCAAGAGTAAGGTGTTGCGCCGTCACTGAGCTCTTCTCCATCCTTGCGCTTTTCGTTTGAAGCATTGATTCTATATTTATTCGGATCGGCCGCGTTACCAAATGGATTTGGATCTCTCTCCGCATAGAAAGGGTTGACTCCGTGAAACGCCGACGGACACTTTGGGTCCTCCTGCGAACAGAACGCGCCGTCACTGTAATTTTGGCCGTCGTCTTCTTCATCTCCGGTTATCTTCACGGGACTTCCACCGGCCGCATCGGAGGTAGGAGCGAGGACTGGTTGTGTTGCAGGCGGTGGTGGCAGCGACGGGGAGTGGAACGGAGCCGCCTTCAACGCGAACCGGTGAATGAAGGCTTCGGTGTGATGGTGGTGCTGGGAGGTGGCCGCATGATGGTTCTGTTGGTGGTGGAGGTTCGAGTTTGGTTGGTTCTTGTCGTCACCAAGGAGAGAGAAATCATCTTCACACGACGCCATCGGAAGACGTTAGGTTTAGGGTTTGTTCGGACAAGTGAGAGACCGAACGTGAAACAGACGACGTTAGTTTTGAAACGATAGATAGTTGAGACGGCCGTGAATAAGTTGATAACGCCTCAACGGTGCGAGTGCGCCGTGACTTGGTGTGTGTGGTACAGTCACGGTGCCGTTACTGATTCAGTTGATAACGGGTGCGCCGTGACTTCGTTCGTATTGGTGCTTCAGGGCTTGTCGCGGTGCCGTTACTTAACGAGGGGAGTGAGTGGCTACGTCAACACGGGGATGCGGGTCGGGCTGCTATTTTGCGATTTTGGAAATCCAGGCTCGAGCCCATTGGGCTTTGACTATTCAACAATTATTTTAAGAAATTCAAGCCCGGCTCTTGGGCTTTGGAATAGCTAGTTGTAAACTTGAAACGGGCCGGGCTACGAGCTTGGAACGGACTAGAATGCAGGTTTGTAACGGGGTTTTGATTTTTTATTTTAAAAAGGATTTTATTGCAGCAGAACTTTTTTTTTTTTGTTTATAAAAAAAAAAGATGGACTTCTGAAATGTAAATTAAAGTATAATTATAGTTTAGAACTATACTATTTTAATATTCATATATGCTACAATTGGGACGGATAGCAATTAGCAAAGCAAGGGGTAAGGAAATGATGGACATTAATGACTTTCGAGTATAGAAAGTTTGTTCCTTGTTCATTGTCATTTTTAATTATGGTATGTAATAGTTCTATCATTTGCATACTTATTGATATTGAGGAGTGACGTTAATGGTGGAGAATCCTTGTATATTTAAAACTCATTTACGATGATAGGTTGGGAATTGTGAACAAATGAGGCATAATTTGATTTCAATGTAGTAATCTGGAATGATCTGTTATGTTTTCTGTATTTATTTTTTTATGATAGTGGTAAAACGGAGCTGGTTTATTAAAATACAGGTTTAATGTTGTATAAGTTTATCTTCTGTATTAATATATGAAAATGATTTGGATTGATGGACTTGATAATTGTTAAAATTCAAATCATTATGAATTGATTTATTTTTTAGAATATTTTATTTTATGTATCATGGATCCAAGAATTCGGGTCAAGAAAGAAAACCCCCTTTAACACCATCACTTAGTTGATTTGTGCTCGGTTCAACATTTCAATGCTTTCTTAACTGTTTAATTACTTTTCGACGATCAAGTTAAATATCGGAAATGTTGTACCAAAGCTGTAGGAGAATTCAGGTTGGTATATGGACCGTCCTATATTTATAGTAACCAAGTGAAGGTGTGCCCTAGTAAAACTTTGTCTCTTCAGCTTTGTTTTCTCACTTGGAGACAATCAGTCAAAGCATCCTTCTTATCCACGTCACCTTAACGCTAACTTCCCACGTCATATGTTTCATATTAGGAGTCAAACACTCCATTAGTGTGAATTACACATATCCCATGCATCAGACTTGTATTAAGATCCACGTGCCCTTATCATTAAATCCATGTTTGGTATACCAGTTAATTTTCAAATATTTGGCAGTTACATGCAATGTTTTGTGTAAATTTTTGTATAGCAGAGTTTTTTTTTGCATGTTACCATTTGATTATGGACAAATTGCCCCCACGCCTCTTTAGATTTACTTAATTGTCCACGGATAATAGTTGTATGAAAATTTGTTTTGACATTCCTTATCACATATTACAGTCGTTTATTTTTAACAGTGTAAGTGTTAGTACCATTATACCCTCATATATTTAATCATATTATAATAAAATTGCTTACGTCATTAATGGCTTATACCATTTCAAATGCAAAATGACAGAAATAATCTTGAAATGATATCTCTGCAAAAAATATCACCAAGTCCAAAACAGACGACCTATCTCTCTCTCTCTCTAGCCTCTGAAACGTTACACCACCAAACTTCACAACCAGAACCACCATTTTCTCTGTCTTTTTAACTCCTCGCCCCTTTGTCTCATAAAACCTTAAAACAAACCCTAATACTACCATCTTTCCATACAAAAAACCTTAA
Organism: Cornus controversa; assembly: GCA_026545225.1. Classification (NCBI taxonomy): domain Eukaryota; kingdom Viridiplantae; phylum Streptophyta; class Magnoliopsida; order Cornales; family Cornaceae; genus Cornus; species Cornus controversa. The sequence continues at coordinate 70,348,433 of CM048848.1, read as the reverse complement.
TGTTAAGCCATAACATTTGTTCAAAACCCTAACAATAAACACTTCATTCAAAACCTTACAACAAACCTTTTTCTGCTATTTTGAAGTTTCTTATAACCCTAAACTAAACATGTTTTTGAACAATGTTGTTGATGGTTAATGGATTAGTAGGGTTGTTTTTTTACTAAATAGCTGAATATGTAATGAGCAGGTTATGTGTTTATTTGGATTATTTGGTTTGGTTATTGTATGTAATAGTTTGAATATGTTATAATTAATGGTGACCAAACAGAAATAAACTAAACAATCTATTTAACAAAGACAACCATAACCAACATTTTTATTACTTCAACACAGTCACCAAAAAAGCTCATTACAAAATGGTTCATCACTTAGCTATCAAACCTAGAATAATAATGATAATAGCAAGTCTAGACAACATCATGCTAACAAAGGCAACCATTTTCATCAAGGCAAAGCTTGTTTCAAGGACCTGGAACCTTTGGTTATTACAGTCAATCATTTGGCTAGCTGCTTTTGCTTGGGGTTGGATTTGTGCCTGAGTTTGGATTTGTAAAGATGTTGATGCACCTTTAGCACCACTTCCAATAGCGGCATCTTCCGATTCTGCGTGGACAACCATAATACAACCTCCTTTTGTTATTATACTCATTCGATTAAGTTACTCTTAAAACAGCTTCCAATCCACATTTGCAATATATTTGTCTAAACCTTAGGTTCTCAGAGTTGCCAGAATGAAAGTTGGATGCTATAAAACCCTAAAAATAAGAGAGAAACTAAGAGACTAGAGAGAGAAACAAAATGCAGAGAGAATGGTAGAGAGTAAGTCGAGAGAGAGAAACAAAAGCAGAGAGAATGAGAAAGAGTAACTCGAGGGAGAGTAGAGAGAGAAAAAAATACAACTTCTCACGTGAGTGAGAAAATTTTGAGAGGGGTGAGTTTAAGTAAGATTCACTGAGGGTATAAATAGAAAATGACTTTTGAGGCTAAATTTGTAATTTGAAATAGTAAGAATAGTTTTGGCATTTTTTTTATATTTAAATTCGCTAATTTGACGGCTGACTAACATAAAAGAGTATTGAGACAACGTTAACTAAGATTCTGTTTGGCAGAACTTTTGTTTTGATTTTTACGCAAAAGAAAAAGAGGGTATAAATAGAAAATGACTTTTGAGGCTAAATTTGTAATTTGAAATAGTAAGAATAGTTTTGGCATTTTTTTTATATTTAAATTCGCTAATTTGACGGCTGACTAACATAAAAGAGTATTGAGACAACGTTAACTAAGATTCTGTTTGGCAGAACTTTTGTTTTGATTTTTACGCAAAAGAAAAAGAGGAGTAGAAACTAAATCAAGAAGTAGGTATTTCCAACTTTCTTTAAACGCTCTTTTTAAACTCTGAAGCTCTTCCGTCTTACTAATTCAAATACTCTTTAAAATAACTTTTGAGTTTGAAAAGTTAAAGTAACTTTTCAAAGTCAATTCAAATTGGACTTAAATCTCGAACAGATTTGACCATATCTGAAACTATTCTCGGACAATTAAAGTAAACATGGGGGTGTCAAGGCAATTTGTCCTTTGATTAAACTACTCAGTGCTCACACTATCGCTCAATCATGAAATGGAGTTTTACACTTTCACAGTTTCACTGCTACAAGATTATTATTTTTCTTTTTAACCAAAAGCAAGGATATTCTTTAGTTAAAAGCTTTACACCATTGGGGTCCACTCACCGACTCACGCGTGCGCTCTGTTATTGAGCCACCCTCTCTCTCTAGACAGCTCTCCTTCTCTCTCTACTCTGCAAATATCCCTTCTGTTACTGCTACACGAGTTCACAGTCACATTGATCAGCAAAAATGCATGCTAGTCAGTTGCTTCTCGAGGAGCCTATCAGGATGGCCTCCATCCTCGAGCCATCAAAACCTGTAAGTCTCAATTCCTTAATGTTTTTTCGTTTTCAGTGTGGATCGGTAAATTATGATATGTTTGTGTGTATATATATGTATCTACATGCTTAAATTTGATTTTATGAATTTCTATGATGTTGGATTCTGCAGAGTTTCTTTCCTGCAATGACAAAGATCGTGGGGACTTTGGGCCCCAGGTCTCGATCTGTGGATGCTATTTCTGGTTGCCTAAAATCTGGAATGTCTGGTATTACATGTTTTCTCTGTTTAATTTTTGTATTCTTTTCTTAACAACATTATATACGGAGTATGTGTTTATTTATATAATGTTTGAATGCATGTATATCTGTTTAAATTTTTTGTATGTTTATTGTAATTTGGAAACCAAAGTTGTTGCCTTACGGTTGGATTAGGGTTTGAATTTGCTATCTAGATGGAATTTGGTCTAATGGCTTGTGAATATATTTTTTGCCAGTGGCTCGATTCGATTTTTCTTGGGGAGACCCTGAGTATCACCAACACACTCTGGAAAACTTGAAGGCGGCTGTGAAGAGTACTAAGAAGCTCTGTGCTGTATGTATCTATGTGTAGATTTTTAATGACAATGATGCAATTTTTAGTAATTCATTTTGATGTGCGCTAATTTTTTCCCCTTTAATTATCAATGCAATTAAAATTGCTTGACAGTATTATGTCCTTCCTATATATCTTTTACATTCACATTGCTTGTTTATTGATAGTCTCCACCTATAGTTGTGGTTTTTGTCAATTTGATGGCGTCAGCTTCCTTCTCCCTTCCCCTTTTTTGGTTGGTAAGAACAGTGAGGGGAAGGGAAAAAAAGCCTTGTTCTGTATACAAATGGAAGGTCACGATTGTATAGTGAAATTGTTATATTGTTTGGACAAGCTGGTTTTTTAAGGGGCTATTTGGAAACAAGAAGTGATATATGCCAAAAGCCAACCTTATTTTATTATTTGGTTCAGAGGAAAACTAACAAGCAACCAAATGGAATTTAATTATATATAATATTTTCGGTTGTTTCTTAGTAATTGATGCCGTGTTAGTTTTAGTCTATTAATTTCTATTACAACCAAATAGAACACGTGCTTAATTCACAAGAAAAGAAAGGGAATTGAGAGTGTAATGTTGTTTACATTTTCAGGTTATGCTAGACACTGTGGGTCCTGAGTTGCAGGTTATTAATAAAGGTGAGAAAACTATTTCACTTCAGGCGGATGGCAATGTTGTTCTGACACCTAATCAAGATCAGGAAGCCTCGTCAGAAGTATTCCCCATCAACTTTTCTGGACTGTCAAAGGTTTAGACACTTCCATCTCCCCAAAATTACAGATTGTTTCCATTCATTACATCTGTTGGTAAAGCAGTGGATCAATTGTACATAGTGAATGTTTCTTGCCTGTATATTGGCACAATAACTTCCGTTTAGATTGACATGATAAACTATCCGGTAGCTTAATGAATCAGAAAAAGTATACAATTGAATTGACTAATAATTTTAGATTCAAATGAAAGGTAGTTTTAACTTTGAAACCCCAAATTTGGTCCCAACTTGTCATTTTTTCATCATACTTTATTAATGATGTAGCACCGCATATGTCAGATGGAATTATATGGAACTGTATTTGTTTCTGTAAAATTGGTTTTGTGTTTGTAGGATATTTGTTAATATGATCTCCATACTTAGCAGACCTTCGATTTGGTTTTTGCTGGTTTCTGCAGGCAGTGAAGAAAGGAGACACCATATTTGTTGGTCAATACCTTTTCACAGGAAGTGAAACTACCTCTGTTTGGCTGGAGGTAAGTGGCAGAATGGCTATAATGTTGAACTCATTTCTATGTGTCTTTCTACGTTTTTTTTTTTTTTTTCGGAGAGGAAGGAAGAGGAGGAGGAGGAGGAGGAGGAGAGGGAGTGGCTTGATCGATAGGAAGGCAGTTGCCAAATTAGGTCTCCCCTCCCCCTTCTCTCCCCCCAATCTACACTCAAGCAGCCAATGTCATGAAGTATGACTCAGGGTTGACCAGTAATTTTTTTATTGGGGTCATGCAGGTAGATGAAACGAAAGGGGAAGATGTGGTTTGTGTGATAAAGAATGCTGCGACTCTGACTGGGTCATTGTTTACTCTACATGCCTCTCAAATTCATATTGATCTGCCTACTCTCTCTGATAAAGATAAGGAAGTGAGTCATTCCTTTGAACAATATATTTTCTAAGCATATAAATTCTTGATTGTACTGGAGTATGTGTCTATTTTCTTTTGCAGAGAAAAAGGTCGAAACCTATAAATGAGTAAAAAGTTACCTGAGATAGTATTTGCAGATAATTCTCCTTTTTATGAATTTTTTCTTGCTATGTAGGACTCCTCTATTTTTTGTGGACATCCTTACATCTTTTTGCTTGTTGTTGGTCATATCAACAAGGGCAGCCCCCTTCATGCTCTTTTTTTTGTTGTTCCTTCCGTTTTGTTGTCTATGTGGGTCCTGTGTGTTTCTTTTTTCTGGTTTCATGCAGAGAAAAAGGTTAAAACTACAAATGAGGAGAAGTTACCTGAGATAATATTTATGGAGATATTTTCATCTTATGTAGACATAATCACATGTTTTTGCTCACTAAAAGGCCATTACCCTAATTGAGGGTATTGAGAGGGGTGGAGTGGGTGGGTACAGACTTAGCCTTTGGAACTATTTGTATAAAGTTTTAAATCCACATTACCACTGTCCCAAGCAGGTCCCTCCTTTTTTGCTCACTGCTGTTCATTATTCCTAAGAGTAGCCTCACACTTTATCTTTCTGCTCGGATGCAGTGCCTTTAGCAGCCATACTTGCATGAATTTTTTGTGAATACATAAGATATTTGGAGCATAAATGGTGCCTTTTCCTTCTTATATTCAAGAACAACAAACACCAAACAAAGCCTTTTTTTCCCAACTACTTGGGGTTGGCTGCATGAATCCTATTTTTCCATTTTTTAGGATTCATGTTGTATTTGCGCTGGTTGTCAAGCTACCTAATGTAAAATAAAAGAGACATTGGGTAATTCATCATCTGTTGCCATTTGCCATTTATAGTGGCTGTGCATCTCTAAGCTTTGTACAGCTCCTGTATTTTATATCCAGATCTATGGTAATAGGTGCCTTGCCTTTTTGAAAGCTGCACGCGCCTATTTGAAGTTTACCAATATATGTCATTTGCAGCAAAATGTTAACATAGCTTTTGAGGTTCCCTCCAGTCAAGCATCGCTTGCTGCCATAGCTTTGTTACCATCTGCTTTTGGTGCTAATTCATTGTTCGTTTCAGGTCATAAGTACGTGGGGTGTTCAAAATAAAATTGATTTCCTCTCGCTGTCATATACCCGTCATGCAGAAGATGTTCGTGAAGTAAGGATCATTTATAATTTACTGCCTCTTATTTATTCTGTTTCTGTAAATTTTCTTATATTCTTCTTATAGTTAGTCATTCTGATTGTTTAATAGCTCCAGTAACATGCCTCTTTATGTTGTAATGCAGGCCCGTGAATTTTTATCTAAGCTGGGTGATCTCAGTCAGACTCAAATTTTTGCAAAAATTGAAAATGTAGAGGTGAGTTTCAAATGTTGGTAGCTCATACGAGGTTGCCTCTGCTATTTGCAATTTTGCAAAAGTTTGAACGTATATACATATCTCTTTCCCCCTTTTAGGGTTTGACCCATTTTGATGAGATCCTAAAAGAATCAGATGGTATCATCCTCTCTCGTGGAAATCTTGGCATAGATCTCCCACCACAGAAGGTTAGTTTTTTAACTTCAACAAATGTATCATTGTTAGTTTTGTCAAGTTCTGCACAGAAACTGGGTGCTCATGTCAGATGAGTAGATTTTTTAGGTTTGGGTATTTGATGATATGACCACAGCTTTCCACACATACTGATACTGGGGTCCATGCAGCATAGGCAGTTTATTGATTCTCAAATTTGTATTGATTTGTATGTTTATTGCCTTGCCATATTAAAATTTTACCATTGTAAATTATTTAAAAATTTTCTTCTGTTAAATTTTTTTATGACGTAGCTAATAAATGGTATTGAATTGTGTCAGCTTTCAAGTTGCAATTATTTGTTGTCTCAACCTTTTTGGGTATAAAGAAATGGAGGGATTTGACAAGACTGTATGAACTATCGAACTTAAACGAGTTTGTTGAATGAATAAATGAGACATCAATCTTTGACAAACAATAATTTCTTATTTTGTCTTATGATGCATGAGTTGGTTCAAAGTTGAAGGTTCTAAAGTAGGGTCCAACTTAAAGGGATATAGTTATGAAGAATCATTATTTCAATGGTTGATATGGCTCCAATGTTCTGAAGTTTGTCAAATTTTTATTGGATTAAGGACTAAATTATTTCCTTTTTCTTTTTCCTAGAGTGTGTATATAAGGTTTCTTTCTCTCTCATTAAAATAAGTTGGTGTAAATATAAAACTATGTGCGCAATATCTCTAATCCTTTCACGGTCTATTTTTTGTCCCTTCATTTCTACTCTTGATAATTAAGGGTTTATTTTACAAAGCATGACATTTGAATTTATTTATAAAATATAGACATCTCTCTCTCGCTCTTTATATATATATTTCCAATGTTTTCTTGAGATATATGGCAGCGAACAAAATATCTTACCTAACAGTAACACCTAGCTCTTAAAACTATGATTGCTGCAGTAATAAACATTAACCAATATATGTCTTGCCTACGTTAGGTGCTGAGAGGGGAAGATTGGAGACATATATAACCTTTGGTGTTATTTTGTATAAAGTGACTACTTTGAGACTCGAATCCATCTCATTGCACTCACTGGCTCTAATTTTTAACATTATATTAAATTAGGAAAATGGGTAATTTGGACAGAAAATAAACTGTTTCATGGATCCAGGGCAAATACCTGGGTTGGGTATAGAGGCCATTACCTCCTTTATTTTACCTTATTATGTGTATTCCTTTTTAAGTTTGTCCTTCATTTTTGTACCTTTTGTTATTCTTGATATATATTCATATATTTTTTTTAAATATAGAAAAATTGGGCTTTCTTTTAATATTTTTAGGAGTGTGCTAGTATTTATTTTCTTTTTATTTTTTGATAGGTTGTTTTGAAGCAGAGGGTTAATAAAGTCTCGTACAAAACCTCCAGACCTTAGTCCTATAAGTAACTTGGGAAATGAAGTTCAAAAGTGAATTAGTTTTATATAAAAAATTGTTCAAGTTAGTCAAATATATGCCTACAAAAAACGTCCTATCATGTATCATACGAGAAGAGTCAGGATGCATTCCTTGTTGTATATGGTTTCTTCTGTATTGTAGTGTGTATTATCGGTACTAATAATTCATGATTAAGCTTCATGATGGGTGATGGGTCAATGTTTTCACTTTGTTCAATTTTGTGGATACACCAACACAGCGTTAAACTGACTGTTGCTGAGCACTCCTTTTGTAATTTGCAGGTGTTCTTATTTCAAAAGGCTGCTGTTTACAAGTGTAACATGGCTGGAAAGCCTGCAGTGATAACTCGTGTTGTGGATAGTATGACTGACAATCTTAGACCAACTCGTGCAGAAGCAACTGATGTTGCCAATGCTGTATTGGATGGTGTGTCACATATTGTCTTTGTAGCTTCACGTTGAGATCCTTATTAATTTCACTGTTTTTTCATATCATACTATGTGATTGCATGTAACATGCTACTACATTGGGATTCTAGATGTTTTCTTGTTGGTGTGAGGCTCTAATACGAGTATTCCTTTTATTTTCTTTTTAATAGTTCATGTCTTTGTTTACTTATCAAAAAAGATAAAAAAAAATGTTTACCAGTATGATGTGCAGCGACGGGACCTCATTGTCTTGCTTTTCTGATTTTATAAATGGGTGCAGGAACTGATGCAATCCTTCTTGGAGCTGAGACTTTGCGTGGATTGTATCCTGTTGAGACTATTTCTATTGTTGGTAAAATTTGTTCCGAGGTAATTCTTTTTCTTCTTGATTCTTTTTTTCACTCAAGTATATGATACGGTATAGTTCTTACTGTCTGACAATCATAATCTCTTTAAAGTGCTGTTGGAGTAGAAGATATCAACAATTTATGTTTTATAAGAAGACAATATGGCCCTTATTTCAGCTTTCAATAATTCTTGATTTCACCGCATTATGCTATAAAATTATAATTTATAAGTGTTTGGTTAACTGTGCCGGAGGTAATTGGAGTGGAGATCATAATGCCCTGAAACTTGTAAAATGTAAACATGTGAAGTATAGCATAATGGAAATCCTTCATGTTCCCATTAGCAACCTTTCTTGTGGATATATTGTATTTGAGCTGTTGTAAATGACAAGCATCGAATTCTCAAATTGCTATGCAGGCGGAGAAAGTTTTCAACCAGGACCTGTACTTTAAGAAGACTGTTAAATATGTTGGAGAACCAATGACCCACTTGGAAGCCATTGCTTCATCTGCGGTATTTTCTTTTGGGTTTCTTATTGTACCATTTTGTTTTTTAATAATGGGTTAAGTGCATAAAACTCCCTTGTTATATACAAAATGTGCAAATACCCCCCTGATGTTTGAAAAAAACTCCTACATTTTCCAATTTGTGCTATTAAGGACAAATCTTCAATTTGAACAATGAAATGACTAAAATACCCTTACTTTATAAATAAATAATAAGACGGGTAAAGTGCAAAAAAAACCCCTGCGATATACAAAGTGTGCAAATACCCCCCTGACGCTCAATTAGCCCCCTTGCATTTTTGAAAATGTGCAAATAAGGATATTTTGTCAATTTAACAATTAAAATGTCTAAAATACCCTCACACCCTTGTGCTATGTTTGGATTTCCAAATAGGGCCAATCCGAATATCAATTTCTTATGTATTTAAAAAGTGTGTGAATACAGACTTAGTTTTCACTCGACGAGCCCAACCAGAGTATTCATTTCCAGACCTATCCAAAATAATAAAATAATTAAAATATATTTTTAATTAATAAAAATAAATTTTTTTTTATCAATTTCTCATTTATTTAAAAAAATGTGTGAATACCCCCTTCATTTTCGCCAAGCCCAACTAGTGGGTCCATTTTCGGGCTCATTCGAAATAATAAAATATATTTTTAGTTAATATAAAAATAAAAAAATGGAAAATGTACATCCAAACATGGCACAAGGGTGTCAAAGGTTGTGAGGGGCATTTTGGTCATTTAAAAAGGGTATTTTGGAAATTTTAATGATTTTTTTTATCATAATTGACTGAGAGGGAGTATTTGCACAAAATTTTCAAATGTTTGGGGGTTATATGCACATACTACGCTGTAGGGTTGTTTTGCGCACAATTTGTATATAGCAGGGGTTTTTTGCACTTTGCCTTAAAAAAAAAAAAGCAAAACATGAAATGACAAAAAGGATACTTTTGGATTTTCAAAAAAATTTGACATCATAAATTTGCAATAAGGGGCAATTTGCTCCAAATTTTGAAATTATAAGGATTTATTTGCACATACCAAATAGCAGGGGTGTTTCTTACACATTTTTTGTATAGCGGGGGGTTTTATGCACTTAACCCTTTAATAATTAAAAGGTTAATGAGATTTCATTGATTTTGGTTTCCTCTGGTGAAACAATTGTCTACGTGAAATTGGGATTCTTATAGGCTATTTTCTACTTCTTGTTTAGGTAAGGGCGGCTATTAAGGTGAAGGCATCTGTTATTATTTGTTTCACTTCATCTGGAAGGGCTGCAAGGTATTTAGATCTTTGGAAGGCGAGTGTGTGTATTCACTTATAACTCTTTTTGGGGCACACATTACAAGTTTGTTTTTAAGAAACTATCCAATTAGGGATCAACCCTGATTTCTTGCTTAGTGAACTTTAGTGTAATCAAACTGTAAATTTAGATGGCCACTTTTGAGTTATTAATTTATCCGTGATTCTTTAGCCATTTGGAACTGTTCATATTCACTCGTGTCCATGATACTCTATGGTTCATATTATATATCTTTGTATGTATATGCAGATTAATTGCGAAGTATAGGCCAACAATGCCTGTTCTATCAGTTGTCATTCCTCGTCTCAAGACAAATCAACTACGGTGGAGTTTTAGTGGTGCATTCGAGGTTTGCCCGACTCTAATTTAATTATAGCTTGTCGACTGCAGGATAGTTTCTTGTTACCATAGGGATTATATAACTTCTCTTTTCCTTTCCTTTCTGCCATATGGTTGATATTCAAGCTAATAAATGATTCTATTTTTTCCCCTTCATACGAATGTTTAGGCGAGGCAATCGCTTATAGTCAGAGGCCTTTTTCCCATGCTCGCTGATCCTCGACACCCCGTAAGTTCTTATTTTGGATAACTTTGTTGTTGATGCTGCTATTCGGTTTGAAATTATATTTGTCTTTGTATAGAGGGTTTTCTCTGCACAATTTGTGGGTTATCTCTGAGGCCTAGAAGATTTATTTGCCGTGGCCCCACAAAGTTCCATTTTCAGGCCTGAGGATGGCTGAAGCCAGCTAAGGAACTCTGTTTTTCATAAAGAATGATATGGTCAAACTGTCCTGAGTGCTGTTGTCACCCTTACGTTGTACGCTAGGCTATGGCTTTGTCTTTCGAGTTTCTAGTGACTGAATCCCATGGTTGCCTGAGCTTGAGTGCATGAGTATTGTAGCTTTGGTTCTGCTGATGTTATGCACATACGAAGAGTGTAGGTTTTGCATAGGTTTAAGATATTATCTTTTGAAATCTAATTGTTTACAAGGTCAACAATGGCACATTAATCATTTTGACTGAAACATGTTTTGTTCATGCCATTTCCATCTATTAAATTTGCACTAAATCTGGCGCTTACCCGTTTTGCAGGCTGAGGCTACCAGTGCAACAAACGAGTCAGTTCTAAAGGTTGCACTTGATCATGGGAAGGCCTCAGGAGTTATAAAGTCACATGATCGAGTTGTTGTTTGCCAGAAAGTTGGGGATGCATCTGTGGTCAAGATTATTGAGCTTGAAGATTAGAACATATAGCCTACCCTCGTTTCAAGCCATTCATACATCCCGATTTTGGGAAGTGACGGTGGACTGCTGGCTGCCATCACCTGTGCGGTTCAAATCTTGTGGTCTTGGAGATTATCTTACATTGTCTGCATATATTATAAATGTACACTAGGCAAATTTTCTTGTTTATTGAAAAATTCAAGTGATGAAAATAAGTCTATCGAAGTCCCATTTTTGCTCAGATATGAGTGGCGAGTGGCGGCAGCTATCAGATTTTATAAAATGGGCTTTCTTGCATTGTTATTTTAGTGGAGCTATTCATTCGTTTTCTTTGTTCTGGACTAAGGCAGTTCCCTTCCCATTCTTGAGAGTAGAACTAATCTTTTCAAGTGTGATTTTCGGATTGCTTGCATCATTGTAATATCAGAGTTCTAATTCTACATGAATGAATGATATTCTGAGTTGAGTCAGCCTGTCAGCAGCAGAACATCATGTTTGCTCTCAAGGATTTGTAGGTCTATGCTAAGCACCAAGCGATTGGCTATCAAGATTGAGCCAAGGGAAGTCTATGTTGCTCATGTGTAGCCCATTGAGGAAGTCTATGTTGCTCATGTGTAGCCCATTGTGTGTTTCATGTGTTTCATATTACAATGGACTTCTGGTGTGTGCAGAAATTGATGCTTGGGGTGTAGAGATTTTCATTTTTCATTTTGTACTCCAAGAGTGCTGCGTGGGAATGGCAAAGCCCTTTGAAGAAACAATTAATTCCATTTCATCCTTAAAATGGGATGTTATCACCGTGAAAATCTTACAGCAATTCAATTGAATTTGAGAATTGTCGTGGTATGGAATCATAGTCGAAATATAATCATGATCTACACATCTAACGATATGACTCTGAACCAACTTATAAATCATCATATTTGCCTTGGAAATGCTCTCTGCCACCAAATATTTAGCTTTCAAGAAAGCAGAAGACTTCTTCACCAACTTGCATAGAAAATAATATATAGTCCGACTTGTGATCATCTCATGCATCATAGCATACCAATCTACCCAAAAGCTTAGCATCACTGTGAGGAACAAGAAGCAATGCAAAAGAAGGGAATGAATTGAAAGAGCAAGTCTGAGACTGTATTACATGAAGACATGAACAAAATTTGGAAGAAGAACAAACAACCATATATAAGTATGTCTAATGTATCTAATATGCTATACAATTCATCCGTTAATGGAGGATGGGTCACTCCTCTTGTTGGAACAATTTTGTTGTAGTTGTTGAAGATCAAGCAACTCGAGCTCTTTCTGGCGAAGAAGAAGAACCATCCTCTCATTCTCGAGCCTCATTCTCTCGTTTTTAAGCTTCTCTCTCTCCATTTCCCTCTCCTTCTTACTGCTAAACTTAACCCATTTCAACCTCTGCTTCTCGAGCTCAAACGCTTCACATTGGTACCCAATTCGTTGCTCCTCCAATTGCATCAACCTTACCTTCATCCACTGCCTTTTCTCCCAGGGACTCTTAGTCCCATCTTGAACCACACTCGTCATTTCAGAGCTCAATTGTTGAACCAAAGGCGAGGGTGAGGGTGAGACTGAGGGCAAGGGCAACACTCCCTTTCTTGCCCTTTTCTTCAAACACCTCTCATCCTCGTCCTCCTCCTCATGGCCGTGATCATGGCTTCTCAGACCACCTTCCACCACCTCATCTTCCTCTTCCTCGTCATCGTCATCATTGTCATCCTCATCGTCGTCATCCTCCTCTTCATCACCGCTTCCCACTTTCACCATTTTCGATCCCTCTGGCTCTGCTCTAACCAAATTAGCCACATTTGGGGCATTCTCTGTTGAGTGAAAACACCGTTGCTGCTGCTGAATGTGAGATGGCTCTGCTGCCACTTCTGGTGAACGGTTGGCACCCGAACCACCACCCCCACAGCTATTATGATAAGCACACATTTCCCTAAAAAACAAGTGCTTGGAATTGAGTAATTTCCTAACTTCTTCCTTCCTTTTCGGCGTTAAATGGTCCATGGTTTCGAGCAAGCTCTGGTTCTCAACAACTTGGCAAGCGGTTCCTTTCCCTAATATATCGTTAACCCTCTTGTACCTCTTGTTCAAGTCATTAAACTTGTCCTCACATTGCTGTGGAGACACATAAAACCCTCTCTCCATCATCGCCCTCGACACCGATTTCCACTTCCCCTTCTTCTGCAATAGCCCACCGCCCTTCTTCTTCCCGGCCGCATCGTTACCTTCCGACCCGGCTTCATCACCGATATAGAACACCACCATTATCAACAGCCTAACCATGTTATCAGTCCATTTCATTCTCTGCCATGGAGACACTTTCCTACTCCCATCACCAGCACTGTCCTCAGCAGTAAGTCCAGGTTCATCCTCATCACTAAGTGTCAATTGGGATTTGGATTTGGGGGCATATGGGTAGGCTTGTTTCGCAGGTCTCTGAGCTTGTGGGTTTTGATCAACCTCATGGTGGCCATAGCCAACAATTGGGAGGTGTTGTTGATGTTGGTGTTGGTGTGGTTGTAAGTGGTGAGGGTTTTGTTGTGGTTGGGGTTGGTGGGGGTGTAGTGACATTTCTAGCTCTAGCATTCCAGAAGAACCCATACTTGAAAACAATCCACCAGTTAAACCATTAGTTTCCATTAAACTAACAAAATAGTTCAATGACCAAAATCTTGCGGACCCAATTGAGAAAAAAGATTCATTATATGCTGTGTTTTTCACGCTAAATAACGGATCAAAAAAGACCTAAGAGACAGACTATTTATCGGAAATAGAGACAGATATATACACACCCAGTAATTGGGAAATGATATTACAAGAACGAAACCTAATAGCAAAAGTTGCCTAAATCACCGAGTACTAATAGATTAAGATTGAAGTGTAACATCACCGTTCTGAGGCACCTCCCTTGATACTCCACAAAAATTTAGTGCTTCACCAGCTTTTGCAGCATTAATCTGTTATCTTCCACAGAGAGAGAAAGATAAAGGGGTAAGATGAGATGGGTGAATTGGGGTGCAGAGCAATACACCGAAGCGGTATGGATGGATAGAGACAGTGTGTGTATGTATATACACCGAGTGGAGCAGCCGGTTTTAGCATGGGAGGTTTTGGTTTGGGCTGACAGAAAACTGCCCCTGGTTTTGCCTCTTCACCAGCTTTAGAGAGAGAGAGAGAAAGAGTCCACAGGATTTTCCAAAACTGTTACCTATGCTTAATGTTGTTTTTGATTTTGACCTTATTTCTAGGAAATGTTAATAGTATACCTGCCTCGTTATAAAAGGGTGCACCGAGAATCGGTGAAATACAATCAAAATTATTATTATTTAATCGAAGTAAATTAATTACTGTTTTAAGTCAAGAAATTGAAATTGCACTCGTGAATAAATATATATGTATATATAATATAATATAAAAATAAATAATAAGAACTTCTACATGTATATATATAAAAATATAAATAAATACTAATAACTTTTAAATTTTAATATTCTATTTATAAATAATGTATAAAATATATAATATATAAATAAATACTAATAACTTCTAAATTCTAATAATATATATAAATAAATAATAATAGCTTATATAATCTATTATTATAACTAGAAATGCACAAGTATAAGTGTTTCTTGTCAATGTTAAAAAAAATAAATAAATATTAACAAAGAACTATTGGAACCAAATCGAACTTAACGGTTCTAATTTTGGTTCCAAAATTAAGGAACTGTTGAGGATGATTCTGGTTCCGGTTTTACTAAGAATTGAACCGTGTGCACCCCTAATTGTAGCACCCGTAAACTCACTCTTTCTTCCTTTTCTTTTCTCTTTTTAAATTTATATTATTAAAACTTCAGGAAAAAAAAGTTAAATTTTTGTTAAAAAATTATTTACAATAGATCACTCGTTGATTTGCAAAAAAACCCTTGTATTATAGATATTGTCACTACTTCAGTTCCATACGTGTATATAATTCCAACACAATTTGAGAAAAATGTACAACTTACCCCTTTTTGTCAAACTACAATTAATTTTTGTCTGTTATGAGAACTAAAGATATTGAGTAATGAATGTTAAATATTTTACTTTAAATTTTGCTTTCAAACTTGTTATAAACTTGTCACTATACTTTTGTGATTGTCAGTTGTTTTGCATTTGTTATAACTTTTGTTTTTTGTGAAAATTATGATGCGCTGCAATAACATAATCTTTTATTCTTTTTTATATAAAAAACAATATGTCTATATATCCTATCTATCTAATACAATGAGGCAGAAATTAGAAAATATAAAAATATTCCATTTACCATAAACATAACTTTTTTGTTATTAGCTTAACATATGATAGGAATAAAAAAAATAAAGAATGAACATAGTTTAGCCCAATCCAAATTATACATTCAATTTAGTGAATTAATGTATTAAAAGAATACACTGACTGGTTGTGTTTATATGTGTATGTTTAAATTAAGAGTTGAGAGACACATTGCATTGAATCAGTTCTAAATTGCAAATGTTTCTTCTAATTTGATCGCATGCAAATATAATTTAAATTACAGTAGATGAGTTTCATTTAGAGAGAAGGGTAATCTGGTCCACATAAATAATGGATTTTTGTAATTTGATGACATTCTAATGGTAGTAATGCCTTTTCAAATGGATTAATGGACATTTTGGTCATTGCAACAATTTTTCCTGTTAAATTTGGACGGAAGGGGGTATGTGTGTAACAGAGCAAATCACAGGGAAACATAGTTCAACAAAATGCATAAGTTTGATGTTGTGTGTAATTAGGTCAAACTTTTGGGGAGATCAGTGTAATTTATCCAAATTATTTTGATATTATTTTTATGATAAAATAAATTTAGAGCAATGTTATGATGTGATTTATATACAATATTTTGTATCCAAAACATGTTAACTTTTTAAAAAAGGGTAAAATATACTGACTTTTTTTTATGTTTAGTCTAATTACACATGATAGACATGTTTGACATTTATTACACCATGTTCTTTTAAGGTTAAATGAAAATCATCACCAACCTCCCCTCTTGTAATAAAAAAAAATGACTTAATTGTTAAGGACTGCAATGAAATGACAAAAATATTACTCGTATTAAGACATTGACAAAATTATTTTTGACATATGTATAAAATACTCTAAATACTTATATATATATATATATAGAGAGAGAGAGAGAGAGAGAGTAATGATCTCTTGCTCACGAGTGAGCAAAAAATTTTCTACACACCAAGCATAGACTGCATAGTAACCGTTGGATATGATTTAAGTGTAAAAAGGTAACTTTCAAAAATTATTGTATTTATATCCAATGGTTACCATATATATATATATATATGGTGGGCAAGATAAATATTTTACATTAAAAGATTTTTTCTTTTATAAAAAAACTATTAAAATATTAAGGCTGCATTTTGTCAACGGGAACTAGCAAGAAAGGAAAATGAAAGAAAAAATATTAAAAATTTTGTGAGTTTGGTTAGCGGGAAGGCAGCAGTAAAAAAATAGTCAAAATTTTCCAAAACAATTCCACAAAAAAATATCTAAAAACTTTGGTTTCTTGTGAAATTGATGCGGTTATATTCTAAATTACTATTATACCACGTTTCCATCATTACATCTTTTTTCACAAATCTAAATGAACTCATGAAGCTGTAAGTTTGATTTAGAAGAAAACCCAATTTCGTGAAGAAGACTAAGTCGAGAGTTGGCGATATGAAAAAGCCAAAGTAACCAATATAGCTGTAAATTTGATTGAGAAGAAAACCCGATTTTGTGACTAAGTCGAGAGTCGGCGATTGAAAAAGCTAAAGCAACCAGTCTAGCTGGGATATCGTATCTTGAAGATAATAGCACTGATAAATTTTATTTATTTGCCTTAGACCCTTTGTTTTTCAATATTCCTTGGACTCTGAATACTTTGAAGGTTAATAGAGGCAAACAACGGTCACTATGATATTTTACAAGTTTAATCCTTAAAAAAATATCTATGACATTTATAATCTATCAAAGAATTGTAGAGAGCTTTTCTAGTTAGTTTACACAACTTTAGAATATAAGAGTAATTTTGGTAAATATAATCAATTTCTTTCCCCTTTCATGCCATCCAAACTAATAAAATAATATTTTATCACAATTTTCTTGAAAAATTTGCGTACTACCTAATGTATGTTGGAAACTTTTTTTTTTTCATTCTTTCACGTTACTTATTGTCACTCTCATTTTTCAATATTTGTTTCCGTCTAATCAAAGGATCTTAAGACTCCCTTTGGTTAGATATAATCAAGTAGAAAAGAAAGGACAACTAACATGAGTACATGTGAGTCCGAATTCGGATCCTCATTACAGTCGACGCTCTGTAACAGTCGGATGGTTTGAACTGTGTGATTGTTACAGCATCTTAAGGTCCTGTTTGGATTGAATTTCGAAAAGCAATTTTCGACTTTTCAAGTTTAAAAGTCGTTTTGAAGAGTGTTTGAATTAGTTTTGAAGAGTGTTTGGATTAGTGAGATTGAAGAACTTTGGAGTAAAAAAAAAGCATTTAAAAAAAATTGGTGAATACTAACTTTCTCATTTAACTTCTACATTTTTTTATTTTGCGTAAAAATAAAAAGAAAAACTCTCTTAAACAAAACCTAACCAGATATAAGTTGTTGACAATTGTTGACTGATGGTCGGTGGTAAATCAAAGCCGTCAAGCGTGGTCCAGAGTTGGCAGTGGTTCGACGGTGGATTGTAAAAGTCTAGTTACACGTTTTGGGCAGTTGAGGAAAAAACAAACAAACAAATAAGAAAAGATAGTTTGTGATAATGACGCTTTGGCCCCTCTAAATATGAGAGAATTCAAAATATCAGAGGATTTGCAGGACCACATGGGAGAAATCGATTTTTACTTTATTTCATAGACGCAACTAGTATTTTGTTTTTACTCATTACACTTTGAAAGAGGGACAATATATTACGGAGTAGTACTAAATTACAGTTTTAATTATAAAATTAATATCAATCGGGGTTATAAAAATTTAGGATTTTTGTGTGGCCCCACTTGACTAGCTCAATTGGAAAATATATATATATTAAAGTATGTGGTTGTTAAGTTGGGTCCAGCCCACCAAGAATAGATCAAACCTAAGAACTTTCTTTCTACGGCTATTTTTTTATTTATTTTTCCCCTTCTTTCCTATGGCCCAGTCATTCATTGGTTGGACCAAGTGTGGTGACTGGTGACTTTATCCAGGCCCGGCAAATAAAAGGTCACACTATAACTATGCTTCCTTTTCTATGATAATTGAAAGTTGCATGCGTAATATAGATCCATATATTTACCCATATATATATATATATATATATTGATCCATATCTAAATGTTAGGATCTGTATTTAAATATTAATACAAATTCGCGTCAAATCTTGTGGAAGGACAATTCAAAAATAACAAGTTTTATTTTAATTTTTCCAAGTTAACTAAAAATAATTTCAAGAAATAGTTAACGTAGAAGTAAGAATGAATTGCTAGTGAAGTGAATATTTGCTCAGGGCCTTAGTAGGCTAAGAATACGATCCTTTGATGGGCTACTAATTACCCAAATCGTTAATGGGCCAATTAAGCTACACGGTCCTTTGGGTCTAGGCCACATGTACACAATTTTTCTTTTCTTTTTCGGAAGTTATGTTCGTTTGTTTTGATGTAAAATATTTAAAAAAATATATTTTTTAAAGTTTTTAGTATTTGATTGCATATTTACAAAAAATAAAATGTTATACCCGTAAAACATTTTCACACCAACATATTTGAATTTATACAACCAATCTATAAAATATTGAAAGCTACCTTAGTTGATGCTACCAAATATTAAAAATTTCAGAAATATTTTCTAAAAAATATTTTACGTCAAAACAAATGAAGCCTTACAAATACTAACGAATATTAATCTCTCGTGTTAGAGACTTATATTGTAGATGAGCATGTGCATGCGTGTGCTAGAACTTAAAAAAAAATAAATAAATAAATAAATTTACGAGTGTTCTTGTCATCTTGCTTTGTACATGAACGAATAATCCCTTAACAATAGCTACATTAGATGTTTTCCTTTTTTCCTATATAGCCTTTTTATACCAAGATAAGAAGAGTCTCAATTCAAAGAACATCACAGCCATTCAATGATATCATCCTTTGTCTCGCATTTATTTTTCTTTTTCTTATCCTAAAACTCTATCTTACCCATCGCATTCAGAAAATGAAGAGAAACGACTTTACAAAGCACACTTCACTTCATTCAAAATATAGTTTTAAAAAAAAAACCAATAAAACAATATTAGAATTATAAATACAAACTAACCTTAACGCATAAAAAAGAATTTATGTGAACCTTTCTTTATTCTTTCGTCTTATTAATAGGTAGCGATTTAAATAAATCATATATCATTATTTTTAGTAAGTGAAAATATTTATTTCATCGCTTTAATCACATTAATCATGTTTGTTGGGAGGTCAATTCTCTCTCATAGAAAATGTTGCAAGAGTCGTTGGACACTTCAAAAGTTAATCAGCTCAAGGTCTTATAATTAATAAAGCTAATATTTAAACCAATCCAGAACATTTCTGCCATTACCAACAAACACAACACTCACTCATTCACTCACTCACTCTCTCTCT
Source organism: Cornus controversa (assembly GCA_026545225.1). Lineage (NCBI taxonomy): Eukaryota > Viridiplantae > Streptophyta > Magnoliopsida > Cornales > Cornaceae > Cornus > Cornus controversa. The sequence goes on along the minus strand of CM048848.1, from coordinate 70,328,796 downwards.
CATACACAACATATCTGCATATAATTTCGCACCGTAATTAATGGGTTCAGACTCACATGACCGTTAAAAATAAAGTGGTTTGTGACATTTGAATAATTATCACTTATCCTCTTTAATTACTATACCATCTTAAATTTTATTATTTTTCGATTACATTTTAGGTTCATGCATCTATTTTTTTCTCTTTGTTAATTTCATGTCAACAGACAAACAGAATCTGTTGCTGAGTCAACATCAGAAAAATATAAAAATAATTATTTTTGCCATTCTCTTACATGAAATGACATATTTCAAAAATATATATTAGTAAATTTAACCAATGTCACTGGCAAAGATTGTAGTAAAAAATATTAAAATTATAAAGAATTAAAGAATTTGGTATAATTACTCTTTATTTATTACTTTCATTTTTTTTTTGTTTTCACGAGATAATTTGTTTGATCCAAAGCCTTTTAAAATATCTCATAATCATAATTCATTCTAATTCTTCCTTTTCACGAGTTTCAAATAATTATGAGAAAAATTATCTCGAACGATTGGACATTCGACATTATACGCTTAGTGTTGGACACATGCTAATCTACTAACCTACATCACCATTATACATTTATTTCTATCCAACAAGACGCCAAACTTAATTTTAGGAAGATATTAATAATTAATAGTGAGCACAGGTTTCGCTTACGCACATCACCATTGTGCATTTATTTCAGCCATGATCAAACAGGCCCAACTTAATTTCAGGAAGATATTAATTAATAATGGGCAAAGGTTTCGAAGTCATTAAAGATAATATTGTTATATAAAAACTTTGCTTCGAGTATGTATATAATATATTTAGTATATGTATTGTATATTTTTTCACTTTTTTAAAAAGGGAAAAAAATATATAAAAATTTAACCCTCATTTGAGTAGTCTTTTAAAAATAAATAACTTGAAATAAAATATATATCTAATGGAGAAAATCATTCAAAAACCAGACTATTTTGAAACTTTATTTTGTTTGGTTTGGTTATGTAAAATTAGAACTGTTGAATAAAATTTTTGAAATAAAAAAATCTGTTATATACTCCAGAAATTAGGTAGTTTTAATAAATTTAAAAACCCTTTTTTTCCACAATCACTAGTTTGAGGTCCATGGCGAATAAAAAAGGTGGGGTACACATGAAACATTTGGCTGTCATCTTCCCTTGCACAACTAATGGACAATTGTGTCTCCTATGAAAAGCACCCACAGAACACATTACCATCCATTCCATCGAAATTGGACCCCACCCCCCATCCAACGGTCCAAGTAAGGGCTCAACGAATATCCTTAAACCCCTCATTCAAGTCTAGCCTTCTCTCTCTTCACAACAGACCACCACATTTTGCTTTACGAAATTTTTTTACCTTTACGTGTGATACTATTTCTTCTTCAACAGTTAATTTGGGTGAAAAGAAAAGAAATTAAAGGATAGGATAATATTTTTTTATGTTTGTTTTGTTAAAAGGTAAGGAAAAGAAAGGAAAAGATTATGAGTAATTTGGAGCAATAACTTATTCATTCAAATTTGTAGCATTCTATTCTATTCTTCTAAAAATGAAAAGATTTTGAGAGAAAAGATAAAATTTAAGTAAAATTTTCTTAATATCAAAACTAAACCTAACATTTTAAAAGACAAAAGGATATTATAGTAAATAATAAAAAATATAATAGTAATTTGATTAAAATATATATATATATATTCTCTTTTAGCTTTTCAAAACAAGAATATTGTCTTTTGTTTTATTTTCTTTTATAATTTATTCAAATATGGACACAAGTTATTCTTATTTTTTATTTATAGATATATTTTTTATAATTAATGTTATCCTCTCTTCTTTTCTTTCTTGACTATGACATTGTGTATTTTCTTTAACTTAAAAAAAAAAAAATTTGAACTTTTAACTTTTTACTCCTATAAAAATATTTTTATGAATAGGATTACAATCATGATTCTCCAAAACATTATGTATTTTGGCCTCTATTAGATTAAAAATATCTTTAGTAAACACACAAAGATTATCCTCAAAAAGCACTTTCACAGTACTTTACAATTATAAAAAAAAAAACCTTTAAACTTTCTTATTAAAAAAATCAAATGGGTGCTAACTGTATATGAGATGCTTGCATGTTTACCAAACAAAGCAAAGCAAAGCATGAAAGAAATTCTATCGTCTCAGTTCCAGTTATTCCTTCCCTATTAACCACCTCCCTTCGCCTCTTTCCTTCTCTCGTCCTTTCTCGCACGCATACTCTTCACGTCTTCTATCACCAACTCTCTACACCACCCTTCACGGCGGCGACACCACCTCCGGAGAAATGATTTGAGCAGCAGCAGAAAGAAGTATTTCTGAAGATGGGGGCGTCATTGTCGAACTTGACCGAAGGGTCAAACGGTTCGGCCACCGGTGGACCAGGCCTCGGCGACATACCGGAGAGTTGCGTCGCTTGCGTCTTCCTCTACCTGACCCCGCCCGAGATTTGCAACCTCGCGCGCCTCAACCGCGCGTTCCGCGGTGCTGCGTCGTCCGATGCAGTTTGGGAATCGAAGCTGCCACTAAATTATCAAGATCTGCTTGACCTAATGCCTCCCGAGAGGTACCGAAATCTGCCGAAGAAGGATATCTTTGCCCTTCTATCTCGTCCCGTGCCTTTCGACGACGGCAACAAGGCATGTATATCTCACACTTTATTTATTTTTTATTTCTAATTGTGACTTTAAGACTGAAACTTGGATTTTCAAACCTGTTAAATCTATCTTTTCTTTGTAATTCTTGGAAAAAATTAAATTTTGTTTGATCTGTAGGGTTTGGTTGTGAGAGTTGGGTGTTTCCTAATTTCTGTCTTTTTCTTATGTGAGCTGGGGGAAATTAGGGTTTAACTGAGTTTTACTTTTAGTTCGAACATGCTGAGGTTTATTTATGAAAATTTTGGGGCAACTCTATTTTGGGTTTAGATAGTTGGGGTACTTCTCATTTCTCTGTGGGTTTTTCTTAAAAATTATAGGTCTACTTTTTGGCCCCCAAAAAAAAATGAAAATAGAGTTTAGGGACAGTTTAATTTGTGTTTTCTTAATACGCGAGGGAAATTTATATAGTTCGTCATCTTATGAGAATTGTTTTCCTGCTTGGAGTATTGGCTATTTATTGATCTGTGTTTTATTTGATGTGGAAGATATTACAGGAAGTATGGTTGGATAGGGTTACAGGAAGGGTTTGCATGTCAATCTCGGCCAAGGCGATGGCAATAACTGGGATTGAAGATCGAAGATACTGGAACTGGATTCCTACTGAAGAATCAAGGTTACATTCAAAGAACTCTTTTTCTTTTTTTTGAAAGGATAAGCAAACAGATTCAAAGAGTTAATGTGGCCATGTAAAGAACTTATAGTGAGGTGATTTTATATTTATGTGATGTCATCAAAAGTTTCCACTTTCCAGTTTGTTTAATGAGGGTTAGAGTTTTAGCCAATGAATTTGGATTAGGATTTAATATTGATACCTCGTGGGAGCAGGAAATTGGTGTTAATAATTTGTACGCTTTAGTCCCATTGCCTGTCTTTTTTTTTTTGCCTGGCATGCTCAGAATCATGTTCTAATTTTTTAACTCATATAGATTGGTTTTATATTCTTTTTCTTCTAATGGAACATGACACTTTGTTTTCTCATTGATGGATATTATACTCCCACTTTATTGCTTATTGCTTAATACTCCTTGATAAGCTTTAGATCTTTTGGACACAAATTTATCCTTTTGATATGATGGTGGTGATGGCGGCCAAAATGGATGATGCTTTTAAGGATATTTGGTAGATCGGAGGGGTTGCAATTGGATGTTGGAAATAATGATTTGTTCATCAGAATGCTTTATGTTGAATGATATTTTTGTTTGATTGGACAAAATGAAAAATATCTTATACCAACCTTTTGGGGGGAAAAAAACTTAAATATTTGAAAGTTAGTTGACTACTTGAGCTTTTAAGTTCTTTAAGGAAGACTTATGGATTAGTTTGTCAACTGAGTTTCTAGGTTTTCTAGAGAAAACTTATTGATTAATTTGTCAATTGAACTTCTAGGTTTTTAGGGAAGACTTCTAAGAAATTAAAATGTCATTCTAAATTGTTTTTGTTGTTCATTAGTGATGGAGAGTTTATCTGTGATGGAGAGTTTATCTGTGTTGTAATTGCAAAATTGCACCCAAAGGTTGCATAGAGATTATGCTGAGCAAGTGGGTGGCTGGATTCTAGCGTCTTTGGAATGTTTTGGTGAAAGCCTCATTGCACATGACAATGTTTTGTGGTTACTTGTTTGTTGCAATTTTTTAATGTGGATGTTGATGGTTGATTAGGTCCTCTTGATTGCCTATTTCTTAATGGCATATTCAAGGTGTTATAAAGTGTCAATTATTTCTTTGTCCATTATCTCTCTTTTTGAATTGAAGGTTGTCCTTTTTATGGCAACAACTTTATATTGGTGGTGATGCTTAATGCAATTGGATTGTTAAATCACTTTGTTTACCCCAGGTTCAATGTGGAATACATTGTGTCTGTGCATCCACCAAAGTGGAATAGAGTGTATCTGGACATCCATTTTCTTTTTGCTTTTTGCAAAATTTTGAAATATTTCTCAGTCTGTTTATTATGTTAATGGATTTTGTGGTGGTGTTTTCAGCAATTAGATACTTCATCAAGTTAAGGGGGAAGAAAATTTTTGGGGATGACTAGATGAGTAATGTTGGTTTTGTTTAATATGGATGTATTAAAAACGTATTAGGAATTGAGAAGTTGATTGAAATATAAATGTGGCTATGTAGGATGTATAAGATTATGCAGGACTCATAGTGAAAAGGCATTGTTGGGCTTTCTTAAGTAGATTTTGGGTGTTTGAGTATAGCCATGTGTAGATTATAATGCCATGTAATTTGATGATGCTATGCCTTTAGATGGAATAAAATGGTAAAATAGGGTTCATGTAGCCGTTCCCAAGAAGTTGGAAAAGGTATTGTTGAGTTGAGTTATGACAATTTGTGATGTACTGGATGTGTCAAGTCTAGGGTTCAATTCTTACTCTTGACTAGTAAGAGAGTTTTTTACGTATGAATTCACACTTCACTATGCATAGACATACTCAGTAATGATTTGCTAGCATATAGCAAGCATAGTTTTGACACTCATTTGAACATAATTCTATAATGACGCCTCCAGAAATGATATAATCATGTTTCCTCTCTCTCTCTCTCTGTGATCCATGGCTATTTCATTGTGTATATTCTATATCATTTTTTATTTTCATTTTTATTTTCTGAGAACACGTAAATGGTGAAGCATTATTACTTTTGTAAAATCACTTGTGTAGAAGCTACAAAGCAAGGCATTGTCTGAGTGATGCCAAGCACGGTTAGTGCTCTAAAGTTCACTTTATTTTTAAGTGGATGCCCAGATGAAACAACACTTTTGGTGGGCCTTAGGCAATTTTTGCTGCGGGGAAAGGAACATATTTTGCTTAAGTAGATGGTTGGATATATGTGATGCGGTCTGTTAACAACCATTTACTCCAAAAGCTTAAGCTGTTAGAGAGGGTGTAACTTTAATATTTAAATCCTTCAATACGCCCCCTCACGTGTGGCCTTCTTTGGTCCAACACATGTTTCACTTTTAATTATCAGGGTGACGGTGAGGTTTGAACTCGAGACCTTTGGGTCTGATATCATGTTAACAACCATTTACTCTAAAAACTTAAGCAGTTAGAGGGGATGTAACTTTTATAATTAAATCCTTCAATATGGCCTTTGCTAAATAATAAATAGACATGTCAAGCGTGTGTCCGATGAACCCCCCAATCCAAAAAAAAAAGAGAAGGTTTTTGTTCCCATTTTCCCTCTCTTAGATATGTTTTTTTTTTTAAATGTTACTATTTGGATTCTCTCTCTCCCTCCCTGTGCTTCTTCCTCTCTCCCAATTTAACCTATCTCAAGTTTGTGAATACATGTTTTTTTGAGTGATAAACCAATTTCTACATCTCTTTATTGATCTATTTAGTTCCCCCTTTTTCGTTTTGAGTAGCAGTGTTTTCAAATAGTGTACATTGTTAAAATACTATTTGTATCGTTAAATTTCATTCTATAAGAGGATGTTATCCAATGAGATGTACCCTTATAGTCTCATCTTCTCAATGTCACTTCTTTTTATTAGCTTTGCCTTGCACTCGCCTCATGTAATCGTGTCTCTCATATGTTGCTAAATTTATCTTCTTCTTTTTTCATTTTTTTTTATTATTTGAAAGTGTATCTTGATCTATCCGTTTATAAATGGAAATGTTTATCTTTCTCTTGATTTGGTGGATTTGTTGGCCTTTGCCATCTTTTTTTAGATGCTTTACATAAAAAGTAAGATGATCAGTGAGTTTCTAGCTTTTATGACTTTACAACTTTATAATTCTATTTCTTGATTTTTAGGTCATTTTTCCCCTTAAAAAAAGAAAAAGAAATAGAGTATAATGTAACAAAAAATATTATTTTAGCTATTTTGGCTTGGCTATATGATATATACATATATATTTCACGTGTCTCCATTTAGTTTTAAGATATGTACTTCTTGGCTTACTCCTCTTGAACTTGTGCCACTTGCTTGAACTCTTCCAAAAATAAATAAATAAACAAAAATAAAAAAATACATGTATTCTATAAAGCACTGATATCCTCCAAATTGTATCTCCATTTGATTGTTGATACAAATTAGATATTAATAATCAAATTTTGTATTGTGCTGGTGTTTTATGTATGTAAAAGATCAGCAATTGAACGTTGAAAATTTGATATTTAACAGTATGTCTCCAGCCTATACATTTAGGATTCTTAAATATGAAACGAATATTCTTGTCATGACTTATTCTGATTTTATAATGTGTTTACATCATGTCTTGCATCCTTTGTTTACAAATGAACTAGTATTATGTATATAGTATAATTTGGAAATGAATTAGAAGTCTTAATGGAAAAGGAAAAAGAATTAGACCTTTCATTTGTGCTTCTCATATCGACTTATCATCTTTCTTGGGGTATGCCTTATTGCTTCACTCAAATATATTTTTGGATCTTTTTGAATCTCTGTGATGTGCTCAAGAAACAACATGAATAATATTCGTCATTTTGCTGGGCTGCTCCATCATAAATAATTTCCAGTTATGTTCATTTGGAGGTTTCCAACTAACAATTTAATGTGTTCTTTCTTCCTTCTGACAAGTTATCCTGCACATGGAAAACATAGTGTTGGATCCTTCAAGAAGTCAGAATATTTCTTACAGACATGTCCTTGATGGCATAGGGATTAGACTGTTATCTGTTGGCTATGTCTCCTATCAATTTCTGTTCACTTGGAGGAAAGGAAAAAGGATACAATTGGATTGGCAGTCTTAACTTCAGGATTGAGTAAAAAATGTTTGGATTTTGAACTGCTAATAATAGCTTGCTTATGTGCACTTACTATTACTTACACAACTACTTCTTTTTTGGAACTTTTTGTAGTAGTATGTTTTGTGGCTCCAAAAAGATTGGCATATGGCTTACACGGGAGGATTGATCTCTTTGTCCTCCTACTAAGATTTTTTGAGCATCTTTTTTAACTTCATGTTTGTTACATGAGATCCTCTATTGTCAGCTTATTTTTATTACCGTAAGTTTCATCTGCATCATATTGAGTAGCTAAGTTGGTTACCTGGAATCTTTTATGTCACTTATGAAACCCCATTTTATTGTACTTGGGGTCTTGGTTGGTTAATTTTACTTCATGACAAAAATAATAAGTATTTGCTTCTTCTGAAGAAATATGTTCTCTTATTTTGATAATTAAATTGTGACTTCTCATCCTGGGTTTTCTTTTGCCTCTTTCAATAGGTTAAAAAATTGGAAAGTGAGTGTATTCTTCTTATGGTCTTCTTCATGCCATCTACCTAACGAATGAGTGCTTACACTGAATTTTATGGCATTGGTTCAAAAATGCTGGCCTCTTATTTATTATTAGACTATGTGACTGGATGATGGGCTGGCATGGAGTTTAAAGTTTTATACTCACCTTAATAGAAATCCTTGATTGGTTTCTCTGCTAGATGATTTGGGTAATGCCTGTTACCAATTACGCCTTGAAGGCATCGATACTGCCAATGATTCTTTCAGAAATTGGAGTCTAATTTTGCTCCTTAGTGTGTATTCTAAAGAGAGGACAAATTTTCATCGATGATCTTTGTTTACTAGCAAAGAAATTTGAGAGAAGATCTTAAACTTGCAATAGCCCATATTTAATTGAATTTTTTTTCCTTTGTTTTCTTCACCTCCTTGCAAACTGCAAATAATATGCTGTGGGAGGATTTTATTCCACTAAACTGAAATACTGTTTGTCAGTTAAGGCCTCTTACCTTGATTATTCTTCTGCTTTATTTGACATAGAATAATACTGTTCCACAACTGAGTCCATAGGTTTTCTATTGCTCTCTGTTTGCAGGTTCCATGTTGTGGCCTATTTGCAGCAAGTATGGTGGTTTGAAGTAGATGGGATGGTAAAGTTTCCTTTTCCTGCAGATATCTACACATTGTCATTCAGGATTCACCTTGGGAAATTTTCCAAAAGGCTAGGGCGGCGTGTTTGCAATTGTGAGCACACCCATGGTTGGGATAAAAAGCCAGTACAATTTGAATTTTCAACTTCTGATGGTCAGCGAGCATCAAGTGAGTGCTGTTTAGATGAGACTGATCAAGATGATGCCAATGGCAACCACAAACGTGGGTGCTGGATAGAGTACAAGGTAGGTGAATTCATTGTTGATGAGCATGATCCTGCTACCGAAGTTAGATTTTCTATGAAACAGATAGATTGCACACACTCCAAAGGTGGGCTTTGTGTAGATTCTGTATCCATTATCCCCAGTAATTTGAAACAGCAGAGAAGAAGAGGGGTTTTGAAAAAACACAATAGGTATGTTGTTTAGTATTATCAGTTTTCCCAATAGGTTCTAGTGGGATTGATCATACAGCTTATACTTCTGAAAGCATTTTATATTGTGGAGGATGTCATCTTAACTGTTTTTTGTAGTAGTCATGTGTCCTCTATGTCCATGTAATTTTTACCGGTCTGCTTTTTGTTCAGTTTTGTTTCATATATAAACCTCTGAAGAAGATGAAGATGCTTTAATTATTACATCACTTTTTCCACCACACTTTCTTTTAAGCATTTGTAATCTAATTAAGATGCAAATGAGGTATATATATATATATTTTCCACAAATTTTATCAGATCCACTGTTATTGCATTTGTTATTTGAGATACACTTGAAGTGTGTATAAACTGGAATGGCACTGGACAATTTCTCTCCCCTCCGCTTTTTCAGCCTGTCATAAGATGCATTTGAGATTCACCTATTTACATTTTCCTGCCAATGAACCACTTAGAAAATCTTCTTTCTAGTTGTGCATCACTTCATTTGAAATGAGCTTCGAGTTGCGGATGATTCTAGACATGCAATTTGAGAATTGAACATTTAAAACCACCCATTTGTCTCTTGTTTCATCTTTTAGTTTAGTTTGTGGAGCCTGTTACATGGTAGCACTTGAGACTAATGGCAGAGTTGCAACAGGACTGGACCATAGGGAGGGAGTTTGGCTAACATGTTCAACTTGTTTACATCTGTCAGTAATAGGACATCCCTCCCCTTCCTCTTTCCTTTTTCTCCTGCTATTGGAGAGAACAACCACGCCTTCACCCTATCTTAACTACTTTTATTTACTCACTTGTTTGCAATTGCTTCTCTTGCTGGACTGACAAGTGAAATGTTCATAGGGTTTTCTTGGAGGCATATCTAGTGTTCCTTTTTTTTTTTTTTTTTTTCAAAGTGCATTTGATTCTGAAATCTCTGAGAAGGGAATTAATGCACCTGAAAACTTGATTGAAGTCTTTGTAAACAGATGTCCGTATCTGGTATTCTTCATTGTGTTTGGATAATGTAGGAGTTGGTACTCTTCACCATGAAAATACAGCAAGTTAATACGTGTCTTTGCACAATGTATCCATTTTAACCTTTTTTATTTGATAGGTTTTTTGAAGAACCTTCAAGCTTGCAATTCATGTGCGCGTGCACAAAAAAGATAACGACGGGTGCTTGTTTGACAATCTAATTGACACACCAGAGTCTGTTTCATAGCAGGCCAAGTTATCAAGGGATTATTCAAAATTGCATTTAATAGTATCTGTCATTCTAATTTTACTGTGTGATACAGATCTCTGGTGGAATTTGCATTTCATGTGTGTGTAAGAGAGAGGGAGAGGGGGAGAGAGAGAGAGAGTGTGTTTGTTTTCAGCTGGTTATATGCGCATTGTGTTACAATGGTTTTGGTTATCTGAGCAATGTGTTACGATGGCAGGGTTCGTGATTAGGTTTATTTTGTTAAGTGCGCTCATTATTATTTTCCATAAAAACATGGAAATTGTAGAAGGATGTAGTGTGTGTATATAAATGTCTAATATTTTGCCCTGTCCTACACCCTAAAGATGGTCTTATTATCGTCAATGCAGCATCACCGTATCAATGTTGAGTAAGTTTTTCATTACAGTACTCTCATGGTGAGCAGGTTCTCTCAATCCAATTCTTAAGAAGGCGATGCGCGGTGCTATTATAGAAATTTCTTTTCTTGTTTTTGATTCTATGCCTACCTCTAGGGAAATTATTACATAGTTTCGGCCAATCACAGGACTCAATTAAATAATTTCTCCCACCTTGACCTCTTAGAATACTTCATAATTTACCACCGGGTGTTTTGTCTCTGTCTCCTAGAAACTCTGCAAATTTAATTACTATTATTTCTCTCATGTTTGGGAGCATACTGGAATTGGAATGGGAGAACATTTTTCTCCAATTCCAAATTCAAAGTACCAATTCCGCAACTTGGTTGATTTTGTTAGATAAAACATAACTAGGAATATAGAAAAGCGTTGCAGTGAGTCCATTGGTTACCAATTCAAGTAGCAGGTGCTCACAAAGATCTGATAACTGACTAACAAGAAAGCTGAGACCATGGTGCATAGTACCCCATTGGCTAATAATGGGAACCCATGGTCTGAAGCGGGCAAGGGAGTTGATAAATTCACATAGAAGAGAGAGAGAGATATTAACTTAATAACTTGGTTTGTGGGGTCACATGTGAGAGAGATATTCAAGTAATATTGGTTGATGTTACAGAAAGAATACTAGGTTCATGGTGGATTCTGTTTTCCAGATCCGTCCAAAAGGAAGACATCAATATATATTTAGTCTTGTGTAATAAATTTGTATAGAGAGGTATATAGTCTTGTATTCTGTTTACCAAATGGCATGGCAAGAGCGTTACTTTCACATTTTCTATATAGTGCGGGGTACCTTATTATTATGAGAAATGCTACAAGTCATGAAAATATTTCATGAATTTTTACCTTGAATGATGTGGCAATTAAATGGTGAGTTAGTATTGGTGGAATTCCCCCATACACGGAATCCCAATGGTAATATCACCTGCCACATTATTCATGATGGCAATTCATGATAAAATTTTATGACGTTTAGCATTTCCCTATTATTATTGTGGTGGTGGTAATACCATGATATTTTGTGGAGTATTAAAATGAGACCTTGTATATCAACTAGGGCTGCAAATGAATTGAGCTTTTCATGAACAACTCGAACTTGGCTCGGGCTCTTTTGTTAAGCAAACGAGTTGAGTTTGAGTTCGATTTTTAAGATCATTTAGTAAACGACTGATTTTGAACAATATTGGACTTGACTTGTTTAGGCTCGTATAGTACTTGTGAACACGTTAATAAACAAATGCTTATATAGGTTTATGAATGTAAGCTTCTTGGCATTATCTCATGTATAGTTGTAAACTAGTATAAGTTCATGAGAGCCAAGCCCGAGCTGAGTCCAAAGAAAGAGTCGAATTTGAATAGATTGAAACTTAGTTCGACTCGATTCATTTACCAACGGTAGATATCAAATGAAATTTGATAAATAAGAAAGTTCCAAAACTCTAGTCAATTTTGAAATTTTGGCAGCTTACTCTCAGAGATTCTAATTTAGAACTTTCTCACAAAATTGTAATTCTCCTTGCCCTTTGCTGGACGTGGGAAAAATTACTTCACCTAGCAAATTAGTGTGACAACCCTATTTTATAAACAAAACTGCTCAACCAAAATGCCTTGTTTCATGTGCAATGCAACACCAAGAGATGATCGCAATTTTTCTAAAATGTTTAGGGAGATTTGTTTCTAACAAAATAATATTATCAGTCAATAGCTTTTAAAATAGACTGTCCATTCATTGAACTGTAAAAATGTAATAAATATTTAAATCTCACTTACAATATCTAAGAATGATAGTGATTTATTTCTTTAATTTGGTGATAACTTCCACTATATCTATCATTACTCTTTATATATATTTTTTGTCGATACATTTGTAAAATTTTAGTTTTAAAAATTATTGTTTGATGTAATGCTAAAAGTTTGTTAAAAAAAACAAGTAGGAACACTCCAAAAAAAAAAAAAAGTTATTTTCTATAAAAATAATATTAAAAATTAGTACATTTCAAAGTGAAAGGTGAGAGTTTTAATTTACTTATAAAATTATAACTACCAAATGAATATGTGAGTTTCATGATGTAATGGTGCGTTTGGTACTTAGGAATGGAATGTCCATTCCATTCATTTCTTTATTTGGTAATAATTTTTATCCCCTTAAAATGAAAATCCATCATTCCTAATAAGATTAAAAAATAATAATCATATTATCAAAAAAATCCTTTACCTCCACCATCGCCTCTGCCACCACCATTGGCTCTACCACCACTGCTGTTGCCTCCATCACCACCACCCCCACCACCTCCACGACCATACCACACAACAGTCACCCCCACCACCTCCACATCGCCACTTTCATCTACCACTACATCTTTGTTAGTTTAATTTATTTGTTATTAGGAGAGATATTTTAGATAATTTAATTTCAAATTTATTAAATTCCTAACTTATTTCATATTTGTAATTAAATAATAGAATGAGAATGACTATTCCATTTCATTCCATTCCAATTTTTATTCCATTTACATAAAAGATTTATTATTTATTACTATTTTTTTTTTTTTTTTGGAGGCAATTCATTGAAGTTCCCATTTAGTTGGTCCATACTTGTGACGGTGTGACCCAAACCCACTGCCTAGGAGTATCCAAACACCCTGGTATATAGTTCGTACATCCCCAGACAAACTTGTAACTCGCAAGTCTCATAGCTCTCTCTTTCTCTCTCTCTCCACAGAAACCCAAAACGACTTCTACTTTTCTTCAAAACCTCACAATCGAAGTACCGATTGGGCGAATTGTGGAAGCAACTGGAACACTAATTGGTTCTGATCAATGATGGATGGGAATAATAATGAGGAGGATTTGGATCGGAGCGAGAGCAGCGATTACACGTCGGAGGACGAAGGGACGGAGGACTATCGACGCGGCGGCTACCACGCCGTCCGAGTCGGCGACACTTTCAAGAACGGCCACTACGTCGTCCAAAGCAAGCTCGGCTGGGGCCACTTCTCCACCGTCTGGCTCGCTTGGGATACCCGCAACTCCGTACGTCTCTTTTTCGCTCTCTCTAACTTCTTACTTCAAATCTTTCTTTTCTTTTTTCTTGATCTGCTGATTTTCTGCAGTATGTCTACAAAAGAAGCCTCAACTTTGATCTGACGTGTTTACGAAACATTTTCCTTTGATTTAATTATTGTTTTTGCTCTGTTTGGTCCTTCAGAATGAAGGATTTCAAAATGAGCAAGGTTCTGAGTCTTTAGTTTTGAATCTTAATTTTTTTGTCGAGACAATGTAATTTATTATTTGGATTCTTCATTAACTTTTGTTTGATTCACCGGGGAAAAAAGACCTTTTGTTTGGTTGCTAAGAAAATGTGCGAAAAGAAGTAAGGAAATATTGAATGTACTTGTATTAAGTTCAGTTCAGTCGTGCTGCTGGTTTTCTTCTGTTGGATCGAAGATAATGTGTAAATACCAAAGTTTTGTTTATTAGCATATCATATCAGAAGTACTTTTCCTGCTTTTGGGAATTTCCAACCAAAATTTGCTTGGTTTTTGACTCCCAAAAGTTAGCAAAGTACTTCTGCAATTATAACCAATGAGGTCCTAAGATTTTTAATTTCACTTTCATTTTATCTCAGACTTCCTGAGAAACCCATCAGCTGCATTAGTGAATTGCTTCTCATTCCCAGTTTACCACATATAATTCATTAACACTGCAGCGATATGTAGCCCTGAAAGTACAAAAGAGTGCACAACATTACACGGAGGCGGCAATGGATGAGATTACCATTTTGCAACAGATTGCAGATGGAGATCCCGAGGATAAGAAATGCGTAGTCAAGCTTTTGGATCATTTTAAGCACTCGGGTCCGAATGGGCAGCATGTCTGTATGGTTTTTGAGTTTTTGGGGGATAATCTCTTGACACTTATCAAGTATAGTGATTACCGTGGAATGCCTATTCATAGGGTCAAGGAGATATGTGTTCATGTTTTGGTGGGTTTGGATTACTTGCATAGACAGCTCTCTATTATACACACTGATTTGAAACCGGAGAATATTTTGCTGTTGTCCATGATTGACTCGTCTAAGGATCCAACGAAGTCTGGTGCTCCTCTTATTCTTCCAAACAGCAAGGACAAGACGGTGTTTGAGTCGGGGGTTGCAAAAGATGTTAAGACATCCAATGGCGATTTGACTAAGAACCAAAAGAAAAAGATCAGAAGAAAAGCCAAGCGAGCAGCTCAAGGTTGCGCAGGAAAGGAAGCTTCTGCGGAAGCTGAAACAGATGCTGAAACATCTGGTGCTATGGAGTCTTCTAACAATTCAAAATCAAATGTCGATTCTGTGGAAGAGCAGCCTGATAGTTCCATCAATGCTAATAGATTGTCGAATTCTGATGGCACGAAAGGCACTGACCAAGGGAATCAGGCTCACAAGAGAGGAAGCCGTTCCACAAGGCAGAAGCTTTTGGCTTTGGTTGACCTTAAGTGCAAATTGGTTGACTTTGGGAATGCTTGTTGGACATACAAACAATTTACGAATGATATCCAAACAAGGCAATACAGGTGTCCAGAGGTTATCCTTGGAGCTAAATATTCTACTTCGGCAGATCTTTGGTCCTTTGCTTGCATCTGTTTCGAGCTTGCAACTGGTGATGTTCTTTTTGATCCTCACAGTAGTGATAACTTCGATAGGGATGAGGTATGGATGTGTTCTTCCCAAAATAATTATTGTTTGCTATGCTCTTAATTCTTTGAATATTCATTTATTTTCTTTATTTTTTTCGTTTTTTGTTCTTAGTTGTTGAGAATTTGAAATTCATTATGACATGCAAGCATTATGTAAAACAATGTGCAAGTATGCGTTTTGAGAGAGAGAGATAGAGAGAGAGAGTGAGAGAGAGAGAGACCTCATGAAACATATAACATTGCAATAAGTTGGATTTATATGCTCACTCCATTCACAGTTATTGTATCCTACTCTATGGTTTTTAGTCTCATCAATGAAGTGCAATTCATCTCCTTCTCATTCCAACCTATTGAAATTTCTTTTTTTTTTTCCTTTCTTTGTAATAATATTTGTACAAAAGCTTTCAGAAATTGCAGAATTTTGTGTTTCTCAAGTATGATAGTTAATAGAGAATATTTCTTTCAGCACAACAATAATAAAACAATTTCTTCAAAGAAGAGAACTTGAAGGTTTAAGATGAAAAAGGAGAATGAAGAATAGTAGAGACTAGAGAGAAGCCTAGGCAGCACCTAGGTTCTTAAGCGCACACACGCCTAAAGAAAGATGCATCACACATTATGAGTAATAGGCTTAAAAAGGTATCTTAATTCGTACTACAAAACAATCCGATTTGAATTACTTTATTTAGATGACTATTGCTTGGAAACCAAGGAACTTGGTGGCGGGGTAATGTGGTGCCAACTGCCAAGTAAAACTGATGACTCCGGAATGGCGAGTCCACTTCTCATCCAAAACTGAAGTTGCAGAAATATCCCAACACGAAAAACTAAATAGTCAAAATAGCTATAAAACATAAAATACAATCAATATCTTATGCAAGTTCTGAAATTAAGTTTTGCCAAAAAACTACATTGGCCCTTGAATCCAGTTTTATCTTATCTCCTATCCCTGAGCAGACCTCCATGCAATGGTGTCAGTGCTAAAGAACCAAACATGGGGTCCTGGTATTCTGACGCATCTTTTCAGTATGAACTGAACCTAGCTTAGAAATTGACTATTCCACCCAAGTCCAACCCAAAATTGAGAATATATGTTCCAACTGTGTTATGAACTTATCATGCATAAATAAAGGCATAATTGGAGGCTAATGTGTTGAAAACTGTTTATCGGCGTTAAGTGAACTATTACAAGCTAACATTAGTTATTTACAGTAATGAGGCTAAGTACGTCCACTGGACCTAAATCTGTTCCCATTATGAACTCACTTTTTGGTTTTGAACTTTCTGCATTGGCCAATGTTCCACACCTACCTGTGTAGAGGTTTGGCCAGTCGGATCAGGTTTTTGATTTACCTGATCTTGTTGGATGGACATGGACACTTTTATGAAAGAGTCATACATCAGTATCACAGATTGATGGTTCTTGGTTACATGCTTGTTCCAACTTGTATGGGAAGGCACAAACTAAGCTTGGTGAGGACTATGTTTGCTGCCATGTTGTGCAAGACATGGTAACATTGAAGTAGATAAACAAATAAAGCACTCTTCATTGGGTGCACAAAACAGCTTATATATTTTCCATTTGAAGATGTGGCAATTACTGGAATTGATCATTAAGCAATCAAAGTCATGTGATTTTAGATGACAGTCTATTTTTATGATTGTTTTTCGTGCATGATATGCCAGTGTGCACGGGATGATGGTTGAAAGCAAAGTCTTGTTCAACAGGGAAACTCTTTATGTCACACGGCTGGTTTAGATGGGTCGTTGAATCTTTTCCTTTCAAGTTTTAACTGATAAAAAGGTGCATGCCAGATAGAAGCCTTTACGGCATGAAGGGGAAAGTGAGGGACCCTTGCCGCTCTTTTATTAAATGGTAAGATGATAGCGTTTATGGGAAGAGAAACATTTAGTTATAGATTGTGCTCTCTATCTCCCTTTGCAATATAACAATATAAGAAATTAACGTGATTGGTTTAGATGGGTCCTTGAATCTTTTCCTTTCAAGTTTCAACTGACAAAAAGGTGCATGCCAGATAGAAGCCTTTACGGCATGAAGGGGAAAGTGAGGGACCCTTGCCGCTCTTTATTAAATGGTAAGATGACAGTGTTTATGGAAAGAGAAGCTTTAGATATATATTGTGCTCTCATCTCCCTTTGCAATATAACAGTAGAAGAAAAACCTCACATGATCTGTTGGCTGCAGATTAATAGTGGAACTGAAGATATGTGCTCTTGCAGAATTTGGAAAATCTAAGCATGAAATGAATTTACGTAATTTCTTCCCCCCACCCTCTCTCCTCTGATATTCTTGACTGAGTTTGAGTTCCAATTTTGTTTTTCCCCTTTCTGTTAGGAGTTATTGTGATTCCTTGCTATGCTGCCTTCTTGGGTTTGTGTTCCTTTTTCTGCTATTTTTGGCATCTTATTCTATTGTTTTTGTTTTTGAGGAGTTCTTTTTTTATTTTCTTCAAGAATGCATTACCATGCCTTTATATCTACCTTTTTTGATGTCGTTGACCAAGGCCCAGTTTGGTTGGACAGAAAAGGAAGGAAAAGAAAGGGAAGGAAATGGAGGGATATGTTTTTCTGTGTTTGGTATAAATTTTTAATGGAAAGGAAAGGAAAGGAAATGAAAGGATTTGGATGGATAAATTAAGGATGAATAGTAGCTTTTGTTATCCTTCCAAAAATGGGAGGAAATGGAAGGAAAGGGAAGGAAAGGCTAGCATTTTTTAATGAAACTTTGTTAATACCAACTTTGCCCTTATTTTGATAGAAGCTAAAATTTGTCTTTTAAATATAAAAGTGTATAATGTTAATTTTTTAAAAATAGTTTTCTTTCCTTTCTTTCCCCAAACATGTTAACTATCATTTCCTTTCTTTTCTTTTATTAATCAACCAAACATGATAAAATTTTAACACTATCCTTTCCTTTTCTTTCCTTCTCTCATTACTAATGTTATCCTTTCTTTCCTTTTCCATTGTACCAAACATAGCCTAAGCAACCCCTTTGATTGGGGTGGTCTTGCTCTGGCCACCCTTTCACATTTCCACTATATTTAACTGTCCTCCTTTAAACAGATATATGATCAATATCATTTCCACAAGATACTTCACATTTATTATGGGGAACTTTTGCAAAAGAGTTCCAATTTAGGAAGAACTATTCAACATTATGGAACACTCACTATACGCTTGAAATATGTCAAAAGACTCACCCTCTCATTGTCCATATACCGGTTGGATAAAGATGTCGCAATTGTTTTAATATCCTTAATATCATAAGTGGTGGTATGTGATCTTACATGAAATGAATAGATTATATGATTGAAGGTTAACAAGGCAACAGGAAGGCCAAGAAAATTGTGGATCGAAGTGGTGATAATTTTTTTGTCTAACTAGGCCATCAGGAAGGCCACCTTATACGATTGGGATGAAGGTCAGAGTTCTGTGTCTGCTCCAAGCAGTTGGGGTAAGCATTCATTGAGTTAAGAAAATGGCAACTATCGTCCTTCCTTTTCTTTAGGTCTCATGCTTTCCAGTTTCCAAGGAGGAAATTGTCCCTGGTTCTTTCAAGGAGGTTTAAAACATGTGTATGAGGAGGAATAGTACGTTGCGTTGTAATTATAGTTTCTGATTTCTCTCTGCAGTGCTTTTGGAAACAAGGTTGAGTATGGCAGCATGCAGCTTCTAGGATCTATACACTCATTTTAAGTCTGCAATAAGCTGTTAACCAAGTTCCTCTTTATGGTTCTGTCATAACTCATCAATATCAACCAGGTGTTTTTCTGTTTACAGGATCATTTAGCACTAATGATGGAGCTTCTTGGGATGATGCCGCGGAAGGTAAGAGTATCATCTTTACAACCTTCAAAAATTGCTCGTTAATATTAGGCTCTCGCATCTAACTTTCAAATTGTTGGCTACTGTACTCAGATTGCCTTGGGTGGCCGTTATTCCCGTGACTTCTTCAACAGATATGGTGATTTGAGGCACATCCGTCGGTTGCGCTTCTGGCCCCTAAATAAGGTTCTCATGGAAAAATATGATTTCAGCGAAAAAGATGCAGCTGACATGGCCGACTTCCTGGTTCCTATACTTGATTTTGTGCCTGAGAAGCGACCCACAGCAGCACAGTGCCTTCTTCATCCATGGATGAGTACAGGTCCTCGTCTTTTAGAGCCTTCAGTGCCTTCTACTGAATCCGTAGCTGCAGTTACCGTAAATTCTGAGAAAAAGAGGAGGGAGAAAGAAGAAAGGGAAGCAATGGAGGTAGGTATGGGGAACATTGCCATCAATGCAGATTCTAAACTGGTAAAAGATTCCCAGTCTAGTAGTAAGTCCTCCAAGACAGTCATAAGTAGTTCATCTGGGTAGGATTTTGGCTTATGGTACCGTATGCAACCTCTCCCTTCATCTTTCTCCAGATGTTCGCAACAGTAGTTGTTCGATTCTTGCAAGGAGTGATGTCTTCTCCCATTAGTTTGGAATTTCATTTTGCCTTTTTTGGATGGGTGTGGCATTATGCGAATGAGAGCTGGAGCAGAGCAATAGCTTAGAATCCCAGATTAAAGAAGAATTATTTTCTCTAGCAAAACTACTGGACAGTGTACACACTTTACCCATGTATGCAAGGTGACTTTGTTCATTCAAGGGGATATATTGATATTGAAACTTTTTTCCATATTTTTCATCATATTTACTATTTGATTTTAAGACCTGTGGATATTTGGCACTCTAATTTGTCTGTTGGAATTTTGAACTATATTTCCTTTGGGTTTCTGGGATTCTAGTTTCCCTTGAATCTTGTTTTCCGATTCACTACCTGGGCATTTCAGCAAGTTTCCACATTGTTTGACTTGAAATATATTCGGCTCTATCATAATATTTGACAAATTCTTCAAATGGTTGCAAGTCATTAGTTTAAAGACCATTAATACAGCTTACAGAGCTCAAGTTTGGAACCGACCATCAACGAGTTCAGCCTATGTGAGTTAACTGTTCCTCGAAACAGTGTCTGGGTTATTGCTATATTTCCAGATATGTTTCTTAGGTGTTTCCCTTTTTTGAGCAGCAGCACAAAAGAAAGTGAGTGGGTGTTGTTCTGACTCTTCTTCGTTTGATGGATCTCAGAATTAAATGACTGTTTTCACCAGGTAAGATGCGAGTTCTACACGAGGAATTGATTTTTCTTGGTATAGTTGGATTTTTTAATATATATATATATATATATATATATATATATATATAATGTCTGAGAGTGTTAGGAACTTCATTGCTTGTTATGATTTTGTCATTTTGACTCTAATGGTGCCAAAACTCGATTAATCTCTATCTGGGTTTGATCAATTGCAGACTTGCAGTTCAGTGATAGCCCTTCGTAATGATGTCAATTTTCGTAACATAAATAATTTCTATTTGATTTTTGAATTATTTATTTGGATGGTATAGTTGATAAAGATTTCGGTGTCACTGTTTTCTTTTATGTCCCGTGGCTTCATATTTTTTTGGGTCCACTATTTAAATATTGAAATTCTCTCCGGTCACTGCGCGGTACTCCATGGTCATCCATTTCTTGGATGTCGGTTACCATCCAAATTGGTAATGTCTTGAATTTCGGTTAGAATTATGTATTCCTGAAAAAATTATTTAATATCACAAGAATACCCTGTAATAGGAAATTGAGAAATCATAGCATGCAATTGCATTGCAACAGAATTGGACTTGTATTTCGTAACGAAATATATTATTACATATTTTATGTAATGAAATCTGTCCGATACCTATTTTTTTATGAAATAATTTGATAAAAATAAATTTTTAATATTTTTATTAAATTTTTGAAGACCATTTAATAGAAGTAATGACCTATTTGTAATTTACAAGTCTCTGTATTTATTAAAAAGACTTAATAATTATATTTATTACTAAATTAATGATAGATTTAAGAATGAAATAATTGAAAATTTATACAATACATAACATATGAGAAAAGTGAAAAATATATATAAAACAAGTCAAATGTGCTATTTTGTTACTTGATTTGAATATACATAACATCTGAGAAGTGAAAAAAATATATAATACAAGTCAAATGTGATATTTTGTTACTTGATTTGAATATAGATAACATGTGAGAAGTGAAAAAAATATATAATACAAGTCAAATGTGCTATTTTGTTTCTTCATTTGAATACAGTGAAAGGTGTTATTAATATATAATGAGTTAGTTAATATAATTAATACTCTATTATTTGTTCGTATTAAAAAAAAAGGTTCTATTTAGCTTAAATAAAAATGATAGTTACTCATTTCTTATGAAATTTGATTTAATTACTCTCAAATTAAAGTTTTTGCAAAATTACTCTGTCACTCTTGTTAGACTAACAATCTGTTAAAAAATATCACATCTAATATACAATTACAAAAGTACTCTCAAATTTTTGTGCAAAAAATAATTTCAATCTCTAATCATTTGACTGAGATTAAAATGTTTTATATACATATTTTCTCTATCAATGCAACATGAGCACTACCGCATTATAGTATAGTTTTGGCAATTTGACTTTTTATACTAATTGATTTTAATAAAATTAAATATCAATTAACGGCAGAAGCACCCAAAATAGAGTCAATCGAATAGCAAGAGGGTTGACCATCAAAATGAGAGTAATTTATCCAATAAAAAACTAAATATTACAAAGATGTAGCGTGGAAAAGTGGTAGATGTATCTGTTATTCCTTCAAAGATCTACAGTTCGAAATACAATGTTTTGATAATGAAGAGTCCGAGAGAGAAGAGTAGTGGGAGCTCCCCACTTCTTTCCAAGGACTTTGATGTTGATTTATTGACGAAGGACACCTTTTAAATCATATTGTGATAGATGAATGGGCAAATGATTGGGCTACAGAGGACGTCATCTGTCCTTCTTCCTCTTAATAACATTATTAGTTGACAGTTGACAGTTGACACCTAATAGTAAGACATTGGTCATTGTTGCAATAACAACTAAACTTCAACATTTTAGGTCTAAGGAAATGCAAACTTGGACTGAAAATGAAAAACAACACCAGAAGAGCTGGTGATCAATCAAATATAGTTCTCACAAACTGCCTTCCCATAAAAGAGATGTTTGGAAAAAATAATCTCAAATTTCATTTTTATTGACAACTTTGAATAAATTTCCAGTACATGGGAAGAATCAAATGCTACAATAAATAAAAAAAATAATGTGACTGACGAAAAAATATTCAATAGCCCGGGGTACCGTAACCAATACTTGTTAACTGTTTCATGGCATTGGCCAACACCAGGTGTTTCATGGCATTGTTGTTGGGGTTGTTGGTCAGGTCAATTAGGCATTGGCCAAACACCCCCTGCTGCTAGTAATACCTCTACAAACTTCATTTCTCTTTGCATTCTCCTTTTTATGTTTCTTTCACTTTCTTAATCTTCACTGGATATCATTGACTGCTGCAAAATCCTAAAAATCCCATAAATTCATGATTGCTTATCATTTGGATGCTCTTCTCAATTCCAATGACCCCTGTGAATTTGTTTTTCAGAAACAAGCAAGTTTAGTCCATTAGTCATCCAAACATTAACGAGTTCGGGATATTAAAACCTTGTGTTTGAACTAATTAACATGAACATAGGACTGAAAATTTTGTTTCTCATATTTATTTACCCATTGTTAGAGCACTAGCAAAGATGACAGCAGAGAGAATGAACACAATGATAGAAGCTCTTCTTAGAATTGCAATTAGTTTTCTTATAAAGAATTGTCCCCAAAAACCAGCCAATACGGACACTGACATAAGGTACAAAGCTGCAAAACAATAAAAGTGTACTGTTATATTTCAAGGAGTCCCTATAAGATGGACCTTAGAACATATAGTATGTTATTTAAGCTACTCCTGGTCAAGATATAGCACACTAAAATGTAGAATTCGTTCATTATGAATGAAAAATCAAGCAAAGAGACGGAACCCAGAATATACCATAAGGAATAGGGAATCTTTTGAGGAAGTAAAACTCCATTACGGACAAGGATGATGAGAACATCATCACAAATGTTGCTGTCGCGCTAGCAACCTGTGAAAGAAACAAATGGAGTCATAATTTTGTCAATTTTCCAAGGAAATCATAAACACTGTATTGGAGTTTTCTTGAGCCGTTTATCAATATTGTATGAGCTATGTTCCAAATCTTCAGGATGAATTCACACTCAGGAGAGAATTCATGTGGCCGACCCCATTCATATGGGGATCAAGGCAAGTATGATGATGAGAGGTCTCAAATCTTCAATTTTAAGAGAGGTGCGACTTTCATGCTATGTGAAAGGAAAAAAAAAGTCAAATGCAAGGAATTTTTTTATTTTCACTCTCTCTTGGAACTATCATCCTAAACAAAACAGCCTAATGATTTTAAAAGCTAGTGTTTGGCAAAGTAACCTCAAACCAAATCAGTCATTTACCCTCTATAAACAAAGCACCTTAATGCCACATTTTGGACAACCACCTAAATTTTATCAGTAAACTAAGCTTGTAAGAAATAACATACCTGGGGGATGACACCAATCTCGAGCAGGAGAGGGCCCAGAATAAATCCACCACCAGAACCCAGTAGACCCCCAACAGTGCCCCCTAATATGCCACAGAGTGCACAGAATGCAAGGTTTATTGGACTCCAATCAATATTAGCCTCACATACTGATTCAGTGTTCCCAATGCTTCTCCTCTTCTTGCTCTCTTTGTACAATTTAACACATTCATATCCAAACACTCCAATTGCCACGGGAAACTGAAAAACATAACTAAAGGAGCTGAGATTGACCTCCACATTCCCATAAAAGAATTTAAAAGAGCAGTAATGTAATCAAGTAAGTAGTATAATCACTCCCCCTCGGGTGATTCGATTCCTAAGTTGGGTAAAAATTCTAGGGATCAAATACCTGTAAACAGTTCAGCAACCAATACCATGCACCACAAACCACAACATAGTTCTGCAGATTCAGTAACAACAGTATAAAAAATTGTAATCACATACACACTTAAATAGTAACACATATACATGTACATTTAGAAAGAGATAGATAGAACACTTGCCTTGAGAAGCTGAATAAGTAGAAAAGAAACCCACACAAGCATTAACACAAGAATCCTTTTCCACCTGAGGTTAGATTTCCAAATTTGCTGAAAACAGAAGCAAGTTTAGTATCACTCATATAGAAGATGAAGAACACAACATATTAAAGTAGGCTTCGCTCACCGTTTCCGTTTTCTCCTCTTTAGGTACTAGTGGCTCATACACTGAATCAATTAAAACTGAAAAAATACCGCAAACACAAAAGAGAAAAATACATATATTTAAATCCATACGAAAGGAAAAAAATTCAATCTTTAGGTATTAATGGGTTATGTCTGTGTGTCTTACGTTCGCCATGAGAGTTGACTGTAGTTTCTTGTTGCTTTGCCGTTTCTTTCTGTGATTTTAAAGAACCAAAAAAATAAAGAAAGGGTTAATATGCATCATAGTCTTAAGTTCCTAGAATTAAAAAATATTTTGTGGTTTCTATTTCTGAGTCCAAAATTCTACCTTTTTCCTTGTAGTTTGTGATTCTCTTTGCCATTACATTTTATTTTTCACAAGAGTATTGCTAAATATACCAGAAAATTATTTCATAAAGCAAACCCAAAAGGGCCTTAGTTTAATAAAACTAACCTTCAAAAGAGTCTCTTCCTTCCACATTTCCATGGCCTTAAAAAGAGACCTTGATGACGTCCCTATTAACATAAAATTGAAACAAGAAACATTAAAAAAACAGGGATTTTACTGTGAACCGTAAACAGGGATTTTACTTCAAAAGAAAAAAACAATATGACGGAGATAAATAAATAAATGCATACCCAAGAAGAGAATGATGATGAGGATTGTGATGAGCCAATAGGGGAAGACAACACTCAGACTCACACCAATAGTGATGCCTAGCATGAGCACCGGCTGGAACAAGAGGGCCAAATCATAGTCTATGATGGGCGCTTCTCTGCGTGGATGGGGTACCCTTAAATTGTACCAGACTGATGATGCTGAAGCCCCCATTATCATACCTTCAAACCAAAATTTCAAAATAAATAAATTAATTCAAACTTGTCTTATTCTAGGATATTAGAAGCCACGAAGACGTGTGCATAACTGCACATACAAAACATACATATATATATATATATATATAGAATGAGAAGGAGACATACATTTTGAAAGAGCAGCAGCAGACTTGGTATCAAATCCAACAATCAAAGTAAGCATTGGAACGAAAATGCCTCCCCCACCCACCCCACCCACCGTCCCAAAGGCAGATCCCAGAAAACCAATCACTGTCACCACTACAATTCTCCAACCAAACTCTAAATCCTGCCACAGGAGAGAGAACAAGAAAAGAAACCCATTTAGCAAACAAGAACAGTCGACAATATTATATAACTCTTAGATATATAGAGAGAGAGACATACAGGCCAAGCTTGTGATTCAGATCCATATGGGTGCTGCAAAGCAGAGGAGTTTAGATATAAAAAATGAGGTGGGTGTGAGTATTTATCAATTTGGTGGTTGTTGATAAAGAGAGCTGATAGAACAGCCACAGAAAATCCAGATAGCAGATACACAACCAACCCTCTCGTCGCCATGACTGTTACTGTGATCAAAGTTCAAAACGCCACCACCTCTCCTCTCTCTTCCTTTAAAACTCTAAAATGTCTTCAAGACGAAAACAAAATCAAAGGCAGACCAAATGTATAATATATATAGAGAGAAGAAAGTTTTAGAGAGAGAATTGTCAATTACAAAATAGTATGTATTAGTTGTATCTGCACATGTCACGGCCTGACGGTCCGAGAGCGCTCACTCCACTGGGAAGGACAGTTTCCAACCAACAAATGCTAGAATTACACACGTTTATTTTGAATTTAAAATATGAAATTAAATTATTTTTATAATTTTTCTTTATAATTTTTAATTTCTAAATATTTTATTATTGTGCCGCATCAATCTCTCCCACAAATATTATTCATTTACAAATCTAATTAAAATATGGCGCAATCAAATTGGTGAAGCCACATAATCATTTTTCTACTGTGCCATAGTCCGAAAAATGTTGGATGTGATGTCATTCTTATTGAATCAGGATTCCCTTTGTGTTGGGAATTGGGATCCTTTACAATACATTACACTACTTACACAACGTAATAAATTAATTAATATAATATATTATTTAAGCGCTGTAACGTAATTATAACAATGGCATAATTGATTTAAATGATTGAGTTTAATTTTTAGGGGTTTTTTTTGTACAGAATTTTAATTAGTGAATGCATGATTATAAATTTGGAAAGTTATTAAAAATTGAAACAGCATAATTTATTTCCTTCCCAGATTCGGGTCTTACAAAGGATGGATGGCACATATACTATAATATATAGTAGTACAATGGTCACTGATTGAGTTTGTATTAAAGAAAAAATGGTCTGCTTCCAAGCTAATAATACCCTAGCAAAATGGTAAGCCAAGTTAAGTCTTTTACTTGGATGAAGCAATTGTTAGTATGTACTCTTAAGTCTCACCCTTCCCTTTTAGACGTCGTAGGAACAATAGCCTAATGTGTAATAGTTATTTAGATATCAATACCAAAGTAACATAAATATAAATCAAAGTTACGAAATTTAGATTGCTAATTAATGTGGCCAGTGGGGGTTCAATGCTGGCTCATGTGGTCCTAATTTATATCACTTAGAATGGACTTGATACCAATGTGTATTGTAAGGACAACATAAGCTACGTACCTTCCACCCCTTTGTTCATCAGCCTCTACATTATTTGTGGTGGGTTGCCTCCCATACATCAATTATATGTGACAATAATATATATATATATATATATATATATATCCTTCTCAATCTTTATCTTCTCTACTACATCTTGTGCAACTTCCTAAACTTTTATATCATATGGTATTGTGTACGTGGATCCCCCACAACTGCCGGCTCCAATATAGTATAAAACTAGGGTATTCCTTTTAAATGGAAGAGAATTGTCAAACCTAAGGATATAGAATCAGTCGCTTGAGCCACTGTCATTATACAGCCTTTTTTTTATTTTTTTTATTTTTATTGGACTACAAATCTAAGATAACACAATAATTAATGTTTCCTCTTTTAATGGGACATTAAAAGTATAAATTTTTTTAAAAAAATTATCCTTTTAACCCTTTCCTCTCTCTCTTCACTTAACTTTGAATGTGTATCCATATATGTTACTTTGTTTTTTCTGTTTTTTTTTTTTTTTCATTTGAGTATATATATGGTAGATATATAGGAGTATATATTATAAACAAATAGATTTCTTTTAATTCATTCAATTATTTTTTAGCTGTTTATATATAAATATATTATTGCACCATAGTCGAATATTTGTATGTCCCGCGACATCACTCTCGAAAAAAAAAAGAAAAGAAGAAACAACTGAAAAAAAAAAGTAGTTGTTTATATATATAAACTATACATGCACGTATGAATCAAGTGAGAAGAAAAAAAAAACAAACAAAAAGGAAGGAAGAATGTTTTTATATATACACACACTGTATATACGAATACACTGTCTACTAAAAAGGTAATTCTGTTTTAAAAATTTATATTTTTAATATTCAGTTAAAAAATGCATTAATTATTCTGTTATTACAGGTATGTAGACCAATAAATAAAAAAAGATGAATGTGCACAAGTCAGTCCCTTGAGCCAGTGCTCCAGCACTCCTCATTGTGGTTGATCCACTCGGTGGAAGGGTTAAACAGAGAAAGTGCAACAGGTAAAGGTATTTCTGGATATGTAGTCTAATCATGGTCTAACACAGATCCCTATATTTTAAATACCTACAAAGTACAGCATTATTATTACATAGGACAGAACAAAGCCAAAAAGGAACCAAACAGTTTAGGAAATCAGAACAATCTACATATAATTAGGTACCTAACCTTGACAAAATTACCCAGCTAAATATTTAAAAGTTGAAATAGGCCAACCGGCAGAGGAGTTTTCTTGATCCCGTGTTAAATTTAAACGGTTACCTAACATTATCTAATATATTAGATTTTTGAATTATTAGTAAGTATTTGATCTATTATTAGAGTCAAATTCATTTTTTTATCCGGTGTCATGTCTAACGCTCATTCGAGTGAAGTTCGAATCCAAGTCGTTATTGGGTCCTCCAATCATTAGGAGAGATGGCGTAGACAGGTGGTCTGACCACAACAAGGGCGTTGAGAGTTTAAGTAGAGAAGAATGTTACAACATGATTATTGGGTTCTCTTGTCGTTAGGGGGGACGCGTAGGACCACCCTGTCCAATTAGGGCATTGCAAGTTTGGGTAGGAGAGAATGTTACAACATGGTTACTGGGTCCTCCCGTCGTTAGGGGGGACGTGTAGGCATGTTGATAGTTTCGGTGAGGGAGAATATTACAGCATGGTTACTGGGTCCTCTTGTCGTTAGGAGTGGTGGGGGAGAATGCGTAGGTAGGGTGGTCCGACCGCAATGAGAGCGTTGCGAGTTTGGATGGAGGAGAATGTTACAGCAATCGGTATATGTCTAGCTCACTGCATTAGAAATGAGAACCGATATCCAAAACTGGCAGGGATGGCAATTTGCATGTGTTCATTACAATTAAAAGAGATGAACATAGAGAGATACCACACCACTATCAATCATAAATAATATATATATATATATATATATATATATTATATTCTTTTTTATTTGATAAGTATATTTATTCAATCCGTCCATTGTTAACTAAACTTCAAAAATAGAAGGGAGTCCAAGTCCTCAATCCATTGCTCACCACAAGCCCGAAAAAAAAAACTATGAAGTTTTGGTAGGGTGGTAATTCGTGTTCCCGTGTCGTGTCGATTTATGAGGATTATATTAAACAACTCAACCTTAACCCGACCCATTTAATAATCGTGTCAGAAATCCTCAACACTAACCTAACCCGTTTATTAAACATGTTACCCATATAATTCCGTGTAACCCATTTAATAAACATGTTCTATAATAGCATGACTTGTTTAATAACTTTTTTAGTCCGTTTAACTTATATCATATGAATTTCTCCAATTATAAAAATCTCTCTGAAAATCATATAAAAATTAAAGTACATATCAATACAAAAATCATAAAATCAAACTGTATTATAAATTTTGTATCTATATATAAACTTAAAAATATACTAAAGTGATTCAACAACTAAAAATACATTATAACAATCTCATTCATGCATTTTATGGCTACCTCAATCCTGTAAACAAACAAATAGATTACAAATAATTGTAATATATAAAACTATATATATATATAAGTTTGTACAAATATATGAATAATTAATATCGTAGTTGTATTGTAATTGTGTCATAATCGCGTCACGAGTTAGACAGCTTAAATCTAAATTTAATTCAATTTTTGCGTATTGTATTCGTGTTGATTCATTTATTAAACATGTCAATTTATTTTAAATTCAAATCCGTTTAACTTGTGTTGTTTTGTTATGTCATGCTTAATTTTATTAGACATAAGTTCTGGGCCGCCCACGTTCCACTGTTAAAAGGACAAGGAATAAATGTCTCTGTCTAGTTGTGGGAGAGAGAGAGAGAGAGAGAGACGACAAGGGGGAGAGAGCTGTCTATGTCTAGGCATGAGAGAGAGATAGAGAGAGAGAGACGACAAGGGGGAGAGAACTGTCTATGTCTAGGCATGAGAGAGAGATAGAGAGAGAGAGAGGAGTTGCAGCAAGATACAAAAGCAACAAAATTGATAAAAAAAAGTCCAAAACTACTTGGTACTTTTATTAACAGGCGAAACAGATACTTTGTCTAAACAAATGCGAAACAGATGTGATGGGTCTATAAAGAAGCCAAGTTGTTCTGTCAATAGTATACTTCGCCCAGAGAAGAGATTCATCTGGAAAATGCATGGGCCTGTGGAAGCCAGTTTTTTTTTCATCAAACCGAAAAGAGAAAGATACACTAGTTCAGGCTGCTCTAATTTACTGAACAAATTGGAGGGCATATATATATATATATATATATATATATATATATATGCTCCTGTAATGAATTGTGTTTTAAATTCCTATTGTGATCAAATTAATATTACAAACTTGTTTTTGTATGGTACATTACATGGGGCATAAGGAATTGTATTATAAGAAAAGTTGTGTAAGATTCTACAAATAGATACATGGGTTAAATTCAGGAAAAAAAAAAGACACATGAGTCGAGGCAAAGTGAAGTCTCGTTACACTTTTAAGTATTACAAAGATGGATTTCTTATGGTATTCATCAAACTCCCACAAAAAATCTCTGTAATTAAAATGCAAGAAACAACATTCTTCATTAAGCCTACTTGGACAGTAATACTACTTTCACAACAATCCTCAGAATGTTTATTTCATTACCAATTTTCCTAAACAGAAAGTAAGATTTCCTTCCTATGATAGTACTTTATGATCCTTTTGGTTCAGGGACTTTTTCATTAGATGTTCCAACAAGTTTTAAACTCTTGACTACCATCTAAATTAACTCATTCAATGCCTAATTGAGAGTTCATGATCCTAAGAACAAACCAATTCATTTACAGAAATTATTATACTCATTAACTAGGGAAATGCCACAAAAAATGATATACAAGTCGAGTTGACTTATGCCGACTCTTTAACAAGGGCATGCATGATGAGTTCTTGTGAGAGAGTCGGCACAAACTAACTGAGTTTATATAATCAAGTTCGTGATATGAGAAATGTCATTTACACACTAAGAAAAAATTGAGTCACTTCACTTTCTTGGAGTCCTAGCATAACATTGTCTTCCTGACGTTGTTACCATTATTGTTATTAACTTGAGCAACTTCCTTTTATAATGACAATCTGATTACTGCTTTGACTCTTAAAATTTAAATTTAGAAATGTGTTGCTGTGCCTATCTATGTCTTTAAACTAACCCATAGTGCATTCCAACAACATTTATAGAGGGGAAAAAAAGGTTCTTAAATATTTCATCGAACAAATGATGCTCAACTTTATTCTAAATTAAACTAAATAATTTTTCCAAGTATTTGAGATTGTTTAAGACCAACCATACTATTCTCCTATGAATTCAAATTTCCAAATCATTCCCAAATTGCGAAACAACTTGAACGATACGAATACTCTTTTCATCTTTCGAACTTTTGTCCTAATAGTTAAATAACAGAACATCCATGATAATTAATTTTTTCTTAAACATGTACTGTGAATTTGTGAAAACAATCTTGCTATATTCTATAAGTATGAAATTGATGTCTTAAAATTGAAATTAAAAAAAAAAAATTAAAATTAAATTATTTTTCTCCAATTCCAATTTCATGCTACCCAACATAATGTCTTTCAACATCCTCTGAATTACATTGAACCCAATTAAATTCCCAGAACTGTTATCATTTCTCTGCCTATGGACACACAAACCCAGGTATAATATTGACAACTATATATAATTGTAGCGACAGTGACATGCATGAATGTTATATACAATTGATTGAATATTCCAATGAAAAGAGAGAGAGAGAGAGAGAGAGAGAGAGAGAGAGATAGTATTGGTACAGACATGACGTACCTCTTAAATGCAATTGCTTGAATGTCTTCTTCGTTTTCCTCTGAAGAATGTTTTTTAGCCAGAGAGAGAGAGAGGGTGGTGAAAGGATGATACAGAGAGTATTTTGGGAATTCAGGCGGTTTTTAAATGTGGCCTCTCGCTGCAGGGCGACATTCAGATGGATAGGCTTGAATGATCGGTGGGTCGGGTTTTAACTTTTAAGTTGTTTAATTTGCTTTAATTACACCTACCATCCTTTTTCTTTTCTGTTTCCCCCCCCCCCCCCCTAGAAAAACTACATTGTTATCCATCCATGCAAGACATTTCACTCCGACAGAATATGCAATTTTACTATTTTTCCTGTGATATATATATGGATGTAATTTCCCATAACTTGTGAGGTTTAGATTCAAAACTTTTTGGATGATTTTTGGCAAAATGGATATTAAAATCAAATTACTTAATTAAATAGAGGTTCAGATTCAAGAACATGGTAAAAGATTTATGAAGAAATAAATAAATATAATGTGCAATTCCAACCCAATTCTCTCTGTCATCCTCATATTTGAAGATAGGCCCACCTAACGCCCTTAAGGTGGAAATTTTTTTAGCCAGTTTGTCAACTTGTTTTCTACTTTTATTCTATTTTTGGTTGGAAGAAAGGACTGGGAGGGAGGGAGGGAGGGATGAGGGGAGGGATGAGGGGAGAGATAGATGACACTTCTCATGTTTAGTTGAAAGGGAGGGAGGGAGGGATGAGGATGGGAGAAAGATGAAAGAGAGGAATGATAGAAAAAATTTCTTGTGTTTGGTTGGAAGAAAAAAGAGAAAGTAAGGAGGGATGAAATATCCTTCCTTTCTTTGAGTTTTTTTTTTTTTTTGTCCAAAATTGGACGGAAGAGAGGAGAGAAAGATAAAATAATTACCTACAAATATATAATTTTAAATTTATCATTTTCAAAAAAATTACAATTTTTCAAAATTGGGCAAATGATAGAATACAAATATATAATTTTAATTTTTTATAATTATGTATAATGAAGGTATATTTGTAAAAATATATAAAAACTCTCATGTGCTTCCTTCCCAACAAACAAAAAGAGGCTACGCATCCTATTATCTATTCCATTCAACCAAACAAAAAAAGTGAAGGAGACACATTGCTTTCCCTCATTTGTCCCTCCCCCTATTCCTTCCATTCATTTTTCCATCATCTCAATCAAACGGAGTTGATTATTCCATTCATCCTTTTTATTATCCCTTCCATTCAACCAAACAAAAAGTCAGGAATACCTTCCCTTCGTGAGGATACCTCATCCATCCCTTCTCCTTTCCCTTCCATCAATTTTTTCATTCCTTCAACCAAATGGAGCATTAAGGTATCTAATTAATTTAAATAAATGGGTTCACCTAAGGTTTTTACTTCAGTTGATCACTTGATCCCTAGTTATACAAAACTATCTTATTTTGAAAAAAAATAAAAATCAAATTAATTGGCTATGTAGAATGTTGTGAATAATCATACGTAACAAAGTATAGAAGATAAAAAGTAACGGAAGAATCTTTATTTGGATTATTATGATTTGACGTTTTTGTCTAACACGAGGGTGCTTATTTTCTCTGTCAATTCGAATCGATCCAATCTAATTAGTACGGATCAATTCAATTTTTTATTCTCACAGTTTGGTTACAAATTTGAAAAGTAAAAATTCATGGACCATGATTTGGTTAACGGATTGGGTTATCAAAAAACTAAACCAATTCGTCAAACCAAACTGTAACAATCCGTATATATATTTGTATACAAATATATATTTTAACCCTAATAAATCAATAAATATTACAAAGTATAAACCTAACTTAGTTAGTACTTTACTAATTTTATTACTTTACTCTTCACACTTAACAAGTGAAATTCAACCAATATGTAATTCAGAATGTTTGGCTACTAATGAAATTGTTTTACATTAATATACGACTTACTGTTTGCCATTAATATAGACCATTATTATGCAGATCAAACAGTGGCAAGTGGAAATTATGGGCTACTGTTTTAGTGTTTTGAGCTTACACAATTTGAAATTGGCTGCTGATTAGAGCTAAGCATTTTAAATTACAGATTGGTTATGGTCAAAAAATTGATATTGGACTTTGGTTAAAAAAATAGTAATATTGAGCTCTTTAAAACAAGCTAATTTGTTGAACCGAATCGATTTAATCCGATATTTCATAGATTGGTTTGGTTCAGATTGAACTTTCTTACGTTTTGGATTGATTTTTATTTTTACCAATTCACAAACCACGGAGCCTAATCCAATCCGATCCAAATTGTAGTCACCCCAACTCTAACATGTTGCTTGATTTGGGATCTTTGTCTAACATGTTGTCACAAAACTTTTTGTGAAATTAAGAGCCCTTTTATGGTTCCTGATAGACTGAAAAAAACGTTTTTGTTAGTACAGCTGTCCAAAATTGCTGTTGGTAAAAAATCTGTGTACTTTTTTATTTTTAATATATTTGGTAACAACATATTTTGTAAATACTTATATTGCTAATTTTACAATAATGCTGTTTAATAAAATGTTACTATATTTTATAGTAACAACTTTATAAAAGAAGTGGTGAATCTGTCTTTAAAATAATAAAAAATAATAAAATTGTGTAAAGAGAAATAGTTGCATGATATATAAAACCTCTGATCTAAATACAATTTTAAAAACTACAAATTGTAGTATCATTCAAAAGCTCTACTGAGTTAAAATTAATAATCATTAAAAGTGATTCTAACGATTATTAAACACATCTAAACACAAAATTTTAAAATAAAAACGCTCCTAAACTTTTGAAATGGAATTGCAAACCAACTTGAATAAGACAGACAGACATACTGGAAGATTGTGAAACAAAAGATTGTGAGAAAGTTTGTGTAGAAAAACAGTGAGAAAGATTTCATAGGACTACACATGAGTACCGGTTGAGTCAGCATAAAGCTAGCCTAATGTGCTTTAAAATTTGTAAGGCCCAAGTTTCCCAACTCCTTTTTGAGACCCACACACCAAGAACAAGAAATGAAACCAACAAAACCACCTTTATTATAGATTATAGGTAAAAGTGTAATAAACTCCTTTTTTGGTTTCAAAATGGTAAACAATATTGTCCTCTTCTGTTTTTTGGATGCAACAAATACCTTATAATTTACAAATTAGTGCAATTTGCCTCTATTTGGATTAAAAATTGACTTAAAATGACAAAAATACCCTCAAAAATAAAAATATTAAAATAAAAAATTGATTAATTTACTAAAAAATACCAAAAAAAATTTAATAATAAAGGTGAGTAATTTAGCGAAGTTACCGAAAAAAGGAAAAAAAAAGAACTTTAATTTGGTGAAAAATACTGAAACAAATTATCAAAAAATACCAAAAAAAGAACTTTAATTTGTCGAAAAATACCGAAAAAAATCTGAAATAAATTTACCCAAAAAAATTGGTAAATTAAAATTCTTTTTGTTTGGGTAAATTTTTTCGACAAATTAAAGTTCTTTTTTTTTGGTATTTTTCAATAAATTAATCAGTTTTTTATTTTTATTTTTATTTTTATTTTTTATATTTGTGAGGGTATTTTTATCATTTTAAGTCAATTTTTAATTCAAATAGTACCAAATAGATGCAAATTACTCAAATTTATAAGTTGGAGGGTGTTTGTTGAACCCAAGAAAAAGAGAGGGGGTATTGTGCATCATTTTGAAACCAAAGGAGAGTTTATTGCACTTTGACTTAAATTAAAAATTATTAGCTGTTCCTCTCATGTGATTCAGTCCAATCAAAATTTTCTAATTATAAAATGTTAACTCATAAGAGTTTAAAACCATATTACAAAGAAACCTCAACATGAGTTTGATTGGAATTAAATCACCAAGGGCCGTATA
Source organism: Cornus controversa (assembly GCA_026545225.1). Taxonomy (NCBI): domain Eukaryota; kingdom Viridiplantae; phylum Streptophyta; class Magnoliopsida; order Cornales; family Cornaceae; genus Cornus; species Cornus controversa. The sequence continues at coordinate 70,292,881 of CM048848.1, read as the reverse complement.
ATTTAGGACAATTTAATAATTTCTCTATTTTGATTGGAATTAAATCACCAAGGTCCTATAGTTTAGGGCAAAAATAGCGGTCCTCTTTTTGATATGTTCTTAATCTTTATGAATATTGAAACAAGTCAGATCTATCCGATTAACCTCAACCAGTCACGCAATCTGACGGGTTAATGGTATGATTCGTTAACTGAAAATTCAATCATAAAAGTATTTATAATCATATGAAGAGTAGTGACTGGATGCTCTTTTCAAAATCACCAAATAAAGAATAACGAAGCCCAAGGACAACTGAGCCCATAATGCTCCAGCCACTAGATCATTGGAACCCCTAAAACCCAAAACCACCAATCAAAATGAGTATTACTGCTCCGGGTTAGGTGCTTGTCCTGTGATCCAAAAGCGAACGTCCTTTAACTCAAAAGCTTACGTCAATGAATTGTATTGTATACTTACCTTTATATGTCTATTCGGGAGACAAACATTTATATGTCTATCCCGTGAGACAAGCTCATCCAACAATTACCCTCTAATCAATCAATTCATTTGCACAGGTCTTCTTTTTCACACCTTCACTGATGGAACGATGGTCAGTTTACTACTAAAATTTTACATGTTTGCTGAAAGCTGAATGTACTAAGAAATCCAAAGGAAAATGATTTATAAGACATTCGAGAAGGCTGACCTAGCCAACTAACTCAGAAAAGTTTATGCTTGTTCAAGTAGAACTGAATTTGTTTTGAGAATGGAAAATGTCATATATATTATTGATGAGGAGGATTTAAGTCCGGAGACGATCAAATAGTCATCACGAAAAGTAATTAATTTATTGAAAGAAACAAATATGGTCTACAGAAGAATTTTCCTTGAAATGGTGCTTCTTAATTAAATCTGAACTAGAGTAGTGATGAACTCAACGATTAACTCAACGAAGCAGTACATGTGAGAGTGAGTGAATGTTGGTTAATGTTCACGGAGTCGGATGTTGAGTCTTCTAAGCCAGATAGAATGAAGTACCATGTGAAATGCATCATACCGTTTAGGAGGTGAATTGATAACAAAATGCCTCCTCACTTGAATACCACTCCTCTGCAACTTTATGTATTGTGGTTGAGAGATGGCCATTAGAATATTCTTGAGATTGGGAACATCCTCAACTGAAAGTATAACAGAGAATGTCTTCCAATTTAGAACATCACTGAATGGCATCACATAATGGTCCTTAATGATCACTGGTACACAACCCATGAAAATTGCCTCCACAATTCTTGGGCTTGCAACTTCATAGCCACTAGGGCAAATGCAGTACTTGCTCTTTCTCACCATATCAAAATATGAGACACCCTCTGGAAGGTACTTGTGGATTTGCATATCTTTATCCTTGTTTTCCCAATACTCCAATAGCACTGGCCTAACTGGCCCATGAACACCTCCGGCGAAGAAAACCAGGAATGAACGTTGTGACGGAGGTGGCCCACCCAGCATGCCTTCTGTTGTACCATTTGGCAGAAAGATCTCCGGGATAGACACATCTTTTGAGAGCATGAAGCTTTCTGAGGTATTCGCGTTACATAGAGCTCGAATCGAGTTTTTGTGCAAGTAAGGAACCACTAAGGATATTTCAGGTGCCTACAACACGTACAACATTATTAATAATTTACACTAATCAATAATGAATCAATGAAAACTCGATCAAGCAGAAATGCTATATATATATATATATATATATATATATAATGGAAGCTATGCAGGAAGCAGAGTTGTCTTAATTACCCAGTCATGGCAAGAAACCATGACGTGATCAGCTCCACGGCTTCGATTCCAGTAGGGGTATTTTCCGGCAATGAGATTGACATAGTCAGCAGCTGTGTTTTTCATGGCATCCCATTCATTGGAGCCTTCAACATAAACAACTTGAGATATCATTGTCACACTGATTGGAAGCAAATACACATGAGCTTTATCGGGATCTCTAGTCCGAAACTGACTAATCTCCATATGCTGGATAAAAACTCCCTCTATTGCATATATGTGCGCGCAGGGACCGATATGAAATACTGGTGGTTCTCCTTCTTCATAGACAAATACCTTAAATTGTTTTTCCATTTCTGAGTAACTCCTGCAGTTGAAACCAACCAAAAATTCATGGCGAGACTCAAAATTGAAGCTTTATTAGGCCTTAATTATGATAATTTTCATATGGTTACGTACCTGTGGAAGGCAGTGGCATTCCAATACATAGGACCATTTGGGATGTACTCAGGGTCTTGTGTTTGATCTCCATTTTTGGCTTCTCTTATTGCAGCTCGAGCTATTTCAAGACTGGCCTCGACCATCTGTAATTTGCTGAACTTTTTTGTTAATCTCCCAGTAATGGGATTAGAGTGATCAGTCTCATTCATTAAAGGAACATTGTTCAAGCTCTCTTCCTTCTCTCCAAACTGTTCAATTAAACAAATGATCAATCCCACTGCAACAAAATGGATACCAAGCAAATGTTGTTTTCGTGTGTCACTAATTATTTACTATATATATATATATATATATATATATATATATATATATATATATATATATATCAACTGTCATGTTGTCATGTCATCATCAATTAGTTTACTTAAAGAGCAACTAGAAAACCATATTTATAAATGAATTCAAATTTTGATACTTTAACTGCATATAAAAAAATATATATATAAACACAAACAAATAAAAAGGCTCAAGTCTACTAAAAATACGCACAAACACATTCATACATAAATATATATACAATTTGTATAGGTGTATTTATACAAGAATCATTCCATGATCCATAAATACATTCACAAAAAACATGCATGCATATGCATTTATATATAAATGTGAAATTAATGTGGAGAAATGGGTCTCACTGATTGTTGTATCCCTGTGGGTTAAGACTAAATTTAATTGACACAGGTTCTTCCACTATAGGATTAGCACTTACCGTCCTTGGTTGCAAATCTGGATGTGTCTCCTTTTCTTTTGTTGATGAAACAGTAGTGTTTGTAGTTGCAAAAGGTGAAAGAAGAGGCAGAGAAGACCTCCATATCCATGGACTGTAATGAGTAGTAGTAAATACCCAATTGGAGGTCTTTGGCCCCAATAAAGCCACTAACCCTGCCACCACAAACAATGGTGACATAAACAACAGAAGCCTTGTAGATGATGAAGATGATGACCACCATGAACACAACTTTTTCTTACAAATACAATCCCACATTTCTCTCTCTCCAAAATTCTTTACCTCAATGCTGTTCAGACCCTTCTCTTTCTCTTCCCGAATCTCTCTCTCTAAAAATATATATATATGTATAGAAGTATCTTGATTTGTAGAATTCTCTCTCTTTCTTGACAATGTGAGAGGGAGGAGGAGTTAAGAGAGATGTGGGAAGAGCAACGGGTAGTCTGTCGCTGGTTACAGTACCATGCCAAGCGTTTTGTTGTTGGTTGACCGTCCTCTGTTTCTCTACTACTTCATAAATAAATAAATAAAAGTTAGAAAATCATAATTCCGAATCTTTCTTTTATTGTTCAATTCCTAGTATAGATGAATCTATCCTCAACAATATAAAATCATAAGATACATGTATAAGTGATTGAAGGTTGTTTTTACCATTTCAGTATTTCACAAAAGTTGTCAAAATCGAAAGACAAAGGATCGGAAGGCTACTTTAACATTTATAGCGAGAATAAATCCAGATTTTATATAGAGATGAAATATTGGCACTTGAAAAAAGAAAAGAAAAAATAGATAAAAATTAAAAAACCTTTATTCTGATTAGCATGAATGTTATTATTAAATGACGGTTGACTTATTACTTTCAAAAAAGTAGAGGAAATATATATATGCTAATTAATTGTTTATTAACATGTACCAAGAATTTGTGAAAACATTTTTGCTATATTCTATAACATGAAATTGATGGTTTGAAATATTGAATTATTTTTTTTCCAATTTCAATTTCAATTTCATGCTACCCACAAAGAACTGCTATCATTTCTCTGCATATGAACACACAAACCCATGTATAATATTGACAACTATATATAATTGTAGCGCCAGTGACATGCATGAATGTTATATACAATTGATTGAATATTCCGATGAAGAGAGAGAGAGAGAGAGAGTCTTGGTACAGATATGACGTACCTCTTAAATGCAATTGCTTGAATGTCTTCTTCGTTTTCCTCTGAAAAAAAGAGGTGGTGAAAGGATGAATAATAATGTCTTCTTCGTTTTCCTCTGAAGAATGTTTTAGATTGACAAAGAGGGGGGGTGGTGAAAGGATGATTCAGAGAGTATTTTGGGAATTCGGGCGGTTTAAAAGTGTCCTGTGGCTGGTGGGCGCCATTCAAATGGATAGGCTTTAATGATCGGCGGGTCGGGTTTCAACTTTTTTTAAGAGTATTCATCTTAGATTCGCTTTAATTACACATACCTTCGTCATTTTTTTTCGTTGTTGAAAAACTACATTGTCCTCCTTGTAGAAATTTCACTCGGATTTGGCAAAATTGATATTAAAATCAAATTACTTAGACTCTATTTGCAAACCACCTTTTTTTTTTTTAATAACAAATTGTAATGTAATTTCTGTGAAAAGCAGAACATGTTTAGTACATACATTTGTTGTTAAATTTTTGAAAGCAAGAAATAAAAAATATGTTTGGTAAAATAGGAAGTAAAATACACTGATCGCCCTTGAAGTTTGATTTAATTACACGTGGCAGCTATGTTTGGCGTTTATTATTCTGTGTATGTCTAAATGTTATGAAATGTCATTTTTACTGTTTATATTTTAATTCTTTTAAATAAAATTTTTTTAACGTGAAATACATATCTTGTCTACTATATATATTTATATATATCAATTGTGAAGTATTTTATACATCTATCAATGGTAATTTGTTAATGTCTTAATATTATTTTTGTCATTTCATTGCATGCAAGAGCAATTAAGTTATTTTTTAAAATTTTATTATGGGAGGGGAGGTCATTGATGGCACTTGCCTAATTTTAAGGGAACACGGTATAATAAACGCAAAATATGACTGTTGTGTATAATTAAATCAAACCTTAGAAGTTAGTGTATTTTACTTTAAAATAAATAAATAAATAAAGAAAATTTATCACGAATGCAAATGGAAGTTCAAAATCGCTTTGGTTCCACGCATCTTGAACGCAACTCGGTCATAAGCATTCGCAGCTTCAATAGTCTTGTGAAATGTCCCCAGCCAAACCCCAGACCCTTGGCATTTCAGAACTTGCCCTTTGTTGACATCTTTAGTGCATCCTCTCAACTGGATTCGAAGGTCCTTGTTCACACACCGCCATTGAAGGCTGAGTCGACTCGGTAAGCTCCAATCACTCGATTTTTTTCACCAGAGACAGATCGATCTTCCACGATGGCTTAGGATCGTTCAATATATATATATAGTGTGAACGATTTAAGTGTTCTTTGATAAAACTGAAATTTAAAGAGTGAAAATTTAAGAGTTAGAAATTTTTAAGTGATAATTAAAAAGTAAATATTTTTTTGATATCTTTTTGAATTTTCAATGATCAACATTGAGTGATAAGTGATATCTCTGTTACTTAAAATTTTGTCCTATTTTAAGTAGTGCTTACCGTTTTAATGATATTCAAATTGTATTATTGAAGACACTTAATTGAATAAATGTTTCATCTGTTCAAAATTAAGCACTGAATTGACTTATCAAACAGTACCGTAAGGTAAATTACATTGACCTCCCATAAGGTTTAGGCAAATTACGCATAGGTGAAACGTTTAACTGTTATTACTTTGACCTCCCCTGTGGGCGTTAAATCTCTAACAAATGTTAAATTATAATGCAAAATGTCATTTTTATTCTTAATATTTTAATATAAAATATCATGGATAAATTACACTGAACTCGCTTAAAGTTTTGCCAAATTACACATGGGTAGAGCGTTTGAGATTTATTACTTTGACTTCGCCTAAGGTTTGGAGCGTGTGCTCAATGACACCTCTGTCGTTTTTTGTCCGTTAGAATTGTGAACGAAATTTTAAAAAATGGCCATATTGTCCATCCATTGTATCAAATACAAAAATAGTCACCCACCATCACTCACTCTCTCTGTCCTCCCTTTTTTTTGTGTTTTGGGTGAAACCCACTTACTCCACCATGGCCTACTTCCACCGTAACCAAGCACACGAAGAATAAGAGGAGGTCATGAGTTTCAAAACAAGTTGGTGGCAATAACAAGTTCGTATGATGAGTAAAACGAAGAGTGATCGCCACCATCATCGGCACCAAAACCCTAACCTTCATTTTAATCATGTTTGCATATATATATGATAAAACAAGAGAGACAGAATTTGATTTATAACTGATTTAACACAAGTTATATTTAATTGAAAGGATAGAGAACTTTTTAGTTTAACAAATATTTGCACTATAATATATTATTATAATTTAGGATAAATTACTCTGACCTTCTCTGAAGTTTTGTCTAATTATTCTTAGATTAAAGTTTTTAAAATATGGTGGTCAACCTCCCCTGAGGTTTGATTGACTTTATTCCGAGTACCTCTATCATTAATTGTTAGTCAGCTCCGTTAAAGTCAATTAAAATAAAAAAATCAAATTGCCAAAACTATCCTCGATGGCGGTAGTACTGGTGTGGCATTGATGGAGAAAATACGTATATAAAACATATTTATCTCAATCAAATTATTAGAAATTTAGGTTATTGTTACATAAAAGTATTATAACTTGAAAATATTTTTGTAATTGTATATTAGATGTGATTTTCTTTAATGGATGGTTAGTTTGACAGGGGTGTTAGAGTAATTTTGCACAAACTTTAATTTGAGGGCAATTAAGCCAAACTTCAAGGGAGGTCAAAGTAATTTACCCTATAATTTAAGGACATTAATGATTTTTCACATTCAATTTTAATGTCCGTCAACTTACTAACAGGTTTAAAAGAGGTCAAAGTAATAACCATCAAACATTCTACCATGTGTAATTTGACAAAACATCAAGGAAGCTCAGTATACCTTATCCAAATATGATTGAAGGAATGGGCAAAATGATCATTTTCAAAATTTTGGTTAACGGTTCTAACAGAAAGAAAATGCCAGGGATATCGTTGAGCACACGCACCAAATCTCAAGGGAGTATACAATATACATGAGTATGGGCTGAGCCATCAAGAACCTAGCCTAATGTCCTTTAAAATTTATGAGTTCCAAATTTTTTTGAGGTCCACGAATCAAGGCCTGAACCTAGCTGCCGGTTCATCATTTACATATTTACACCACTGAACATCGAGCTTGAACAACAAATGAAACCAACAAGCCACCCTTATTATAGATATTGAGTTCTAAGGGTAGGATTTTGTTTTTTCGGGAACTCGGAACTCATTCAAAAAGGGCCCTTAGGATCCACTCCAAGGCTATAAATCGAAGGTATAATGCGTAACCCTACCGTCAATACACCAGTTAAATAAGAAAAATAAAAATAGCTGACACGGCTCCAACGTGGAAGAGTAGTATTTTGTTATTGATAGGAAAAGTATATTTTTGCAAATGTTCCTCACTCTGTAAAAATAAAATATTGAAACAAGTCGGACTATTTTCAAAATAATCAGATCCGAAAATGTACCCGATTAACCTCAACCAGTCACTTGATCTGCTGGGTTAATGGTATGATTTGTTAACTGAAAATCTAATCACGAAAGTTGATTTAAATTATAATCAAATGAAGTGTAATTAGATGCTCTTTTAGAACTCACCAAATAAAGAATAGCGAAGCCTAGTAGTCTAATTGAGCCCATAATGTTCCAGCCACTAGATTATTATTGCTTTAATGAAATTGGAACCCCTAAGAACCCAAGACCAACAATTAAATGAAGATTACACGCTAATCAATCAATTCATTTGCACAGGTCTTCACCTCCTTCACATGCATGTTTGTTGTAAACTGTGCATACTAAGAAATCTGAAGGAAAATGAATGATAAAGACGATACGTTTGTTCAAGATCACTTCTAAGTAAAGGTATTGATTCTGTTACTTTAAGTAAGTAAAGGTATTGATTTTGTTATGGGAATGAAAAGTGCGAAATTTTATGGATGATGATTTAAGTCGGTGAGAAATCGTAGCATTTTATTGGACTTGTATAGCACAGATTATCCGAGACAGACCAATAATTTTCCAATCTAAATACAACATTGAAATGATAGTTTTGTTTCAACTATGTTATTGAAAGAAACAAATTTACAGAATAAAACAAAACAATTCGAGTCATGGCATAAATAACTACATCAACTAATTAACCAGAAGCAGTCAATGTTTCTGAATGTCTTGGACTCGAATGTTGAGTCTTCTAAGCCAGATTGAATGAAGTATCATGTGAAATACATCATACCGTTTTGGAGGTGAATTGAGTTCAAAATGTCTCCTCACTTTCAGACCTCTCTGCTGCATCCTTTTGTATTGTGGTTGAGAGATGCCCATTAGAATTTTCTTCAGATTGGGAATATCCTTAACTGGAATTATAACAGAGAATGTCTTCCAATTTAGAACATCACTGAATGGCATCACATAATGGTCCTTAATCAGCACCGGTACGCAACCCATGTAAAGTGCCTCCACCATTCTTGGGCTAGCAACTTCAAAGCCACTGGGGCAAATGCAGTACTTGCTCTTTCTCATCATACCATAATATGAGACACCCTTTGGAAGATACCTGTGGATCTGCACATCTTCATCCTTGTTTTCCCAATGCTCCATTAGCGCTGGCCTAACCAAGCCATGACCACCTCCGGCAAAGAAAACCAGCACTGAACGTTGTGACGGGGGTGGCCCACCGATCATGCCATCTGTTGTACCATTTGGCAGAAAGATTTCCGGGATGGACACATCTCTTGAGGGTTTGAAGTTTTCTGAGGTATTCGCGTTACATAGAGCTCGAATGGAGTTTTTGTACAAGTAAGGATTGGCAATGGATATTTTAGGCCCCTACAACACAACCCATTAATAATTTACTCAAATTAAGCATTATTAGAACACCATACAGTAAGTCCCACTTGCTTGGATAATGAATGTGCCTAATGAATAATGCATCAACCACACTAGGATATGGTGGTGATTCGATCATCTCTAATGAACGAGTGCTTAGGAACAATTGGGTACTGATACTATAATTTCAGTATATATTCTGAAGCCTTTTGGGAATAAAGTGCTTATAATCAAAACTCAAGCAGCAATGCTATAACGGGCTAGGGTAGCAAATCAACTTAGTTTATTCGGCCTAATCTACATGAACAGTTGAAGATCAATCTCTCAACATGCGCTCGCGCACACACACATGGAAGCATAATGGAAGCAAAGAAGAGTTGTCTTACATAATCATGGCAAGCAATCATGAGGTGATCAGCTCCAAGGCTTCGATTCCAGTAGGGGTATTTTCCGGCAATGACATTGACATAGTCAGCAGCTGTGTTTCTCATGGAAGACCATATATGCCTTTTAGGAAGAGGAATATAACTAACTTCCATTGTCACACTTAATGGAAGGAAATAGACATGAGCTTTTTCGGGATCTCTAGTCCGAAACTGACTAATCTCCATATTCTGGATAAAGAACCCTTCTATTGCATATATGTGTGCGCACGGACCAAAATGAAAAACAGGTGGTTCTCCTTCTTCATAGATAAATACCTTAAATTGTTTTTCCATTTTTGAGTAACTCCTGCAGTTGAAACAAAGAATTACGGTGAGACTAAAAATTGAAGCTTTAGTATGCCTTAATTATGATCATTTTCAAATGGGTACCTGTGAAAGGCAGTGGCATTCCAATACATAGGACCATTTGGGGTGTAGTCAGGGTCTTGTGTTTGATTTCCATTTTTGGCTTCTCTTATGGCAGCTCGAGCTTGTTCAAGACTGGCCTCGACCCTCTCTAAATTGCTCAACTTTTTTTGTAATCTCGCAGTAACGGGATTAGAGTGAGTCTCATTCATTAAAGGAAAATTCAAGCTCTCTTCCTTCTCTCCAACCTGTTCAATTAAACAAATGATCAGTCCCACTCCAACAAAATGGATATGGTAAATGGCTAGTGTCATTGCCAAACAAGCAAATGTTGTTTTCATGTGCCACTAATTATTTACTATAACATCAAAAAAACAATTTATACTTAAATTTAATTGACAGAGGTTCTTCTACTATATGATTAGCACTTACCATCCTTGGCTGCAAATCTGGATGTGTCTCCTTTTCTTTTGTTGATGAAACAGTAGTGTTTGTGGTTGCAAAAGGTGAAAGAAGAGGCAGAGAAGACCTCCATATCCATGGACTGTAATGAGTAGTAGTAAATACCCAGTTGGAGGTCTTTGGACCCAGTAAAGCCACTAACCCTGCCACCACAAGCAATGGTGCCATAAACAACAGAAGCCTTGTAGATGATGAAGATGATGACCACCATGAACACAATATTTTCTTACAAATACAATCCCCCATTTCTCTCTCTCAAAAATTCTTTACTTCAATACTGTTCAGACCCTTCTCGTTCTCTTCCTGAATCTCTCTCCCTCTCTAAAAACGTATATATGTTCATATATATATACAAGTATCTTGATTTGTTGTTTGTTGACCGTCCTCTGCTTTTCTACTTCTTCATGCAAAAAAGGAAAAAGTTAGAAAATCATAATTCCGAATCTATCTTTTATTGTTCAATTCCTAGTACAGATGAATCCATCCTCCACAATATAAACTATTAAGATACATATATAAGTGATTGAAGGTTGTTTCTAGCATTTAACTATTTCACAAAAGTTGTCAAAATCTAAAGACAAAATGGAAGGCTACTTATGGTCCCTTTTTAACATTTATAGCGAGAATAACTCCAGATTTTATGCAGAAAAGCAATATTCGCACTTGAAAAAAGAAGAAAAAAAAAAAAAAGGTAAAAAAGAAACCCCTTTATACAGATTAACATGAATGTTACTAAATGACGCTTGACGTATTACTTTCAAAAGTAGAGGAAATATCATTTATTGTGCATATGCTAATTAATTGTTTCTTAACATTAACTAAGAATTTGTATAAAACATTTTTGCTATATTCTATAACATGAAATTGATGGTTTGAAATATTGAATTATTTTTTCTCCAATTTCAATTTCATGCTATCCAAGATAACTTCTTTCAACAAAAAAAAAAAATCCTCTTGAGTTACATTGAACCCAATTAAATTTCCAGAACTATTATCATTTCTCTGCATACGGACATTCAAACCTAGGTATAATATTGACAACTATATATAATTGTAGCGCCAGTAACATGCATGAATGTTATATACAATTGCTTGAATATTCGGAAAAAAGAGACATGACGTACCTCTTTTTAAATTGGTGATTCCTACAGTCAATAATAATGTCTTCTTCGTTTTCCCCTGAATAATGTTTTAGAAAGCGAGAGAGAGAGAGAGAGAGAGAGAGAGAGAGAGAGAGTATTTTGGTGAAAGGATGATTCAGAGAGTATTTTGGGGATTCAGGCGGTTTTTAAATGTGGCCTGTGGTTGGAGGGCGCCATTTAGATGGATAGGCTTTAATGATCGGCGGGTCGGGTTAAACTTTTAGGCTCCGTTTGGAATTGGATAGAGGGATTTGGAAAGAAAAGAAAAGAAAAGAGAGAATATGCTATGTTGTGTTTGGATAAACATTATTTAAAAAAAAAAAAGAATAAGGAGGGATAATTATTCCTGTTTATCCCTCATATATTATCCTCCCAAAAATAAAAAAATTAGGAAGAAAATGATAGTGTTTCATAATTTCGAAACTATTCTCAACAATTAAAAAAAGAAAATTTTTATTTCATTCATGTCCTATAAATTGAAAAGAATATTTTAGTAATTTACTCATTATTCTTTCTTTCCCCTATCTTATCCAAACAAGAATACTATCATATCATTTCTTTTATCTCCTATTTATCTTAACATGAATAAAGTTTATTGTTATCCTTTCTTCTTTTTTCTTTTCTTTAATAACAGATGTTATTATGTCATTTCTTTTTCCTCACGTCTATTCAAACGGAGTCTTTAACTCTCTCCTCACTTAGGATTCACTTTAATCACAGTGTCTTCTTTTTTTTCCCCTGTCCTCCATGTCAGAAATTTTACTCCGACAGAATATGTATGCAATTTTATTATTTTCCCCATGATACATACACGGATGTAATTTCAAATAACTTCTTGAGGATAAATTTTTGGCAAAAATTGATATTAAAATAAAATTAATTTATTTATTTTTCTTTCAAGTAGTAGTTTTGTTACATTGACTGTCTTTTCTATCGAAGTAGAACTCGTTTGGAACGTACATTGTTGTTGAATGTTTGAAAGCAAAGAATACATATTTGGTAAAAAAAATTAAAAAAAGAGAAAGAAAAATTACCATGAATGCAAAGAAAAATTAAGAATCTTTTTGTTTACACGCATGTTGAATACAACTCGATGGTAAGCTAATAGCGGTGTCAAATGTCCCCAGACAAACTAGACCCTCGGTGTTTCAAATCTTAAATTTCCATCATGCATGGACTTGCCCCATGACCTTCGTCAGACACCTCTGTAGTGCGTCCTCTCATCTGTATTCGATAGTCTTTGTTCACGCACTGCCATCAAAGGTGTTCCAGTAATAATACTGTATGAAGTCTGAAGATCATGCATGTATGGAGAGCTTTAGAAAGAGAAAATAAGATAAGAGAAAGCGCTAGATAGAGAAGTTATTGAGGTTAAGAGAGATGAAGTGAGATATTTGAAAGAAGGTTAGATACAGGGTATAGAATATAGATGATGATATATTTGGGTTACTCTTGTTTAAGACAGATCCCGTTGTTTTAATTGGAACGCTAGTAGATAATTGGCACTGTACCTCCGCTACAGTGCTAATAAAAGCGAAAAAGCATTTTGGCAGTATCATTTTTGATGTAACTAAAATTACACATTCGGTTTATGCGTTGAACTTTCACAAAACAGAAATGTAGTTACCAAATACTAGTATGTTTTATGCTGTTGATTTAGTTTTTTTTTTTTTTTCCTTAAAGGAAATAAAAAATATATATATTTACCAAAGTAAAGAAAGAAAGAAAAAAAACTAAAGCGGTTTTCAAACAAACCCTTAATTAGATAGAGTTCAGATTCAAAAGCATGGTGAAAGATTTATGAAGAAAGAAAGAAAGAAATAAATAAATACAATGCAATTGCAACCCAATTCTCTCCGCCATTTTCATATTTGAAGATAGTGCCACCTAACCCCCTTAAATTAAGGGTGCTAATTTTTTTAACTAGTTTGTCTAACTTGTTTTCTAATCTTAAGGGTATAAATTGAGATACTTGACTAATTTGAATAAATGAGCTGAGTTAAGGTTTTTACTTCTTTGATTTCTTTTTTATTTTTTTTCTAGTTGGTACACAATCACTTCCAAAAAAACAAATCAGTTGATTTCTCATTATACAACACTATCTCATTTTGAAAATAAAATAAAATAACAATTAATCGGCTAAGTAGAATGTTGTGAATCATTGAAGCATACATAATGGAGTACAAAAAAAATAGAAAAAGTAATGGAGAGAATCCTAATTTGACTATTATGATGTGGTGTCTTTGTCTAGCACTAACATGTTGTCACAGAATTGTTTAAAAAGAAGTTCAGATAGTATAAAAATAAGTTCAGTAAGATAGTAAGAAGTCCAAAATGATGAGATCCGAAAATGGATCCGATTAACCTCAAGTCTTCAGGCAAGTATAGATTTTGTTATGGGAATGAAAAAGTGTGAAATTTGATGGATGATGATGATTCAAGTCGGTGAGAAATCGTAGCATTTTATTGGACTTGTGTCGCACCGATAATTAACCAGAAGCAGTCAATGTTGCTCAAATGTCTTGGACTCGAATGTTGAGTCTTCTAAGCCAGATTGAATGAAGTATCATGTGGAATACATCATACCGTTTTGGAGGTGAATTGACTTCAAAATGTCTCCTCATTTTCATACCTCTCTTCTGCATTGTCATGTATTGTGTTTGAGAGATGCCCATTAGAATTTTCTTGAGATTGGGAATGTCCTCAACTGGAACTATAACAGAGAATGTCTTCCAATTTAGAACATCACTGAATGGTATCACATAATGGTCCTTAATGAGTACCGGCACGCAACCCATGTAGAGTGCCTCCACCATTCTTGGGCTAGCAACTTCATAGCCACTTGGGCAAATGCAGTACTTGCTCTTCCTCATCATACCATAATATGAGACACCCTTTGGAAGGTACTTATGGATCTGCACATCTTCATCCTTATTTTCCCAATGCTCCAGTAGCACTGGCCTAATGGGGCCATGAACACCTCCGGCATAGAAAACCAGGACTGACCGTTCTGCCGGGGATGGCCCACCGAGCATTCCATCTGTTGTACCCTTTGGGAGATGGATTTCAGGGATGGACACATCTCTTGAGGGGTTGAATCTTTCTGAGGTATTCGCGTTGCACAGTGCTCGAATGGAGTTCTTGTATAGGTAAGGAATGGCAAAGGATATTTCAGGCCCCTACAAAACAACACACAACAATTACCAAGTGCCTAATGCATGCATCAACTACATACATATTCAAGAGTAATGGAAGCAATTAATGCAGAGTTTGTTCCCTCCTTACCCAGTCATGGCAAGCAAGCATGAAGTGATCAGCACCAAGGCTCCGATTCCAATAGTGGTATTTTCCAGCAATGACATTGACATAGTCAACAGCTGTGGCTTTCATGGCACCCCATTCATGGCTTTCAGCAACATAAATAACTTGAGTTATCATTGTCACACTGAATGGAAGGAAATAGACATGAGCTTTATCGGGATCTCTAGTCCGAAACTGACTAATCTCCAAATTCTGGATAAACAATCCTTCTATTGCATATGTGTGAATGCAGGGACCGTAATGAAAAACTGGTGGTTCTCCTTCTTCATAGATAAATACCTTAAATTGTTTTTCCATTTCCGAATAACTCCTGCAGTTGAAATGAAGAATTAATTAAAGGTGAGACTCAAAAATTGAAGCTTAGTTAGTAGCCTTTAATTATGATCATTTTCAAATGGGTACGCACCTGTGAAAGGCAGTGGCATTCCAATACATGGGACCATTTGGGATGTAGTCAGGGTCTAGTGTTTGATTACCACTTTTGGCTCCTTCTCTTATTGCAGCTCGAGCTTGTCCAAGACTCGCCTCAAGCCTCTCTAAATTGCTGCACTTTTTTTCTAATCTCGGAGCAATGGGATTAGATCGAGTCTCGTTCACGTTCATTAAAGGAACAATTTGAGATCTATTTATCCTTGCATTCAAGCTCTCTTCCTCCTCTCCAAACTGTTCAAGTAAAGAAATGATCAATCCTACTACAACAAAATGGATATAGTAAATGCATGGCCAGTGTCATTGTCAAATAAGCAAATGTGGTTTTAATGTGTCACTAATTATTGGATAATGCTTGGGTCCTCAGTAGCATGACCAAGTTTGTTCTGCTAGGCCATTGGTCTTATTAAAAAAATGACATGTCTTAACTTTGATAAAAATTAAGGAAAAAAAAAGTTAGATCAAACCCATTTTTAGTGGGTCTGGATATTTAACCCATTTAGCAAACTCATCTACTGATTTTCTCACTCAACTCCTCCATCATTGACACCACTGCTACCCACCCGACGTCTGCCACTTCTAATGCCCACCACCACCTCCATTCCTGAACCCCATCTCTTTCACCATATCAAATCCCCTGGGTTAACTACTTAAATGTGAATCTTATATATAAGATTTAAATATATAAGATTTAAATATATATATATATATATATATATATATATGGAGAGAGAGGAATTACTGAGTTTATATTTATATATATTTATATATATGGAGGGAGACAGATTTACATACATATAAGATATATAGAGAGAGAATCTACTGTGTATCTATATATATATATGATATATCAAAATCTTGTAGAGCTCTTTATAGGTGATTTTGTTGTTTCTCCATTTATTGATTTGTGTCTCAGAGTCCAATTGCAAATGGAGAACCAATGTTTGTCATGAGATGGCCATAAGGTTGTCCTTGATTTGGGTTTTTAGAAATTGTTTGTAGGTTAAAAAGAAGATTTATTTATAATTTGAGACGAGTTAACCCATATAAAATGAGTTTAAATATTTTTTTAATATTTTTAATATTATATTATTTTGGACACATGCCAATATTTCTCTCGGCCACCTCATCTAGAGAGCAGGACTGGTCCTTAATTATTTATAACAATCAATAACATTGTTGTCCTAATAAATCAAGGTGTCCTATTTTCTCATTCATTCTCTCACATACACACATGTGTAGGCGTATACCGAAAACTTATTTAATATCATGAGAATAAAGTGTATTGGGAAGGAAAATTCATACATGCATAATTGATAGAATTTTCATTTTCACGGTATCCCGGTAATACTCACTCGTGTGTAAAAGGGGATTGTACATATAATAACCATTATAGCAGTATAATCAATTGTCCGATCTCAACATTTGTTCCTTCTTTCCTTTTGAGAGAGATCATCCATCCATAAATAACTATTGATTAATCAAACAGAATTTTGCCCAGAAAATCAAATTATTCTATTCATTTCTTCCATGAAGCCAAGCACTATTATGCAGTACACCTAATCATCATATAATGTGTTTCTTAAACGAGCAACTAAAAAACCATATAGATGAATTCAAATTTTGACATTGTAACTGCAAATAAAAAATTGAAAAACAAAATGATTTAAACACACAAAAGTTAAAAGGCTGAAGTCTACTAAAAAATAAAAATACACACAATACAAACACATGCATACAAATATATATATAAAATTTGTATAGATGTATTTAGACAAGCATCACTCCATGATATATACATATGTACATGCATACAAACATGTGTATATGTGGAGAAAAAAAAGGTCCTACTATATGATTAACACTTACCATCATTGGCTGCAAATTTGGATCTGTGTCCTTTTCTTTTGTTGATGAAACAGTGGTGTTTGTAGTTGCAGAAGATGAAAGAGGAGGCAAAGAAGACCTCCATATCCATGGACTGTAATGAGAAGTAAATACCCAATTGGAGGTCTTTGGATCCAATAAAGTCACTACCCCTGCCACCACAATCAATGGTGCCATAAGCAACAGAAGCCTGCTCCACGACGATGAAGATGATGACCACCATGAACACAACCTTTTCTTACAAATACAATCCCCCATTCCTCTCTCTCCAAAATTCTTTACTTCAATGCTATTCACAGTTCAACCCTTCTCTTTCTCTTCATGTCTCTCTCTGTATATATTCATATATAGAAGTCTCTTGATTGGTGGGATTTTCTCTTTCGTTTTTTTTTTTTTTTATAACAATTCGAGGGAAAGAGCAACGGGTAGTCAGTCGCTAGTTAGACCATACCAAACGTTTTATTGTTTGTTGACTGTCCTTTGTCTCTCTAATTCTTCATGCAAAAAAGGAAAAAGTTAAAAAATCATAATTTCGAATCTATCTTTTTTTCAAATCTGAGCACCGATTGATCCATGATCATCAAGATTATGTCTAATTTGGGCATAAATAAATAAATGCGCAAAAAAAATTAAAGTTACCAAAAAAAAAAAAAAGGAGAAGAAAAATATGAATTATATACCTTTTTTTATATATAAATCTTGATTTTCAAAAATAAAGCTTAAAAGATTTCAAATTTAAATTATTTATTAGTTTTGTAAAGTTTACTGTAATATTATTTTTGGTATGAAAATCTTTCTAAAAAGGGCTAATATATTTTAATTTAAGCAATTACAAGGCACTATTAAATTAGATTTTTCTAAATTTTGTGGACCTAATATTTTTCAGTTAAGTAAATAATTTTATATTTTAAATTTTAAGCATTTTAGGACCCTATAAAAATAGGAATTTCAAATAAGGCTGTCATTTTTAGAGAAGTGGTCTTCATCACAAGTAGGGGTGCCCAAAGAACCGGTGGAACCGGAACTGTACCTAAATCGAACCGAACCGTTCACTACAGCTCTGATTCCGGTTCCAAATTTTAGGAACCATTAGAAAAAAAAAAAAAATATATATATATATATATATATATATATGTATGAATAATAATAACTTCTAATTTCTAGTGTTTTATATAAATATATAATATATAAATAAATACTAATAACTTCTAAATTATAGTGTTCTATTTATATATAAATTATAAAATATATAATATATAAATAAATACTAACTTCTAATCTATTGTTATAACTAGGGGTGCACAAGTATTAGTGTGTATCTTACTAATGTTTAAAAAAAAAATTGACAAAGAACCGTTGAGGAACCGGAATTGCAAAGAACCGAAACTGAACCGAACCGAACTGAACTCAACGGTTCCGATTCCAAAATTAAGGAACCGTTGAGAATGGTTCCAATTCGAGTTCCACCAAGAACTGTAAAGAATCGTACCGTATATACCCCTAATCACAAGACAAAAATAAATATCAAGGCCCTTTCAAAGTAAAAGCTAGAGGTGAAAACTTATGTTTGGTCAGATTGAATAACCTAAAAAAAATTTTAGATAGCATGCTTAGGTGTTTGATAGGTAACACTCGAAAAGGTGGTAAAGTAATTTGTATAGAAGGAATATAATTTATTTTATTGATTGTAGTGTTGGAGTGTTTATATAACAATATTTTAGATTTAGACAATTTCTCCTTCCTAGATACACATTTTTTTCATAATTTTTTTTTGAGAAATGCTAAACGTCACAATTTTATTTCACGAATTTTAACTCGAATCTATGTGGCAGATAATAATACCATAAGAGCTCCATGTATGGGGGAAATCCCACCAATAATAACTTACCATTTAATTTTATCTCATAAAATAATAGACTATATCACATGCCACATAAATTCGAGTTAAAATTCGTGATATTTATTCGAGACGTGTAACATTGCTCTTTTTTTTTTAGATACATCTCTTTTTAGAAGTAATAAAATCACAACCGTTCGGGTATCATGACAATAACAAGTTTTTTTCCCTTTTTAGATGAGAAATGCTAAACTTCACGATTTTTAACTCGAATTTATGTGGCAAGTGATAATACCATTAGAACTCCGTGTATGAGAAAATTTTCACCAATATTAACTCACCATTTAATTTTATCTCTTAAAATAATGAAAAATAATAATAAAAAATAGAGATTTATTGTTGGTGAGATTCCTGTAAATATAGAATTGTTACCTGCCACATCATTCATGGTAGAAAATCATAAAATAATTTCATGATGTGTAGCATTGCTCTTTTCAGATACACATATTTTTTCCAAGATAATTTTTTTAGAAAGATTATCTAGATTTTACTACTAGTGCTTATATGGTATAAAAAAAAAAAATTGCACTTCTTACATTTTCTACAATAGTGCATCAATTCTTAACAAAGTGCATTAGAAACTCAATGTTTTAAAATTTGGCCTCAACCAATTCTTTAAAGGTTTCTTGTTAGTTTTACATTGTGAGATGGTATTCATGTAATATAATAATATTTTTTATTCAACTATTTCATATAATACAATAAAGGAAATTTAGACAAGTACAAATATATTTTTAGTAACTTTCATACTATCCAAACTATAAAATAATATTTTCCTACAACTTTTCTGGAAAAAAATTCAAGTAAATGCGTACTAGAAAATTACCTCTTTTCATTCACTTCACTTTGCTTTTCATTTTTCATTTCCTTTCTTTTCTATTTGATTCTATTTAAGGAGCCTAAGTTTATGCGAGAGACTGAGAGTTTCTTGCTAGGGAAAAATAGAAAAAACTCATCCGCTCCACCATCGTAAGTTGTAACATACTTTTTGTTTGGTGTGTGAAAATAAAAATTATAACGTACTTTAGAGTATAGAAGGGTATTTTTGAATGTTAATGTAAGTTCTTTTTAAATTTTATAAAGCTCGGTCAAAATATCTTGGAGAGAGAATATTTTAATGATATTATACCTGAAAATGCAATATATAATTTTGCACTTTCTTCATGTTTGCAAGAGTATTACGGTGACGCACTTTCTTCATGTTTGCAAGAGTATTACGGTGACGTGAACGTTGTAGGATCAAAATAAGAAAACAATCTCAATCCATGCAAGTAAAACGGTATACATTTGACCATTTCCAAAGTCAGCAAAAGTCTTGTACATTTAGTTTGCTCTTTTATCCATTACCAATAATTATGGTTTTTTATTTTTGGATAAATCAATTGTAGTCTTACCATAATTTGAGCTACTAAATCAATCTCTGCACCATTATTATTAGGAAAAATAAATTGTAAAAATTTTCATTATCTAATTGCTTAAATTTGAGCTAATTAACAAAAAAAAATTTGTTTAATTTGAATATATAAGACTTAAATTGAGAATATAATTACAAATTCCTATTCAAAACAAACAAATCAAAATAATAATATTGTGCCAGTGCTTTCATCAATATAAAATAAAATAAAAAATTGATACTGAGGATCTCTAATTTTCAAAAATAAATTGATAGATACGTAAACCGAAAGCAAAGAGGGCAGCCAGATCCATCGATCAAGCTAGATTTGCGTATATCAAAAACTTGTAGGCACCCTCTGTAGCGTAAACGCTGGTACTTCATTTGGGGTCTTTTAAGTCTTTAACCTTGTTAATCAAACCAATAATTTATGCTGAGTGGTGAATTAAGATTTTATGAAGAAAAAAATTATATCCAATGATTTGAATTAAAAACTTTAATAAACTAAATTGACAATATATTAATAAATTTGAAACTAGGCTTATTTGGGTAATTTTAGTTGATGCGGGAAGAAAACATAACCTCGCCGATGGGTCCCATATATATTAAAGTATTGACGACTGAAATGGAGTGTGCTCGGTTTATAAACGGTTTTCCTTTTATATATATATATATATATATATATAAATTTCCAATTTTATATGCAACCTTTTAATTGGAAAGGACCAAACATAAATAAAAAAAAATTAAACCGTTCTTATCAAATACTTCATTTTGACTTAATTTGACTATAGTTTTTTCTCATCTCATTCAACGGTTGACCACTCGAGAAACTAATCTAATACTCCCTCCTTCCCATAATTCTTAAAATATTTGGAGAATTTATTTTTTTATAATAGAGCTAACTTTTTATAGTGGTAATAAATAGATTCACACATTAGTCCTTATTTAAAAGTTAGCATTACTTTAATAAATGAACATATATTTTGAAACATCGTAAAATGAAATACTGTACTAAAATTATGGGACGGATGGAGTATATACATTTTGTTTGTTTGTGGACCACAGGCCTTGGAGCCCAAACGTTACCTGCAATGGGCCTTTTCGGAGCTCAGTACGTAAACAGAGGGTGCCTTTTCGCCACGCATATGTTTAGTACGTAAACCGAAAGGAGGTTTCTATGGTAAAACAAAACCCAAGTTGTTTTGTTTATAGGTTCTGTGAATAATTTCTTTCTGGATTCTATCAAAATAGTGGCGTTCTTGGTGCAAAGAATATGTGCTTTCAAAATCTCAAGAAGAATATTACGTTTCCAGCATCTTAACAGCCTCCATAAAAAACGTGTGGAAGTGGAGTACGTCTAGGATGCATCGGATGAATCTTAATCATCCATGTACAATATGCGTGGCGAGACTCATCACATATCTTATACATGTACAATCCAAATTCACCCGGTGCATTTACACCATGGCATCCTAGATCTTCTTGTGAAAGTGAATGGAGATCAGGCCCAAATTGCTAAAATTTAATGATTTAATCGGAGAGATCTAGAATTAAACATTATGATGTTATAATTAGCTTGAAATTACACTTGAATTTAGGGAGAAGAAATATAGGATCTACTTGGTTTGTCACTCAGAAAATAATTTTCAATTTTCAGAAAGCATTACTTCGTTCAATTTTTTGAGAACGGTTTATGAAAACTCAGTTATAAAAA
Source organism: Cornus controversa (assembly GCA_026545225.1). Classification (NCBI taxonomy): domain Eukaryota; kingdom Viridiplantae; phylum Streptophyta; class Magnoliopsida; order Cornales; family Cornaceae; genus Cornus; species Cornus controversa. Next base: position 70,270,814 of record CM048848.1, on the reverse strand, counting down.
GGTTTGTTTTTAGTAAGGATGCACAGGGTCCAATTTTGGTGTTTTTTGGAATCAAATCGTACGGTCCGGTTCCACTAAAAATTGAACCGAATCAAACCGTTTGGACCAATAGAACCGAACTGTGAAAAACTAGTTCCGTTCCACGGTTTCTTTATTAGCGCCTTAGTGGGTTATTATATTATTATAAATTATATAATATATATTATATAAAGTATAAATAGTTCTCATAGTAAGATTATTAATACATTACATTACTGGTTACACACTTACACTTACAAGTTTACAACTTACTTATTTATATTAATTTATATAATATATTTTTTAGACAAACGGTCCGGTCCAGTTTAGTCCGAGAGCCGAACTAGACCGTTAATTCACGGTTCTAATATTTTGGAACTGTGACCAAACTGAAGAAAAACTGGACCAAACTATCCGGGTTCGGTTTGGACTAAATTTTGTGCATCCCTAGTTTTTAGGGAATTGTCTTTTATAGTTTTTTGAAAAAATGGTTTTAAAAACAATTTACTATTTTTTGAGTTCTTGAAAAATGGTTTTAAAAAATTGAACTAATATTCCAGTGATTTTGAATTGATGGAGGCCATGAGTCAACTTTAAGCCCATTCAATTCTAATTGGGTTTGGTTTGAATTTTTTTTTCTTTTTTAAAGGCGAAGAGACAAGGGTTTGGTTTGAATGGTCGAAACACAATCCCAGATTCAATATATTGAGTCCAGTCCAATTGTATGTCAAGTATGACGAAAATAGCCATATCATGAAGCTAGGCATATTAAGACGCAAATCACGAATTTTCCTGAGAATAAACATTATTCAATGATCATATCACAAATCTATGTAGCCAATAACATGACATATTTATGATAGGGAAATGCTAAACTTCGTGAAATTATTTCATGAATTACTATCATGAATGATGTGACAAGGTAATAAGGGAAATGCTAAACGTCATGAAAATTTATCATGAATTGCCTTCATGAATGATGTGACAGGTGATAATACCATTGAGATTCCGTGTATGGGGGGAATTCCACCAATACTAACTCGCTATTTAATTGCCACATCATTCAAGATAAAAATTCATGAAATATTTTCATGACGTGTAGCATTGCTCAGGTAATAATACCATTGAAATTTCGTGTATGAAGGGAATCTCACCGATATTAACTTACCATTTAATTATCACATCATTTCATAATGTGTAGTATTGCTCTTTATGATATTGATTTATTCAATTGCATCTCACGACCAAAACATATTGATGCATTGGTTTTTAACTTTGAAGATAATGGTGATTATCATTAGAGAGACTGAGAATTATGGGGAGAGACAAAATTATAGACAATATGCGAGTGATGGAAAGGTAGTGCGTGTCTAAAATTAAAAAATAAAGGGTTTATTGCTTAGTATATATATACGAGTATAATGGAGAAAGTTTAGATTGAAAAGGCAAGGGTTTGAGTCTAAGAGTAGCCATTTTGATTCAGTTAGTATTAGTATTTAGTACTCTTCCCCTTGCAGCATTCTTGGTAGATATGCATACGCAGGATCAGCATTAGCCTACATATATATTTCATAAAAAGGATTTGGATGAATCTTCTAAAAAACATATATTATTTCATGGTTTACATTCAGCAGAATTATTTCATGCTTATATATATATATATATATATAAGCAACAAAATTAACTATTCATATAGAGTGCAGCCATAACATTTATGTAATTTATTGATATGAGGCTCAACATACATGACAAATTTCCTCAAATGAAAGCAACACAGATGATAGAACTCTCTGTGCCAGAGCTAAGTAGGTTTACACACACACACACACATATATAATAAGTACCCCAAGAACCTAAACTCTCAGAAAACTAAAAGCCACACAGATAATCTATGTATTCCTAACAAGATGATCTATAAATATAAGTAGATGACACAAGTGGAAAGTATGAAGAGAAGTGTGGCATTATATAATATCATGTTTAAGAGATGAGGGAGAATCCCTGTTCAAGGAGATCCTGTGCGAGGAGTTGGTTAGCGGCTTCCGAGGGATGGAAGCCATCCCAGAACACATACTGTGTAGCATTGGAGCATGTACCTATAGACCTCGCATTGCAAAGCAGAGATGTTTCTATCGTACCCGTCCCACAGCAAGCCCTCCTTGATTCAAAGAACCCTGTCAATATATATATATATATATATAGAGCTGTGTAAGGTGTACTAGTCATCGATTTCATGAAATGTTCATATATATATTGGTTTTAGTTGTGGAAAATAAATAAAGATGATTAATTACCATTGTCAGTGGGCTTTGTGATCATGTCCATGAGAGGCTGGTAGATGTCGAAGACCACAAGCTTGAGACCAGGGAGCGTGTTTAGCAGATCTTGAGATGTGCTATTTAGCTTGGTGTTGAAGGAGACAGCATCTCGGTTCAGTCTCGGAACGCATTGGTTGCTTCCTGCCCCAAATAGTGTGATGGCTGCTGGCAAACATCCAGTTGGTGGTAGGTTTGTCACTCCTATCTTCCTTACTCCCAGCCCATAAAGATTCTGCATTTCACAAAAGTAAGAGTATATATGATGTGTGTGTGTATATATATATTAAGTACGTATACCATCTTATATATCATATTAATTTTTCATGTAAGTCTCATTTGTATATAACCGGTTGTACTAATGAAGAGAGAGAGAGAGTATGAAGTGTGTGTGTATATATATATATATACACACACACACATGAGCTAGACCTGAACAAAAGTAGTGTAGGATCTCATGAGAATGTCTGAGAACTGATCAGGTGAGTAGGGTCTGTTGAGAAATGGATTGATGTAGTAGTTCTGAACGAAGTCACTGCTGCCTGCACTCAGAAGGTGGATTCCACCTGAGAATATGGCATCAGCTCTGGCATTCCCTACCATCCTTACAACTTTGCTTTGGTACTCCTTGTAGTATGCTAGCTGCTGGCTCAATGAAATGGACCGCTACATACATACACCAATATTAGTCTATACTTAATTAGTCACACACACACACACACACATAAGTACTGTTTTTGTATGTGTATAAATATATATATATATATAGAGAGAGAGAGAGAGAGTCCATGGCATTCTTTACATATAACTGAGCTGTTCTGTCATAATAACCAGAAGCAGCAGAGGCAAAATTGACACCAGTCAAGAGGTTCTTCCCTTTGGCATCTTTGCTTAGGTAAGGTGGTGGATATGAAGTGAACCCAAGGTACTCAGCTGTGCATAAAGAAAACAACAAACATGAATCAACAAATGAATATATATATATATATATATATATATATAGAGAGAGAGAGAGAGAGAGAGAGAGAGAGGCGGCTTCTTGAGAAATATTACCAGTGAAGTCTGTGGCTAGCTTTCCATTGCAGAACCTCCCAGTAGGTTTGTGGGTAACAAAGTCTCTTCCATAAGGAGGGAAGTTTGCCTTTACTAGTGTATTGAGGTTATTGTTGTTTCCCACATCAACTACAGAGTCCCCAAAGATACAAAGTGCAGGAACAAGAGGGTCCCCATGAGACACTGAGAGAAACATAGTAACAACAATAAAGGAACCCAATAGACAACTTGGAAACCCCATTTCTTTCCCCTTGTTCCAACAGTGAAACTCACTATAGAGAGAGAGAGAGAGGTCAGTGAGTGAATGAAAGTGCAGGACAAGTGAGGAGAATTTAAAGGGGAGCTCTTGCAGTAATGGTCAAAGTGAAATAACTGCTAGCCAAGTGTTGATATACTAAAGTTGCACATTTCCAGGATGAGGAAGAGGAAGGCATGTTTGGCACCCTTAAAGGCACTGATATATATATATATATCTATGTCCTTGGTTTTTGTTAGATTAAAGTACTTTAAAATTTGTCAATGCTTGTGAGTTGGTTTTAGAAAGGTGACAAAAGGACTTCGTTAAAGATAGATACTTTAGGAGAGCTCAAGGAAAAGCTAGCTGCTTTCAGCAGCAATTCACATTCTGCATAATGTAACAAAAATTACGTGACTTAAAAGAAATTGTTTCTCAAATACTTGTTTCCATATCTTAGGCAAAGACAACCAACTATGTGTGTGGATAACTATTATGTGGCACGCTAACAACACCACATGTATATTTAACTCCATAGAGGTCAAGCTAAAATGATTTATGCGGGGTGACAAATTGGGTGCAAATTTTCTGACCCGTCCATATCTACTCAGTCAAAAATGGATCGATATGAATGACTTATTTTCTTATGCGGGTCAATCCACCTTTTACCCATAGAACAAAACATGTATTAAAGTTTCTCTCTTCTATCCAACCTCTTTCACTTTTCAATCCCACTTCTCTCTTTCTTTCCTTTTTCTCTCTTAGATCCCTCCTCTCTCTCTCTTCCCCTTTCTCTCTCTTTGATCCCACCCTCTCTCTCCTTTCTGGCTCTCTCTCTTCAATTATGCCTCTCACTCTTCTATATTCCTTTGTCTCTCTTTCTCTCTCCCTCTATGTATATATATGTGTGGGCCGGGTATATTATTCATAGTATTTTTTAGATATATGTATGTATGTTTTAGCACAAGAAATATGTTCTTTCACTGGGAGCAATTTACACCCAATGAAAAAATATACTCCTATTTTACGTCCGGTCCAAAATAAAATAAGTTCACAAAAATACATAATTTTTTTTTAATTTTTAAGTTTATAGGAAGCTAATCTTCAAGCATAAAAAAAAAGCATAAAAAAAAGTATGTGATTAAGATAAAAAGTATTTGAGTTGATAGAAAATTTTATATCAAACTATTTGAGAGAAAACATTAAATTGAAAGTAAACCAATATCTACAATAAATCGTAATTTTTAATTGATTTTTTTTCTTTTTTTTGCAAAAGATATTTTTAATTAAATTGAAAATCAAAGAAAATCCTAGTTTTACTTAAATAAAAATTCTGATAGCTTGTTTGATTTAAAACTTTAAAAATTATATTATTATGTGATTAAATTAACTAGTTCTAAGTTTTAAGTAGTATATAATAAAGTGCAGTGTGTAAATATATTATATAAATTTGTGAAGGTTGAAATTCAAAACAAAACAAAAAAAATCCTGACTTTAATATAAAAGAACAATTATGCAAAAGTTTATATATAATTTGATTGTACACATTACAAGTAAATATACATGATACATACATAAATCTAGTATCGTTTGTCATTATCATGTCTAATCGGGTCAAATATGGACTGACGGGTTGACCCGACCCATATTCAATCTGCCACAAAACGAACTGAATATGGGTCACAACCAATGTTTGACCCAGTCCAAACCCGCCCAACTCACTCATTTTGCCACTCTTAGTTTTATGGCACTTCTTTTAATGAAATTAATTATCATCTTTTGAAAAAAATAACTCTCTTTAATTGATGCAAATGTTTTTAAGATGGCACATGCAACACCATTATTTCAAGAATATTGTAGCATTATTATTACTTGTGACAAAATAAACATTCGTCGCAAATTATTATTTTTTTGCAATGAAAAGTTCCATAGCAAAGCTAAAGCTTTTTGCCAAAAAAAAAATAAAAAAGTCCCAAAAGTTAAAGCCTTTTGCGACGAAATTATTTGTTGCAAAATTTAATCTTTAGCGACGAAAGATTTCATCACAAAAAGCTTTAGATATAGATTTGTCGCCACTAACCAGCCTTTTGTGGCGAAAAGATTTGTCGCAAAAAGCTTAATTATTGTCAAATATAATTATTTATTATGTATTTATATATAAATGTATTTAAAAGTATAACCGTTTATATATAGAAATATGTAATATATACTAACAATTTAGACAAATAATGCATATTACATAAAATACAAATTTTGAAATTATAAATTATATATATTTATATCATTACATGCTTCTTTATATATTACTATAAAAAATTATTTGTTATGTATCTACATGTCTGAGTTAGTATACATGAGTGTGAAAAGAGAGGAAAAGAGAAAAAAAGACATTACATGTTTATACACACACTCACATATATATACTGAGTATGTGTGCCCAGATAAAATGGAAGATAAATACAATATATATGGATATACATTACAAGTTTGAGTTAGATAAATATGCATTACATGTTTATATAGATATGCACACATATATAATATATTTGAGTTTGTATATGTGAGTGTGGAGGGAGAGGAAAGAGAGAGAAATAAAAAATATACACGGAATTTTTATCCTTGTTCACATAATATATCTTTTTAATTATATATATATATATACGATTGAGATATGTAGAGGGAGCAAAAAAAAAAAGAAATTTACGTTTGAAATTAATGGAGAGAACAAAGAACCAAGGGGTTGAGAGAGAGAAGAATAAAAGGATTTAATGAATCTTATGTTTTTATATATATTAGGTAAGTTTTTTTGTGACGAAACAAACTCCTCGCAAAAAATTGTGTAGATTTTGATAGAGAGTTACCGGTAGTGGAATTCTCCATATACGGAGTTCCGGAAGTATTCAATAATTTTTCAATAAGAGGTCAGAAATTTGCAACAAAACTAATTTTAGTCGGAAAAGTTGATGTATTTGTGATGAAAGTCATGTTCCTTGCAAGTAAATACAAGTTTTTGCGACAAAATTGACTTTCATAAAAAAAACCTAAAAGCTTTCCCAATGGGAATAAATTGTCGCAAAAAAATACAAAAATCCATTGTGTCACAAGTAATTGCAAGAATAAATTTCATCACAAAACAAAAATCCATTGTTTTACAAAAAAAAAAAAAATCATCTTTAGCAACAAATTTTAATTGAAAAATGATATACAAAATTAAATATTAGTGGGAAGGGACGAGAAAAGTGGGACCCCCCAACTGTTGCATACTTGCATCTGATGGAGGTCTCCCTTCGGCTGATATTTTCAGCAAGTATATCATTACTCATTTAGTTTGGATAATGCTTACCTCAGGCCATATAAGTAGGAGTTCCTACTAAATGACTGATGTGGACCAATCAAAACTAAACACATGTTTAACACTTAAAAATAAATAAACATGGGTCATTTGGGCTTTTTACTGGTCATCCAAAAGAAACTTCATTATTTTTTCTCTTTCCCCGTCTGAGCAACTTACGCATTCTCTGCATAACTCCATGACTCTTCTTCCTACCTCCATCTAAAACCTTTCTCTTCCACTAACCGAACTCCACCACCTCCATAACTATTCTTTCCTCATGTTTTATGAACTTAGATTTATTAGTTTGTGCAAAATATGCATTGAAACTATATGTGAAAATCAAATCAAGCCTTGCTGAGCAGATTTTGAAATATTTTTGAGATGGGTCATTTGAATGCATAGAATATCCTTCTAATAACCCAATGTCAATTATGTGCAGCCTCAAAGTTTCTAATGTCATTTAAGGGTTCATCAAAATTTTGTATTAATCTATACTTTCTCAAAACACTATCCACATCTCCAAACATTTTGTCTTCGTTTTCGGAGTGCATTGCCGTGGATCGCATGGAAGCTTAGAAATTAGCTTCATCTTGTAGAAATGATGTATTTACTGTATGTCCCTCAATGGCAAACTATTATAATTTATCTTCTTTATTTGGAGCAGTTTATAATTTAAGAAGAAAAGCTATGGAATTGTGCAAAGAATGCATAATGTCTCCCCGAAAAAAGGATCTTGTTTCTTTTGGATGATCCATAAAGCCCAAATGACTCATGTTTAATTTTTTTTAAAGTTTTAAACATGTGTTTAGTTTTGATTGATCACATCAACTGTTTAGTAGAAACTCCTACTTATATGACCTGAGCCAAGCATTATCCTTTTAGTTTCCTCCCATAAAATTCATCCCAAAAGCCTCCTTTTGCAAAAGCCTTCTTATCACAAATATTGAAATATATATATATATATTGATCAACGTTTGCATGGAATGATAACTTGGATTTAAATAAAGACACCACTTTTGGCTAGTTGCACTAAAAAGTCAAAACTGCCCTTCGCCAGATAAAACATAACCGCAATCACTAACTTGCAATCCAGACTCTTTATGAAGCTTCTCTCCATTGGCTGGATATGTATGTATTCATAAAAACGGTTCCAGGGTATTTAAATACTGCTACAAACTTCTGACACTCTTCTGCAGAGAGCCACAAAGTGGAGTTAATTGACCTCCTTGTTGGTGTTGTGTTGTTTGCCCTTTTCAGCCCTGCCAGTGCCCACAACTCACGAAGTCAGAACCATTCAGAGCAAACTGGCTAAAATCTGTCTATTTCTCTAACCTTATGGGCATCTAGGGTTCCAGAATTCCAGTGGTGGTTGGTTGTTCCATCACTCTTCACCCTAGAATTTGGTGGCACGGTAACACTTATTACTTCCATTGCTTGTGTAAACCAGCTAAGGACCAAAAATTATATATAGAAGAACAAGTGTGAACTTTTGTGGCTTCTCCAGTAATACTTAATGATACAACATCACCTGAATCAACAAATTATTCGACAAAAGATCCCCTTGTCTAATAACACTTCTTATAACAGTGTCACAATGCCAAATATTGAATGATGTTCCACAATTTACAGCTGGTAATAAACTACAAGTTACCATAAGCATCACATGAGCATTTACTAAAATTCATACATTATGTCAGGTTAAATTGGATCACTCTGACATTGCTTATTTCAACTGTTTTTCTATTAATGGAGAACAGGAGGTCCAAATAATTAGAATGGTTGGTCTCTTCTGATCAAGCAGAAACAATGTATATAGTGATGAGCATGGTTTACATCCCTGGACTTCTATAGTAAGATATTTGTGCAATACACTTGCCTAAAAATAAAGATATTTGTACAATAGGTACTACGACAATACAGAGATCCTGCAAAATCAAACATTTTATATTAGCTTCAATATTAATAATAATTCACCTAGCATAGACATAACTTTTATGTTGCAAACCCAATATTAACTTAGTTACGATCTGACTGCTATCATACATCAGACAAAAAGCTCTACAGAATTCTAACTTTTTTCTAAACAAACAAAATCCTAACCATACTGATTACAAAGGGGGAAAAGCGAAAAGCAAAATTCAAAAATAATTAAGTACAGAAAAGCACACCTTCTTCTCAACTGGAAAAGATACGTAAAATTCCTTAACTTTATCAATAGGCCTCCATGAAAAGCCAGGAGCGTCTAGCACTCTAATCAGATCAGAATGCTTCATTTCTCCTCAAGCATGCCCGGCAACATGAGCACAAAGACTAGCATGTCATATGCCGAAATGCAGTCTAAGCCATCAGTTTTTCAATGAAGTGCCTGACAACATTAATATCATTGCTCAGTACATATAACCAAGGTTTCAAACCGCGGACGCAGCCGTAGACACATACACAGTCACAGTGTAACAGACACAGGGTAAAGTGGGCATACACAACAATTTTAGAAACCATGGTCGTGAAATATTTTCGACCTCACACACTGTGGTCTAATCAATCCAATACGGAATTTTTAACTCTAGAATCTAATAAATATGGGTTCGTAATGATTTTTAGTGGATTTTCATGAATATCTAAAAATGATTAAATGTGAATAGTGGCCTATAATTGTATTTTAAGTCACTGTGGTGGTAAGAACATAGAGCTGAGCCAATTAGTTGGCAGTTCAGGCCTGGCTCAATCAGGTTGGGAGTACTCAAGGTCAGCTCGAACTTGTGACAAACCTTAACAAGCATGTTCAAACTCAGCTCATGTAGATTTGGCTGAGTTCAACTTGGTTCACGTGGCCTGATACCATCAATTCAAAATAAAGAAAAAAAAATAAGAATATAATAAAAAAATAAATTTAAAGAGAACTGAGCAATGAGAAATCTGAATGATTATACATCTAAAAATACTTCCAACCGTAACAGAAAACTAAGTTATTCTAACTACATAGAAAAAAGGATTATCAACACTTACTGTAAGACATATTAGATAAGAAAAAGACCCTAACTTATTCAATTAATTCTTCCTTCACTAAAAATGCTAGAACTCTCTTCTGTTTCCAAATCACTGGAACTTCCCAACAATGTAGCTTTTCAAAAACAATTGAGTCTCTTGTTAGGAAAGGATGCAGATGTTTGGCAACTTAGACAAAGGTGTCTCAGAAGAGAACCTTAAAATGGATTACTAGAGCCATTAGATTTTATTTAGTCCAACACTGCAGTATTGGTAAAAATCAAAGACTAATAACCTTTTTCACAGACAAATTGTGGATGAGTATTGAACCAAGGTTATTTAGTATAAGGTAAGCTCTTGATGTGCTATAACCCCTTTTTTCTCCTATTAAGAAGATTGAAGATTATGAGAAGATATAAAGTTCACTGCAAATTTAATATTAGTGTTCTGAAATGGTAGTGTTCAAAATTTTGTAAAATGTGTTCTAGTACATAAATGGCTAGAGTATTAGCTTATGTTATGTAACTATTGGATGTATAAAAATAATGATAGTCATTCTACACTCCCCCACCCCAAACACACACACAAAAAAAGAAAAAGAAGAAGTTATGGAAAGATGTATAATCTTCTTCTAAAACAAGGAAACAAACAATTTAAATCAAGATAATATATATATACAAAAAGAAAAATAAGGATGTTATTATCATTAGGAGATGGGTGGTGATACCCAACTGGGTAGAAGCAGACATTAGAAATGCAAAGTAGGAATCCCATGGTGATATAACAAGGGAAAACAATAACTGACATTACTTCAAACATTGCTACAGGTACTCAGTTAATAAATAGAAGAAAATACTCTTTCAAAAAAGAAGACAGAATTATTTTAGCTAGAAAGTTGAGACCATTATTGATCACACAATTTTTCCTGGTATCTACAGGACAAGTCAAACGGCAGCAGAACTTCAGATTTTGAAAATGAATGCACAAATTTGAGGTCCCCTCTTTATTCAATTCGTTGCTAGATTGGTAGCAAGTTAAAAAAGGGAATCAAAAGACAAATAATGGTTTCTGCATGATATACCAAGTTGTCAATAGAAATAACTAATAGACCAACAAAAACAGACGCTTGTGTCACAGACATTGACTTGCATGATGCAGCCAATGATGCATCATGACGAAAAGAGAAGAATTCACATGCAAACTACAAAAAAGAGGCTCACCTTTATCGATGCGCAGATAACATCAGGGTTGACTAGGACTATACCATCTATCAATTCTCTGCATAAACCAAAAGTCGCCTCACCAACCACTTTAAAAGCTATACCATCTGCAAAAACTCCCAGTAGATCTTTCATGACTCTCTGACCATGATGTAATGACAATGCCATAGCATTTGCATCAGAGGGCTCAACGCCAATAATCTTTACCTGGGCAAAACACATCAAAAGTACCCGCTTGATGAATTTAAATCATTTGACAAGAAAGAAGGTTCTAAATGCATATTACCAAAACAACAGAGACCGTAGGGCATAGAAAACAAATGTTTATACAATTTGATGACTTCAGTTATCATAAATTCATAATCCTTGCCCTGAAGTTGTTATGAATCAATGTAAGAACCACGACAATTATGAATTGCCACAAGCTATATGGGTGCACACAAGTCAAAGAAAAATCCACTATTTTTTTATAAATGCCATGACCCAAGTTGGATCAAATAAAGATGAATAATCTTGGTTATGGATTCCTAGGTTAATTTACTCACTCATTGCTATTTATTCGTAGTTGCATTTAGGATGAAAGTAAGCCTTTGACTCTTCTACATTCTCCGCGCCCCTCATATCATACCACCCAAACTAATTCACCCCATCTAACCACCATGGACCATGAATATATACCAACCATCTCAATCTAGAGTCTTTCAATTATGTATGGAAACATTCCCAAACTCCCTACTAAATTTCAATCTTATTAATCCTAGTTTTCTCAGTAGTTCGTCTATATATGTTATCTAGCATTCAGAAAGTATTCCCATTATCCTATTATGTAGCACTTGATATAGTCAACTCTTCGAATTAAAGCAATTACAGCAGCTATCTGATGAAGAATTGGTGTGGCATAACAAGGTCCAATACTTTGTCTGTTATGTATATCCCTAGACTTGAATGATCGAGGAAAGAAGAACAATGTCAAAGACTCTGCAGAAACCCTCGTTTGAATTTCACAAATTCGTTAAACAGAAAATACTAAAACTAGAAGCATAAATAATTTCTTTCAGAGCATCAATCACAAACCTCCGAAGAAACCCTCGTATAAATCCACAACAAGAACAACTGTCGGAGTTGTACCCAATCTCTCAACCAACTTTCACTGAGAATTCAGGAAAAGGAAAAAAAGAAGAAGAAATCAGTGTCATTTACAAGATGAATCGTCACAATTCAATCATAAATAATAATAATAATAATAATAATAAAAGAAAAGAAAAAGAAACATCAACAAGTTGAAAAGATCTTGAAAATCAAGATATGGTGATAGAACCAAATGTACCATCACCAGATTAACAGAAGCGGCTTGGACCAAAAATATAGCAACGTTCGTGCATGTACCGTTATACCTCCGACGATGAGGAATTGAATTGGATTGAGAGAGAGAGAACTCAGATTTTTTAGTAAAGGCACACAATATACACGTGTTACCACCGTTGGTGATAATATATTTCTTTTAATTTGATTGATCAGTAACATTTTGTTAGTATCCTCACACTGTACAGGCGCACACTATACACACATTTTACATTTCATTTTTTTAATTGTTTTCTAAGAATTCTAAGGGTGACTTTTGAAGTGTGCAATCGCGCTTTGGAACTGGAAAATATTACGAGTAGTAGTTTATAGTCCAAACTAATTTCCCAACATTTTCATTCAACGCACCAATTTCATACTTCCAAATATAATTTTTAATTTTTCCCCCTTACTTCTGAATATATTAATTCCAAATAACTTAGTGTAAAAAAAAAAAAAAATTGTATAACTTAAATATAATAATTCCCTTAACCCATATAACTTAGTGTAAAAAATAAAAAGCATATAACTTAAATCTCATAATTCCGTTAACATGTGATTAAATTGTAAAGACTAGTACTCCACTTGTAAGAATAGTTTATAGTTGTAATCAGTTTGAAAAGTCAATTTACAAAGGTTGGTTCAATATATATATTTTTTGTCAATATTTACCGTTGAGTAAATATTATTAGGGACTATTTATTCAATAATTTACACACAATATATGTATTACTCAGAAACAGTCTAATATTTTAAAGAATTTTGACATATGATATTTCATGGTACAATGCTCTATACTTTTTAAAAATAAAATTTTAAATATTGTAGAGAGAATACCAGTATCAAAATACCTCATTTTTCAAATAAGTCTGGCTTCTAAGTTCTAACACTCGTGCCATTCAACCCAAGTTTGTATGAATGATTTTGGCACTGAATCACTGATCGTCAAATTTTGATGGATGCACAAAAAATTATGGATGTAAAAATCATGACCGAGATAATGGATCAAATTTCGCTAATTTGGACCACTTCTTATTATTTGGAGAAGTTGCAAGTGTGGATGAAATTAAGATTGTTATCCTCTCTCTCTCTCTCTCTCTCTCTCTCTCACAAGCAACGCCACAACCGGGTGTTCTTCATTCCACTTCCTAACTGTCGCTACAACCGACTCTATGGAACTTTCCCTCCTCCCTTACCAGCATCACAAATCAGCCCTCTTTAATTACACTCTCCCCTCCATTACACTTACAAGTTAACTCTCTCTCTCTCTCTACCTAAATATATATTATTGTGTCTATATGTATTCATATATATTTTACAGGATTATTTCAATCCACAGGAAAGAGGCCTTCCAACAAGAGTAGCGTGCTGCCATATCGCTGCTCGTTACGTTCCCCAGAGGCGACAGCAGAACCAGTAACACTATCTTTACAGCATGAGGGAAGGAGGGGGTTGATGGGTTGTTTTCTTGCATCAGGTTAGTCCATTACTCTCATCAGATTCTCTCTCTCTAGAAAGCGCACTTCTCATTTTCTCAATCAATCTTGTAACTTGATTATATAGGTCTTGCAAATTTGTTTAATGCATTGCATCAAGGATCAATTCTTTGGGAAGGCTTGTATATTTCCTTCGCATTACGACATTTTGATTAGTTAATACTAGGGGTATGCTGTCATACTGATTGAGAAATTGAGGGCTAATCTCAATTTTTTGGTACTAATGCCGCTTTGTAATATATCACAATCCAAGAACCCTGAATTGCTTTCCCATTTCTTAGTCTAGATAGAGACTAGAGAGTGAATTTGATTACTGTATGTATTGGAAATTTTGGTCAGACCTGTTGCCACAAACACCGGGAACCAAGAATGCAATAAAGAAATAGGACAAAAAAGTAAACATGCACCACACAAAGAACACAAAGATTAATGTGGTTTGGTGTAAAACCTACGTTCACGGTGAAGGTCCAGCAAAAAATTTCACCATGCAAAAAGGAGATTACAAAATAGTGTTCTCTAAAATGCAGCAATTAGTGTTCTCTTTTCCCACACCCCAAACCGTAAATGCCCTTATATACTGGATTACAAGATAGTCTTAAAACCTGGTCCATGACCTGCAAAAGAAAAATGGGTCAAAAAAATTTTGGTTCAAAACTGTGTTGTAACGTGGCTAAGGACGAAACAAAATCCGGGCCACAACTTCACAAGACCCATATAAGGTGAATGCTAAAGAGATCACATGACCTTATGGCTAACACCTATTCTTTGGGATTTAAGGCTTTAGGCTTTGTGGAATTTGATTATCTAAATTCCACGAGGTAGATGACTCACTCCTATTATTAGAAAAAACTATTGATTTTGCCTTTTGCAACAAAAGATCAAGAATATGTTGAACACAACTAAATATACCGAGTAAACAAAAGAAAACAAGCAAAAAGCAAATACAAAAATAGTTGTTATTTCTTTGTTGAATGTACACGTTATCTATCAAATACCTATCATGCTCCTGATGATGGATCATAATCAGATAAAGTCATGTTTGGATATCAAACAGTGGCTTCCAGGTGGGTCTAATTTGTTAGACCGTAATATACATTGTCAGCTCATTCTCTGATAGTTTAAGCTTTTAGGACAATTGGTAGTCTAATATGGTATCAGAGCTTTGATTTTGGGAGGTCTTCAGTTCAAGACTCCATCTCTGCGTTTGTTCCCAAGTTTGGTGTGCAAGTTTGCACTTCGGTTTGATATGTTTGTATAACCAAGGAATGGTTTTAGAACTTGATATACATTGTTGGGCTCCTTCTCTAATAGCTTAAGCTTTTGAGGCAATTGGTAGCCTAAAGCTTACTAACTAGTTTAACATTAGTCAATTAATTGGGAAGTTGGGTTACTTTGACTTCCCTATTATCGACTTCTTATTTATGTCCTTTTTTGCCTTCCTTCCCCGTATAAGTGCTCTGAAGTACATGACTTGCTCTTTATTTCCACCTATTGTTGGATGTCACTCTCATTTTTGTTGTTGGTTCACGTGCCACTCTTAATAGGATGCGTGTTAGCCTAGAAAAGATTGAAAGTTTGCTCTCCTTAATACCAATTGGTTTTAGGTGAGATGGCGGATTGAGATCCAATTAGTGGTATCAGAGCCAGGAGGTCATGAGTTCGATTCGCATGAGTGCATCGTGCGGGGGAGTGTTGTTGGATACCACTCTCGTGTTCTGATGTTCACGTGGTACTCTCAACAAAATGCGTGTTAACCCATAAAAGATTAAAAGTTTGTTCTCCTTAACACCAATTGGTTTTAGGTGAGATGACGGCTTGAGATCTGACAAGTGGTATCAGAGATAGAGGTCACGGGTTTGACTCGCGTGAGTGCCATCATGTGGGAGAGTGTTGTTGGATACCACTCTCATGTTTGTTGTTGGTTCACATGGCACTCTTAACAGGATGCATGTTAGCCCGTAAAAGATTAAAAGTTTCCTCTCCTTAACACTGATTGGTTTTAGGTGAGATGGTGGCTTGCGATCTGTCAAGAGCACATCACCAATCTTATATCTATAAACAATTATTCTCAACTGATCCACTTCCCTACCTTATCACTTATAGGGACTTCCAAAATTTTCTCCATTGTGCTCTTTTGTGGCCTTGTTTCTCAGCTGTTTTTCACAGTCACTCATTTATATACTTCATGTTCATGGACGTGTCATTGTTTAGCTAAGTGGCTAACTAACTTCTTTTATGAATCAGCTGCTGGCATTTGTCTCTGTGATGTGGCTGGTGCTGTTAGCACGAGTAGAAGAGCTGTAAGATTCTTAGCATGTTTGTTATTATTTGTTGCTACTAGTGGATTTTTTTCTTTCTTAAATATTTTGTTTGTTGCAGCTTAGAGGAGCAAAAATACCTGAAAGCGAGTTTACAACCCTTCCCAATGGCCTAAAGTTAGTAAACTATCATGACCTATTGAAATTCTTTCTTTCAGTAACTTTCTAATTTCATTTTAGTTTTTCTTTTCAAACATATTCATCTAATTAAATATAGAAATATATATCTTATTTGTCATATTTTCCTAAATTTGCTTCATGGTACCATAAAGTATGTATGTTACATGTAAATGCACCTTCCATTAATTTGATGCATCTGGACTCATGATAGCATTAAGGAAGTATCTTTCTAATATATTCTCTTATTTTTTATTTTTTGGGGATCAAATTTTAGCACAAACTGTCAGCACCTGGAAACCTTATGCTTTCCCATTGAGTATGTAAACAGTTCCAGATTTATTTTATATCTTTCTGCCAGTAGATGGTACAAGGGGGGAAGTTACACTCTAAAATAATTTAAGTGATACATTTTTTGAGTTTCAAGGGAGGGGGGAAGCAATTTTTCTTTTTTTTATTCTTCTTTTCACCACTGTGAATGGAGTTTTAAGGGGGAAAAAAGGAGTGAGACAGCTTTTTCCTCTCCTCAGCATTCTCTCTCCATTCTCCTTCTCCTATCCTGGATATGTCTGTCTTTTTTTCTTTTGCTTTTCCATCCCTAAAGGTCTCTGTCTCTCTCAACCCAACTGACCTAACTTCACCAGTTTGAGTGCATTCTTTCCACAACTTCTACAATATTTTAGAAAAGTTTGTTTGGGTGATTTATTCTTTTCTTATTCTTTGTAAACATTCGCTTCAAAAGGCATTAGTTCGTGGAAATCAATAGAATTTAATTGGTGAAATTTTTAACATTTGCTTTCAATAATTTAATTACTTTGATTGAATTGTTTCTATCACTTCAAGAAATCAGATTCAAATTTAGTGTTGCTGCGTTAAGTACACATGTTGATTGTATCTGGCTTCTAGTTTTTAAAATTTTGTGCATGTCTTTTCTTATTTTGTCAAGAAGCAAGTATTTAGTCAAAGTTCTAATGGCAACATCATTCAGGTACTATGATCTGAAGGTTGGCAGTGGTCTACAGGCTGTGAAGGGATCTCGGGTTGCAGTACGGTTGTAACCTAGTTAAATTTTTAATGTCTAACTACATGGTTTAAATTATTTTATAAAATATACCTATGCTACCCATTAGATATGTTTATCCATAGAACTTGATAGAGTGCTCTGAGTGAGTGAATTCAACACATTTAGAGCAGAATATTTGTTGTTTTCTTTTTAACTTTTAAATGTCTATCCTGTAAGCTACATTCATATTTTCCTGAGTTTATTTCCAGAATGTTGAGAAACTTTCTATTACAATTTAAGTGTTCCATGTTGGAATAATATAAATCTCAAAGTATAATTCTATAGATTGTATAGTAGTCCTCTTAATCAGGACAATTCAGATTAAAAAACCAACCAAGATAGAGAAGATTCTTGATGGGGATAAACTCAAATAAGCTTCATTCTAGAATATGAGATATCATTTGTTGAGTCTCAATAATTGGCAATAATGTTTTGTAGGCACGAGACACCAGGTGCTCAACTTCTTCTTTTTTTCTTTTTCTAACAGATACAATGAAACAAATAAAATATCTTCAACGCTGAAATCTCTTTTGAATGGTTAAGCATATTGCACTAATGTTAATTGTTTAGTGAAATAAAGTATGAAACTGTGTAAAATGACCAATAGATTTGTTCACTCCAGTAGAAAACTTGGCAGATTGAATTTGTGTTTCAAATGTTCTTCAAAAAAAATTTTGGGGTTTGTTCTTTAGAAGTTTAAAATGAATATTTGATTCTTTTGATTATTTTCTCTCAAGCATCTGGACTAAATGATGTTAAATTCATTCTGTAGGTTCATTATGTTGCTAAATGGAAGGGCATCACTTTTATGACAAGTAGACAGGGGCTTGGTGTTGGCGGTGGAACGGTAAGATTCAATGTTGCATTTATCATTCATCTCCCTTGGAACGGTAAGATTCAATGTCAAGTGTATTCTGGCTATGGTAAGAGGCCCCAATATATACCGAAAGAAATAGTTTACCTATTTCAACTTTCATGATGGCACTATGAAAAAGAAAATAAGACGATTCATCTAGAATAGCATTTTTCTAATTGTACAAGGCGGTGTTCTGTTTATTGTTGAGGCGAGTGGATAAAACACATTTGTAGTTTTCATCCTTCTAGTAATTGCCTTATTAAATGAGATGGTTCTTCTATGAAAAATTTCAGACTCCCTCATCTTTCAACCAGCTGAAAGTAGGTGACAGTGGGGACATTGCACATCTTAATTCTTATCTACTTCAAGTGGAACTATTTAGGGGTTGCGGTTCAATTTTGAATTACATCATAGATTGGTAAGGAAAAAGAAGGTGTTCCAGATATTGCAGATTGATAGGTGGAACTAAGGTGTCCCAGAGATTGTGTGATCCTTCTAGCAAATCCATTGTGGCACAATGATAAAGGTGCTGGCAATGCTTCCAATGGGGTCAGGGGTTTGATTCTTATTGCTTTCAATCAAAAAACCATTGAGTAAATCTTCCTATCTAGGCTGCAAGGAATAAAAATATCACAAAATGAGCCCCCTTGTTTCTCACATAATGAATGTCCTATCTAAGAGGTGTCCTCTTTTGTTGTGCTTCTCTAAGGTGAGAAACTTTAAGAATTAGTATTCAAACCAAAAACGGACTCCTTTTTTATATTTTTTTTTTCTTTTTGTAGACAATCAACTCATCTCAACAGTGCTTCATGAATGTATATAATTTTTAAACATTCTATACAATAAAGTGCAACTGGATTTATAGCTATATTATAAATTTTCATCTCATTTGATTGATAATGGAAAAAGTGACAAACATCAACCACATCAAGTGTGCTTCTTCACTTAATGTATGTTGTTCTAATTTTATAATTTATGCCTTCTTCACTCCTTGGTAACTGTTGCTGGTTTAATTACTTATAAACTATAAATGTTCTTTTGTTTAGCAAAACCAATTTTCATCTCTATGCCCTACAAGATTATATTCTTTAATGGAGGCCCACAAATCTAGCAAAGACTCCATTTCCCAGTCCACATTTCTATTTAAGGTGGCCAACAAATCATCTTACCCCCATACTCTGATATCCAATTAAGTTATGTGCACATTTTTTTATACTAGTGTCAGTGTGTGCACCTGTGTTCAATTCAGCTTCTTGATTATTGTTGTGTTGTCTTTAAAATATAATTATTTCATTTTAATCTTAATTTATATATGCTTGAGTTGCTGCAGCCTTATGGATTTGATGTTGGTCAATCAGAGAGGGGCTCAGTCCTTAAAGGATTAGACCTTGGTGTTCAAGGGATGCGAATAGGAGGTCAGGTGAGACCAGTCACTGGCATGATATTTCCTTGTTTCTTCTCACAGAATACTGTTGTGTAGAATGACCTTGAGTTCAAAATTTTGCAGAAGCTAATCATGTCATTCACATTTTCTGTTCTTTTATGACAATCCTAAAGCTGATACTCATCCAAACTGCTCGAGTGAGTAGAATTTTTTAGTGTCAAAAGTAACATGATTTTACTTTATCTCATGTAATCAAATAAAGTGAAATTTTATGAACCATTTTCTTTCACATGGTCTTGAAATTGAACTCTCTCTTTCAAAAGGTGCAAGTTGGTGGAAGTTTGATCTCATCATGTCAGAAAATTGAACTTATTCCAAGAGCACTTATTATTCACACTATTTATGAGTGGTTAAAACTTGAATGGATGAGTTTCCTAGTTGGGGCCTGATATACTTGCTATATCAAGTGTTTAATTCATCAATTTCTTGCAGCGGTTGCTGATAGTTCCTCCTGAGCTAGCTTATGGAAGCAAAGGGGTACAGGAAATCCCTCCAAATGCTATAATTGAAGTAATACACCCTTCTCTCTTATTTAAGTTTTGGTTTGAAAAGGGTAATAGTGAATTTTAATGTTATCATTAAGTAGAATGGTTCCAGAATGTTCTGTAAAAAATTTGAAGATACAAATTCATCATCTAGACTGGGGTCATCCAAGAAAAAGGGAGTCATTGTAGCTGATTATGGCAGATCAACTTTATGTTTTTTTGAATAATTCTTTCAATTTTTACTGTTGCTTTTTATGAAGGCTCCCAATTTCAGAAACAATCTTTTCTCAATGATGGTTTTGAACTTTTGAACGAAGGTGTTTCCAATAGATCTCTCAAAACACCTTAAAAGTATAGGGAATGATTTGATTTTTTTTTTCTCATATTTGTTGCTAAAAAGACAAGTCAATTCACCAAATGAATTACTTTGCTGCTTCAGACTTGCAAAGCTAGGTTACAGAGGCTGTTTTTGTTAAATCACAAAGACCAAGGGCTAGGAAAACTACAAAAATTTATTCATATTGCCAAACCAGGTGAAAAACAGCATGCCACCCTCTACTTCTTCTCAGAGCCAGTTCAAGTTAATTGAGCTGACTTTTCAGTTTTGATGATTTTTTGCAAAATTCTGAAATCTAGATTATCAATAGAGTGCAGCACTCAACCACTTCGCCTAGCAGATTATGAATTGTTCAAACCTTCAGGCTTTACTTTTATAAATCAGTCTTTTTGATTCTCCATATCCTTCTCCTTGAGAATTCTTTGTCCTTTTGTAGCTGGAAGGTAAAAACTATTGTTCTCTGGAATTATCATTTAATTTGGGCAAGGGTATAATCCACTTTGAATTAGGTTTCAGTCTTTTATTGGATGGAGCAGCTATCAGGTCCTCACTAAACATATTATATAAGTGGTCTATCTTCCTAAGATAGTGAAATCTGTAGGGCACAGCTTAAGACATGGTGCCTAGAATGTTTTGTTAATTTATCCAGTGTTTGAATTGGAATCTCAATCTAGAAGATTTTTTAGTACTCAGCTCTTGATATATGCCATAAATTATTATTTGACCAATTCCATTTAGATTTTTCCAAATCTGCTAAGTCCAGCTGGTTGGGATGGACTGGTTGATTTTTTAATTCCTTACACTGCATTAGTCATCTGATTTTGAAATGGTCTAACCCTGTACCACTTAAATCTAGTTGGACCATCCCGTGCTGTCAATTTTAACACCAAAGTCTAATTCCTTCCAGTAAACGTATTTGAAAATGTTTGGTTCTTTCAATAATAATTTAGAGATAGATAGATTGATAGATATGATATATATATATATATATATAGAGAGAGAGAGAGAGAGAGAGAGCTGTGTAGATTCCTCAGATGTTTACAAAAATAAAATAAAAATGTATAGAAGATTTTTAGGGTATTCATGTACAAAAAAAAAAGACAAAGACGACAAGAACTGAATGGCTTTGAGCTTCAATACTATAGCAAAGTAACCCTCTTGACAATGACTGGATAAAGAATAGGAAAACACTTGTGCCTGGGTTAAGGAGAAGTAAACCCAGTCACAGTAAACTAACTTAAGAAACTCAAATTCCTGTAGTAGGTTCCATGATCGAAAGTAGCTTTCCAAACTTGATAGCCAGAATCTTCTTAATCTTGAATTAACACTGTTTAAATGCTTTGCAGCACTTTAGTTTCACAGACATTTTTCTTTTCTCTTTATCATGTAATAATATGATTAGTAACATTCCCATGCATTTGTGCAATTAGTCTCTCATTATTTTTATACTCACTTGAATATAATATTCCTTTTTCTTATACTTCTTTCGCTTCCCTTTTACACATTTACATTTTATCTTATTACTTTGTACTCTTTTTCTTCACCTTGTTTTTTTTTTTCCATTTTTCTCTTTTTTGGTGGATCGGCAGCTGGATGTTGAACTACTGGCCATCAAACAAAATCCATTTGGGTATGTAATGGGTTCTGAGAAGCACATTACTTATTTCAATCTTCTTTGGCTTAAACTCATTATTCTGTTGTGCAGGTCTCCTGTTAAAATTGTTGAAGGATGACTCGAGTCATGTTTTTCTACTTACTTATCATTTGGTTAACCAGTGTAGAAGCCAACAGCTTTTGGCAAAGTTGGAATACTGCCCTGTCTGACCTTTATTGTGGATCATGAAGCTGCTTTTCATTTGTTCTTGGACTGGGAAAAAAGTGCATGAGCACATTTTGAAATCATATTATTCATTCATATTACTGTAATTAGCAGTTGCGTCTTTTGATAAGATTTTTAGCATCTCAAAAAGTTATAAAAATGCTATTCTGGTGGGATACATGAGTAATAAGGTTGCCATAGAAAATAAAGTATCATATAAGAATTTAATAAATAGTCATGGAAATTATTAAAATTTCAATTACTGCAACAATTAGAAAGAAAATATAATGAAATTTGATGGTTGAGTTTTGATTGCTTCAGCTTGAAGTGTTGTTTCAGCAGCAACCATCTAATTAACAAAAGTCGCATTTCATCAATTATAATTTTTGTTCTACTTCTATGCACGGTTCCTTTCTCTAAATGGGGTATTTAGAAATACTAAAACAGACACGCAGATTACTGTACTGTGCATGTTGATGATTTGATATTAGCCGACCTCAAGTAGTTGGAAAAAAAGGCTTGGTTTCTGTTGTTGTTGCTGATGATGATGATTTGATATATATTTTCCATGAAATTGTAGAGCATGTGACTACATCTGTTTGTAGATAGGTTGTTATTTTTGTATTTTCATTTTACACTATGAAATTCTTTGCATCTTACAATTACTGTACGATGATAAAGGAGACAGATTGTATTGTGTAATAGTGTATTGTGCTTTTGCTTGCGTTTTGTGAATGAATATATTAATTGTTTTAAATGATCCACATTTATGCTTATAAGATCACTAAAATATGTTGTTCTTTGTATCGTGAGTGGTAATGAACTGTGGAATTCTCTCTTTTATCTTTATTAATTTTTTTCCCATTTCTTAATGATTCATGCTCTTCAAGAGAAGAAGAATATGAAATTCTTTGTTGTGTGAGTGCTAATGAACTGTGGAATTCCTTCTTTTATCTTCTTTAAACAACTTCCACTTTTCGATGATTCATGCTCCTTCATACACCTCTTTAGCTCAACCAAATGAAAGAAAACGAAAAACAGAGAACCCATTAGTGCAGTGTAGTCTTTTCTAGTTAAACATTTCCTTATTCAACGAACATAGTGAAAATTCTATCCCTTTGGACATCATAAGAGAGGAATCCAACTGTCCAATAAACACCAAAAGTTCCATTGTTTTTTAACATAGATTCTTGCAGCTACTTCATATCTCATTTCACCCACTTTATTCTGTTTTGGTAGCCTTTATTTACCCCCCATCTTCTTTCTTCTTTATACCATACTCTTATCAACTCTTTCCCTTTGCTCTTGCAAAATGACTCCAACCAAATCAAACGTAAAACCACCTCTTCTTTCTAGCTCTCTTTCCTTTCTTCTTTTCATTTTTAATTACTGTTCTTCTCAAAGGACCTGCCCAAACTGTGGCTCCACAGAAATCCCATATCCTCTAAGCACAAACACCAATTGTGGCAATCCAGACTATTCTCTTCGTTGTGATCCCCACTCTCAGAAACTCTACTTTGATGCCCTCAATGGAAGTTCTTATCTCGTCCTCAGGATCATGGCTTCCTCTCGACGCATGGTGGTGCAACCATCACCTTGGCTGCCTGGTACATGTGTTACTCAAGACATGCCAGTAAGCGAGGGAATCTGGTTAAACCAGACACTCCCCTTTAACATCACTTCATCCAACACAATCTTTCTATTCAACTGTTCACCTCGCCTCTTGGTCTCTCCTCTCAACTGCACTCCTTCCAGCCTTTGCCACCGTTACCTGGAGAGCTCAGGGCATGTGGATGCAAAACGCGCACTTCAGTGCGCGAGCGGTCTTGACCCTTGTTGCACCTTTGTTGCTGGTGGCATGCCGTCAGCATATAAGATACGGCTGCACAGTTCAGGTTGCAGAGCATTCAGAAGCATCCTTGACTTGGATCCAGAAAACCTCGCAAGCCAGTGGGAAGAGGGATTAGAAATTCAATGGGCTACTTCACTTGAACCGGTGTGTAAAACTCAACTTGATTGCTCTGGGGCTTCCAAGTGTTCACTTGCCAGTAAAAATGGCGTCTTTCGTTGCCTTTGCAATAGAGGCTACTACTGGGATCATGGCCGAGGAACTTGCTTGAAAAAGAAGAAGTCAAAGTGTGACCTCACTTTAAAGGTTTCAATAGGAGGGGTAGTCTCCCTTGTCTTTCTTGCTTTAATAATGGTTGCAGTTACAGTGAGGAAGTCCAAATTATCTAGCCAGGTGAAGCTTGCCAAGGAAAGAGAAGACATGTTAAAATCAAGCAATGGAGGGAAATCTGCAAGGATGTTTAGCCTGAAAGAGATGAAGAAAGCAACAAATGGCTTTTCTAAAGACAGGATCTTAGGGAGTGGTGGCTTTGGAGAAGTCTATAGAGGTGAACTTCAAGACAGGACCGTTGTGGCCGTTAAGTCAGCTAAAGTGGGAAACATCAAAAGCACCCAACAAGTACTGAATGAAGTTCGGATACTGTCTCAAGTCAATCACAAGAATCTTGTCAGGCTTTTGGGTTGTTGTGTGGAAGCTGAGCAGCCATTGATGATCTACGAGTACATATCAAATGGGACCCTCCATGACCATCTACATGGCAGGTACTCTACCTTTCTGGACTGGAAAACAAGGCTAAAAATTGCTGTACAAACTGCTGAAGCATTGGCTTATCTGCACTCAGCTGCTTACACACCCATCTATCATAGAGATGTCAAGTCAACTAACATACTCCTGGATGATGGCCTCAATGTGAAAGTTGCAGATTTTGGGCTGTCCAGATTGGCTTGCCCGGGGTTGAGTCACGTCTCCACCTGTGCTCAGGGAACATTAGGATACTTGGACCCTGAGTACTACCGCAACTACCAACTAACAGACAAGAGTGATGTTTACAGTTACGGGGTTGTGTTACTCGAACTTCTCACTTCCCAGAGGGCAATTGACTTCTCACGAGACCAAGACGATGTGAACCTGGCCATTTATGTGAGTCAACGGGCTACCAATGGTTCAATCATGGAAGTTGTGGACCAAAGGTTGCTTGGCGAAGAGCCTTCCATTATTAAGATAATGGGAAGTGTGAAGCTCTTCTCAGACCTTGCGCTTGCCTGTTTAAAGGAGAAGAAGGAGGAGAGACCTAGCATGAAGGATGTTGTTCAAGAACTCCAACATATAATTGAAATAGTAGTAGTAGATCAAGAAGAGTCTTCTAAGGAGGTAAGTGTTGAAATTATATGAAGGTTTTATGATAATTTTTAGTATGGCTTGCAAAGGTTGACGTATGGATTTGTATAACCTTTGAATATTCATGTTATAAAGATAAAGAAGGATAGATATGGGGAAGTGGTTGAAATGATGCCAATAAAGGGCCCTGATATTGTATTGCCCACAGAAGCTAAAGTGATTCTAAGGATGGATTTGAGTGGGAGTGGAAAGAGGAGAAAAAAGATAAGGTAGGGGATCAGATACTTACTTTGTGCAGAAAGTATGAATGATACAAAAGACATGGTTTTCCAAGTATGGGGTGATTGGAATCTAATGGGATTTATCATGGATTGCTTACAGTGGAGAAAAAGGAAACCAGCTTTTGAAAACGGGGAAAGCATTTGCATACAAAGTTTTCAGGTAAAAAAAAGTTCACTTGTTAGATGGGGGCAATCATTACTAGATGGTTATCATTTCTTCCTTATTTATAATAAGATTTTGTTCTCTCTCTCTCTCTCTCTCTCTCTCTCTCTCTCTCTCTCTCTCATACACACAGAAATAATCATTCATACACTAAAAACTAGTTCCAAGATCAATGTCAGATGTATGTTTCATCAGATTCTCTATATATACTCAGGCTGCATGCACTAAATGGATTGTTGATCTATTATATAAATTGTTCCTAATATACATCTGAATGATTTTATTTAGAATATAATTGATCATGTACAAGTTGTCCTTTTCCTTTTTATCCTAGCCTAACCCCCACTGCAACCCCACCTCTGTCCTTTCTGAGACTTGAACACTGCTTTTTCCCAATTCAAGGAGGTGGAGATATAACTTGACTAGATCTTTGGAGCATTAATCATCAACTTGTCCTCGTTCCTGTTCTTATGACTCGCTATTAGGGAATAGGAAACTTAAATAGTTGTGAAGTGTTGAAACACAAAATTGGGGTTCTACTATAATTTATTGGATGAGTTATATAAAGCAGGTTGCATTAGATCATATTTCATATCTTATAGCAGGAAATAAGTTTATTGTAATTATTTTTTTGTCCCACATCGAATCCGGATGGGAAGAGTTTTTAGTATATATGGATGGGTATGCAATAATATTCAATGAGATTAGGTTTTGGATCAAAGAGCAAACATCCGACCTGTTACAGGCTTTAAAACTTTTGCAAGTTCAGTGCACCTAACCTGTTACATTTATTTAGTTATCCTTTTCCCCATTTTTGTATTTTTCTCATTAATCATTTGGGTGAGTTGTTTTTTCTTATTATTATCTCAAAAGTATATTGTCTAAAATCATTGCTACACAAGACGCAATATTCCATTGTGACCACAACAATGGGTGTGTTTGACTTAACAAAACAAAGACTTACCTATAAAATAAATAAATAAAAACTCCATCGTGGCCCTTTCTCTTAGTGAAATGCAGAGTAAAGAGTGACTTTTAGAAATGGGATTAGTCAAAAGAAAAACATTACTTTCAGTGATTTTCATGCTGTGAATGTTGTCATTGTTTGTATTGCTTCATAATTGTGGTTCTCAGCAATCATGAAATGGTCCCATAACTATGAAACTGTTGTTGAAAATATTAATACCAACGATTCATTATGAGCAACAAAATAAGTGTGCATTACAAACTTCAAATGCCCCCACCCAACAAAGCACAAGAGCTGCCAATGCAGGGGAGTGGAAAAAATTCATATACCACCTCATATATGTATATATAATATGCATGCGTGTGTGTGTGTGTGTGTGTATACACATATAAAAAAAACAACCAGTTTGTGGGGAACATCCTGTCTTACTTCCTATTGATGGTTAGGAATTGTGTCTAGTGACGATTTATTCCTTGCATGATTACACAAGCATGACGAGTCCTAGTTTAGCTTCCTCCAACCATGTGAATTCCTTCCTTGCTCTCCGTGAGTTAAAGACCAATTTCTTACACATTTAATTTTAGGAAAAATTACAAAAAAATCTTACTTTCATTTATAACACCATGAAGTCCTATCAATGAATAAAAATATAATAAGTTTGTTAATTAATAGGACTTGATAGTCTTGTAAATTAAAAAATTGGATTTATATGTACTTTCTCCTTCATTTGATCCGGTGCATTAATAAGTAACTGAAAAAATTAAGTGAAATTAACTATTCAACCTTACCAAAGAGCTTCTAATCTAATGGTATAACCTCTCCATCCTCAAAGAGGAAGGGAGAGGTTCAAGTTCAGACATGGGCAATGTGTGTCTGAGTACTGAGAGTACTTGTCTGATCGAAAAAAACTATTCAACTAATGCTTCACAAGACACTGGGGTCGAATGACTTTATTACTAGACCCAACCCTTTAGGGTTTCAAAGTTCATGTATCAATGGTAAACAAACTTAACTCAACGAACCTGAAACAGAAATTGCTGGTTTGAGAACCTCAAACATATAGAAAGGTTGGACTCGATTACCAGAAAGCTACTGGAACAATCTTTGGGGTTGGGGCTAAGTTTAGGATGGAGTTAACATGCATCTTTGAGAGATTATAAAAAGTTGTCTTGAGATGGTGTTGAAGTTGTCTAACATGTATATATTTGTTATCATCATTATCATCGTTGCCTTAATCCCATACGAATAATGTGTTCACGTGAATTCTCTTTTTCCATTCTTTTCTATTACACTCACTTTATCATATTTAAATTATTTTTAATAGCTTCATCTCACATTAATATAGATCTGGCAATGGATCGGATTTTGATCTGAATCCGAGCCAATTAATAGGATATGGATTGGACCTCCAATATGATAATTTGTTAACGATTTGAATTTGATAATTTGTTAGCTAAACAAATTGGATATGAATTATGGTCAATCTGATATAATACAATATATAATTTTTATAAATATATTATCTAATGTTATAATATATAATATTTACATACTACTAAAATATTTTTTATCATTATTTCCTTCTTTTCCCCTTTCTCTATTTTGTCTCTTTATTATATTTTTCTTTAATAAAAAGTCAAATACTTACTTTTCTACTACTTTTTCTTTATATTTTATTTTCCTTCTCAAGTTTTTATATTTTTTTTTCTAATCATTATTTGCTAATCTCTTTTGAAATTAATTAATTTTTTTTTAAATTATATATTCTTTTCAGATCTGATATCCGATTAATAACAAATCGGATATAAATTTAATTATATATGATTTGTCAGGTTATCAGATCAGATATCTAATTAATAACAAATCAGATATAGATTTAATTATATATAATCTGTCAGGTTATCGGATCAGATCGTCTAGTTTATAACTCTTATCACATTCAGATGTTGGATCCGAATCCGATGCCTACAACAATAGGTGTGTCTACATGCAAACATCTTTCTAGAGACATATACCAGAAATATGAAAAACCAATATCACAACAAAAACTGCAGCAGTGCAGATAAAAAGCTTCTTCAGTCGAGTTACCTCAGCATTGGCAGTTGATAAACTGAACCTGAGATTTGCAGCTATACGAAGGGACTTGCCTCCCAGACGACTGTGTGTTGAATTTGGAGCTTAACACTAGACGTTTATCAAAAAAAATGTTGAAGCATTTTGGTTCCCAAAAAAACAATTTAGGGGTGGGGAGAAGTTTCAACTAATAGTTATCAAATCAGATCCATATAGCAAGGAAATATCAGATGTTTAAAGTCATAAATATTCTTATACCATAAACAAGACTAAAAGCAAAAGTTTTAAAAGCCCGAGACTGAGATGGTTCACTGATGGTTTCTATAAAAAATCATGCTCACTTAGAGCCTGAGCTGCCGAGTAACCCTCTATCTTTGGGAAAAAAAGGTATTCTTGGACAGTTTCCTTTTTCAGTTTACTGCAACCTCAGCGGATAGGTAACTAGGATGAAGTGCATCTTGGCCTGATACTTTGGCATTCGAAAGCTTGAGTACCTGAACAGCTTCTTCTACCTTGGCAGCTAGTGACTCCGGTGACTCCAACAACAGAAGCAGTTCTGAGTTGTCCATCTCCAGAAGCATTCCCGTTATCTTTGCAGCAAGATCGGGCTGAAAACAAATTACGCGGAGTTTTAGATTATCATGAGCCTGAGAGCTCTTCTAAAGTGGCATGTCATGGTGTGCTTGGAAATAGTAAACACCAACTGCCAAACATCTCTGATCAGGAAGCGCCTCTACGGCTCTAACTCCTAAGAGTATAGAGTAACAAGATTGTTTTACGAATTATTTTCGCACCAAAGTTGGTACCAATGAACTTAAGCATGACCAGGAAACTTAATATTATCTCATGTACAAATTTAAGACAAATGTGTACTTGAAGGGGTCATCTTATATTCGGTCCAAAAAAACACCTCCAGAGCACCAGACAACTAGTGTTACCTTGTGTTTCTGGACAAGGGGGTAGAGGCGCTCCCCTAGTATCTGTTTCTGCTGCTCAGGGGAAGCAGCAGCAAGCTTGCTGCTCAACATCTCTGATCCCTCGGAACCTGATCCAAAAGAACTGGAAGCAGCGGATAAGACTCCAGATCCTTTATTCATGTCACGTGGACGCCCATGTGTCGCATTCCTAGCTTGCCCAGCCCGCTGCAAACCATTGCTCAGATATTATATTTGTAGTACATGGGCAGCAAGTCTAACTGTATGAACAGCATCATATATACTTTCATTTATCATGCTTACTCACATAACAAAATAAAAATGTATGTTCTTATCAACATAACTGCACCAAAGTAATTCATTCGTACACAAAAAGAGACTCTCTCTCTCTCTCTACATGCACATTTCCATCCATAAAAGTCCAAAGATGGTTGATTTAATCTAAATGGTTACTGCATTGACCATGCGACACAACACACTCCAATCAATATATTTTTGTCAGGAACTCAGATAGCAAAATTCACTTGCCACCCACTGTAACTAGGTCTTCTAACAAGGATAAGCACTCAATTTCAGATGTGATAACTAAGTTACAAGCAGGTTACCAATCCAAAGGGTGCATAAACACATTTCAAATGCATTTACCAATCTCAAATTCCTTCAATGATCCTAAAAGATATTCTAAAGAATGTTGAGCTGCTGGGGGAAAATTCTGCAAGAACAGACAAATGATTCACGAATCTCATAACACTGAAAGGAAAGAAGGTTAGCATTCCAAAGGAAGGAAATTATGGTAATTAGCTTTAGAAAATAGAAATTGCGAGTTTGAATGAAATGCTGGTTGGGCGTGCCCACTGCATCAGTTAAAGAAAAACAAAAGATGGTCATGGCGATGCACTGGATTGGAATATAAACAAGTGGTGATAATAACATTGTAGTTACTTCAAGAAGCATGAAAGATTCCAGAAGCAAAAAAATAGAAAAAATTACAAAAACAGAAGGGTCATTTTTTGGAATTTTTGATGCCCCTTTAACACAGGCATTTCAGATCTTTAAAGTGGCAGAAAAGCAAGCTCTAGAATCGAGCTAGACGAGGTCGCCCAGACTCATCTTTCACAGTAAATTATAAAAGAAGGAATGTAGACAGGTTGTCAATAATAGGTAATAAGAGAGAAATATTTAAATAAACTCCATTTAGAAAGAGCACAGGTCAGTTCTATTACCCATTTAGGAAGAGCATAGGCCAACTGTTCTAAACTAGGTACTCTTCATGCTGTGTTTGATAAAACTGAAAGTAAATCTAGCAATAGATCAATTATATTAGTGAAGAGGGTGGCCATTGGTCAACGACTATTGACCGTAGGAGAAACAAAGAAATTAGTGATCCAACCATGAGCATCGTTTTACATATCTAATTACATCATCGTGTGTTTTTTATTTTATTTTACTTTTTTCAGAAAATGAAGTGTTTTTCAATGCAATATTTAATTGAATAGTTTACCATCTCACATCAAGATTGAGGAAAGTATGCCTATTTTTGGCCCAATTTCTAAAAAGACCGATTTGCTATAGACACAGAAAATATAAGCATTTATAATGGTAGATTATGTCATGGGAAACCTTAATACAACTAGTCTCTCTTAACCACAATCGAATCTGAGTATGGCTCCAATAATGCATGAAACCAACATCACAAGGACATTTGGGAACAGGAAACAAGTACAACAAGCAGTCATTCACATGCATTATATATTTAATGGGCACTAGACAATGTAACTAGTGCATTTAAATGTACTAGTGCATTTAAATGTAAGGTACATATTGCATAACAAACACAATAAATAAACGGCAGGGCATTGTGCAAATGAGAAGGAAGGAAGAGAAAGCACACCTGTGGATTGCTTGAATCTTTTGATGAAGCCACTGATTGAGTGGGCTGTTGCAAATGTGGCACATATGAAACAGTGTGACCAGCACCCTGTGAAAGTATATGTCCATTCATCCGGCCTCTGCTTTGCCTATGTTGTCTTGGAGCATTAGGAATCTAAAGAAGATTTTAGGAGTGTAGCAATGTGAGTCTATATTGACCACCAGAAAATTTGGCATAGCCAAAATGCTTCTCTACCATTCCTAGTCAATCCATTGGTTATGGAGGACATGGACAGATCAAAAAGTAAAGAAGACCCATGAAACCTAAATAATTGGGAATTTTTTTTGAGTTGTTAACTGCTATAACAGATGCTAGGTACTAACCATGGGAAGTGGAGACTGTTGAAAACCTGGTCTAGTTGGAGGTGCAAAGCCATTAGCCCTCCATACTGGCCTCAACCCCAGAGGCTGATACATGAGCCCTGGTCGTGGAGGTACTTGTGAAACAACCCCAGGAGGAGCTGTGTAATAAAGAGGATGATATCCCCCAGGAATAACAGCTGAAGAAGCCGCGAGTCCTGCCATATGCTGTGCATACTGAAGCTGTAACTGGGCTTGCCTGTCCTCTTTCCTTTGAGCAATAGCTGCATATAGCGGCTTTCGGTGAAACATGTATCCTGCAAAAAAATCATGGACAAGATAATTGTTAGTCACAAGAGGAATAACTGCTTCTAACCCATAAGAAAGGCTACTATT
This sequence comes from Cornus controversa, assembly GCA_026545225.1. Taxonomy (NCBI): domain Eukaryota; kingdom Viridiplantae; phylum Streptophyta; class Magnoliopsida; order Cornales; family Cornaceae; genus Cornus; species Cornus controversa. The sequence goes on along the minus strand of CM048848.1, from coordinate 70,238,147 downwards.
TATTAAAAATCTTGAAAGACCAATACAATGCAAGCAAAGTGTCACTTTAAAGAAACCTTTCAGAACATTCTGAAAATAATACTTCAATAATATCATTGTCAATTCTCATTTCTAGATGCAGCTAATCTCTTATGCTAGTATCTTGGATTGTATGTAAGAACATGAGCAAGAATAAAAACGAATTTGCCAAGCCAAGCCTCCGTTCAATATATAAGAGATTCTAACATGTGGCCCTCATTTACAAAACATATAACAAGCACTGAAAAAAATACAGAAATTGGAGAATGGTTTTTTAAAAGACACAACTTAACCTAACTCATTTATCTTGAATTCATCCATTCTTTGTTTATTTTCTGGGTCCCTTACTTTTCTAGTTTTACTTGTTTCTTATTTGTTCAATTTTCATAGAATATGGTAAATTTTTTGGTAATACTTAGTAGTCTTACTATTATTATTATTATTATTATCATCAGTCATTGTTATTTTAATATATATTAATTTACTTTCCTATTTAGTTATTTATTTATTTTGCCTCGACTCTCCCATTGCCGATACCCAAGGCTGGATGTGAAAAAGAGATGAGTCTGTGTCATGTAGACAACCGACTGTAAAACTTATATCAAATCTTCTTGATGAGTTCTCACTCAATTGGAGAGAATTCATGTGGCCGACCCCATTCATATGGGACTAAGGCAAGGATAATGATGATGATGAACTGAACCTAACTATAGGATAGTGAGAGAGAGATCATTCAGTTTTTGATTATCCAATTGTAAACTTTTCCATATCTATGATAGTCCCTAATCCCCATCATAAAAATATTCTTTTAGAAAAAAAATTCCCAATGTAAATCAAGTAAAACTTGATAACTGAAAGAATTCTTCATTCTAATCTGACTCTCTGCGCTAAGACACCATATGAATGTATGGAGCTTGTGAGGTCAAAACAATTTGAAATTTCCCATTTATTTGAAATCCCTAGAGTCAACTTAAGTGAACGTTATATAAGGAATCATCATTTTTGTGTGAGCATAAAAGTATTGCATATGCTAAGTGTGCCACTATTCAGTGAAACACTAAGTCGCGAACATAAATTTCACAAACTGGCTTCTTCTGAACATTTTTCCATGGCATCTGAATCACAAACATAAGCTTATGAACTCACCATGAAAAGTGTTCACAGCTTTATTGGCCTCCTCAGGTGTAGAGAAGCAAACAAATCCAAACCCCTTACTGACTCCTTTGTCATCTCGCATAAGTTTTGCAGAAGTGATCGTGCCACACTGACTGAAGTGTTCTCGCAGTTCGTCATCAGTGACATCATCATCAATATTCTTAACATAAATGTTCGAACCCTAAAATTTTAATCAAATAGTTACAAAAAGAAAATACAAATATAAGTAAATAACTCTGAGGAGAAATGGGCAACAGGACTACCTGGTATTTCAAAATTTGCTCCTTCCGCTTCTCCTCAAACTGACGACGCAAAATCTGCTCACGCTCTGCTTTCTTCTGTGCCCTAGCTACATACAGAACCTTGGAGCCTACTCACAAGCCACAGTGTGGAAGAAAGGGTTTAAAATTGGGTAGTTGTTGCCTGTTCAACAAATTAACCTCATTAAGAATATATAACCTACCAAGTTGTGACTCATTCATAGCTTCCATTGCCCTCCTGGCATCATCTGGGCTATCAAAGTTCACAAATCCAAATCCTTTTGAGGCCCCATTCTCGTCCTTTGAAACAATCAAGCTAAGAATTTTCCCAAACTCAGAGAACTTCTCCCTAAGAAGTTCTTCTGAGACATCCGGATCCAAATTCTTCATGTATAGATTTGTAAATTTAGCATCGGGACTGGGTAAAACCCGATCATTTTTTTTCACAAATTTACCAACATACCTATGCCATAAATTATTAGAAAATGGTTGATAAGGCATAACCTTAACATAAATATTCATACAAAGTGTGATAAATAAGAGTGGAACAGGAAAAAGAAAGCTGCACATACATCTGCTTGCCTCCAGCACTGGAGCCATTAAGCTTCTCAATGGCATCAGTTGCAGATTCCTCAGACTCAAACTGGACAAAGCCATATCCTTTGCTCTTCCCATCCTCAGACGTGACAATTTTGCAAGATAAGATGTTCCCATATTTCTGAAACATTTCTTGAAGCTTCACATTATCAATTGATTCGCTTAAATTCTGCAATTACCCAAAACCAATTTTACATTCAAAACCCAAGTCGAGATAAATACTAAAACTGACATGAACTTTTGTTTGATTAGAGAGAGAGAGAGAGAGAACAGATATACCTTGACAAACACATTTCCAATTCCACTCTTCCTCGCATCGGGATCACGATGCGACCACAGAACCCTTATCACTTTTCCATTCAGGATAGAGTGATTCTTAGCCTCAATAGCATGAATCGCTACTCAAATCAAAAGAGAAAAAAGAAAACGCAATTTTAGAAAGTAAAATTCCACCTCAACAGCATGAATCGCTACTCAAATCAAAAGAGTGAAAAGAAAACCCAATTTTAGAAAGTAAAATTCCACCTCAACAGCATGAATCCCTACTCAAATCAAAATAGAAAAAAGAAAGCAACATTACAGAAACTAAAATTCCACCTCAACAGCATAAATCCCTACTCAAATTGAAAAGAGAGAAGATAAAAATAATAATAAATAAATTAGAAACCAAACATTTAAAAAATAAAGTTCCTTTTCTTCACTCTCAACAATCAAAATCCTTTCATCACACAACATACCAAGTAATAACCAATAAATCACACAAAACAACGAAACCTTATCATTCTATAAACAAATTTATCAGTAAGTTCATTAATTTGAATCATTTTATGGCATCGATTGGGAATTATATTAAGATACGCACATATACCGATTTACAAATATACATATAAAGATAAAATAAAATTACGCAACACATCAAAATCCTTATCATTGCACAACATACCATACAATCCATAACAGAGTGTACACCATCCAACCCAAAGAACCAAGCGATAAACAATAGTCATACTAAACAACGAAATTTAATCATCCCATAAACAAAATAATCTAGTAATTCGAATCTTTTTCTTCTTCGATTGTAATTAAACGACCATATACACACACATGCAGATACATACACATATATAAAGATATATGTTTTGCCCATTAGTTTTTGATAAATCGAAACAGTTAACAACGAATTCCGAGCCAAACTCAAGTAATCAATCGAAAAGATGGCTCAGCAGAAGGAGCATTGCGATTACTGTACCGTCTTCAGGAGAGATGAAGTTGACGTAGCCGTAACAGAGGGAGCGACCGGAGGACGAGTCACGACAGACGCGTACGGAGGCGAGGCTCTTGAACTCGGAGAAGGCGTCGAAGAGCTGGCCGTCGGTGACGTCGTGGTGGAGGTCCCCGACGTACAGAGACGCCGGAACGGCGGGGACCGTGGAATTAACCGCCATTGTCAAAACGACGAGGATGCACCACCACCGTAATGCTTATACAATCTATACTTGTAGAGAGAGAGAGAGAGAGTGGTTAGAAAGAGAGATGAAAAACCAATTGGCGTTTTCGTTTAGGTATTGATTCTCTACTAAATACACAGAGAGAGAGAAATGTTTTGTTTCTTTCTTTGTTGAGAATTTACACTAAGGAAATGCGTTTGGAAGGGGAGAGATTTTTCTTTTTTCCTTTCTAAGGGAGAAATTGAAAAGAGAGGAATTACTAATTAAGGAAAGAGAGAAATTGAAAATTTTGTAGATAGGGATACATACAAGAGGAGAATGTGATGAGTAGTGTAGAGAGAGAGAGAGAGAGAGAGAGAGAGAGAAGTGGCGTTTGTGCGGATTTGCATGGACGCGGGAGTTATGCAAGAGAGAGACACACACACATAATTTGCACGCTCATACGAGGCGCGTCAAAGCACTTTCCAGTAATTATCATATGACCCGGAAATTATCTCTCTTTGGTTTTTTTCATTGTTTGTTACATGCAGGATTTAATCAACCAATGAAATATTAATTTCTTAATTTTTCTTTTATATCAAATATGAAATATCATGACCTTGTCAAGTTAATAAGATGATAGGAATGAGTGGGGCTACCACATTATTGACCCGATGAAAACGGATCGGGCCATGGAATGATGATTACTACTGTCATCTGACAGAGTTGGACAAAAAAATCATATTTTTTATGATAAGGATGTTGTGTGGACAGACACATTCTCTTGGAGCGTGGACTTGATTATCGATTATGTGAGAAGTCACAGCATAGAGAGAGAGAGAGTTTTTAGAGAGAGAAGCGGGTAAAAGGGGGTAACAACACAATTGGATACATGAGCTAAGAGCCTAAGACCACTTCAAAACTTAGAAGGCCACAATCCGCATATATGGATCGGCTTTTATTTCACAGCCAAACGTTCACCATATGGGGCGCCCTAATCCACGGACACTAACCCTATACGTGTCCTATTCTTCCTTATTTACCAGTTACCACTGTTTATTCTGCCTATTTTATTTTTGTTCTTAATATATATATATACATATATATACATATATATATATATATATATATACATACAAACTTTATTTTGAGCTTCACACATTATTAATGTAACAACTAATACAGACTAATCCGACACACATGCTTGATACTTAAGAAATTATTGGTAATACGCTTTTTTATAAGGGTATCAGACTTAGTTTTCATGGAATGTCCAAACATGCCCTTAGCATGTTAATGCCACTTACGTGGATATACTTATTGTTAGCATTTTCACACCTCACAGAGAATCTTTTACCAGAGGCTTATCATGACTCGTGGTGAGCCCTTTCTTAAAATAAATACCTTTGAAAAGAAAAAAAATATCATTACATAGTCAATTTCGCAAGAAAAATGTTAAACTTCACAATTTTATTTCACTAATTTTAACTCGAATCTATGTGACAGGTGCTAATATTATCGGAACTCTGTGTATGGGAGAATCTCCTAAAATAATAAAAAATATAGATTTATTGTTAGTGAAATTCCTATAAATATAGAATTGTTACATGTCACATCATTCATGATAAAAATTGTGAAATAATTTCATGTTGTGTATCATTGCTCATGCTAAAATCATGTAACGAAAAAAAAAAAAAAATCAGCTCAAAATATCATAAATTGAATTTATAGAAAACGGTCAAAGTTTGATGTAAAAAAAATGTAAAGGAAATAGGATGTAAAACTTTAACCATATCTTATAAATTCAATATATAATATTTTGAACTTTTTTTTTTTTGTGTGTGAAAAAATTTTGGCATCGGCTACGTGATAATTTTTTTTTTGTGTGTTCAAAAAAAATTATTTTAAGAGCCATGAGAGTCCCTCCTAATAACATTACTCAATATAATATTAACTAATTATTAAGTCGCTTCAATTTCCAAAGAAAGGAAAAATGAGAATCAAGTAAGGAAAAGGTGAGAGACTAAAATGGTTTCCACAATCCTAGATTAATAACTAATACCCATTAACAGAAAAAAAAATATTTTTCTATTAAGAAGTAGTTAAATCCTTTTATTAAAAGAAAGAAAAGGCGTGATTTCTACATTTGTTTATTGGAATTTAAATGGCATTGAGAAATAAATGTCATTAAATTTTCAATTTAACCTAATTATTTAGGAAATACAAGATTCTCAAAATTTTGACCGTTTTGAAAGGGAAAAATACTTTATATGCAAAGTTTAGGTCAATTAAACTTTATCCTGTTATAAGCAATCAATGAAAATAGAATGGGCAAAGAAATTTTAAAGACAAATGGCCCACAATAATTTCATATTTCGTTTCTTCATTGGAAATCAAATCAAATCCAGATATCAATATTTTCATTTAAAAGAAACTTTCTTTTTTAATCTAATTATTTACGGAAGGTACTCTTAAAAGTTTTAGATACTTATTAAGCATAACATAAAAACATAATCAAGAGAACAGCAATTACAGAAAACTCTGCAAAACAAATGACTTTGTCCTAAGGGGTTTACAAAGTTAGTTTGAATGTTCATGTACACATATACATATAATTCCAATAAATGCTCACAAGAGTGGCAAGGTAATAGATGGAAAAACATGGGCAGCTGGAGATATATACATGTATTAGTATATGTATTAGTATATGTATATTTATATGTATATGTATGTATTTAAATTGGAAGCATTCAGTATATGTATGCATTTACATTGCAAAACATTTCACAAATTTCTCTTCAGATATCACTATTTAGTCTCACCTGGAATAAGAATATAAAAGAGTTTACAACCATGAATGGCTTACAATAACAAACCAGCTTTACAAAATATTGCCTTATTTCTACAACTCATGCTAACTCAAAAGTAACAGCTTGGAACAGTCTTGTTCTGCGTCCAATGACCACTGTGTAGTTCTACGACTCCCATCTCAGAAGTGTGGAGATAATTTGAACAATGGAGAGAGCTCTAGTCAGAGTAGGAATAAAAGAAGAAACTCTATTTAGTGCTAATCATACAGTATTTTATATATAAATATATAGGCCTACAACAATGGCCTGCCGATCGGTATAAATAAGAATCGGCGAAGACGACGGACATCAAATGAAAAATGGGATTTCGAAGCTGAGGAAATTAAGAAAAAATAAACCAGATGAACACTAATATATGCATAACCAGAGCATTAGCGTTCATAGGAATCAGCTCAAAGAGCGAATTTCTTGACGAGCTGCTCACATTCAGCTGCCCTGCATTGATGAATTCATCCTTACTGGAAGTTATGGAAACATTTACAGACGTTGAACCTGGACAGAAGATCGAGAAAATGAGTATGTGTTAAAAGAGAGCTTCGTCATTGGGAAGGGGAAAAAAAAGTGATTTGCATGTAATAGATTAAAACTTACAATCATAGTCAGCCCATCCAATCCGTTGACGAGCTAAATCATAAACAAAGATCTTATCTTTAAGAACAAGATCTGCAAAAAGAAGAAATCATTTAGTTCCTTATTCTCTGAGTTCTAGTAGGTGAAGGTGTGAAAAAAGCACAGGAACCTTTGGTTGCCTGATAACTTGTAAGCTTGGAGGCAAAGTTAGAACATGAAGAAATTAAATTTAACATGAATGTGCATCAACATTTTTGAGGAAAATTTGATGCTTGATAACCCATCCCTTTCGATGTTTTCAACTGGTAGTTTTTACCAAGTCAAAAGAAAGTACAAATAAGAAAATAACTAATTGAAGAAGAGACTCAACAAGCTTTATAAACCTTTAACGCATTAAATTTAATCATACAAGTTCAGTAAGTTATCCTGTTGCCCCCATCTCCACCACTCTCCCTAGAAAGACGCACAGAGTTTGTTAACAAATTCAATAACTTGGAGCCCAATCTAGGCTTAAGCATGAGATGATGCATGTTTTAGAGTCCAGACTAGAACATAGGGCACAAGAAATGAGCCTCAAGATTCAGAGTTGTGAAGCATTATATTACCTCAGGAGCCTCAACATATTACCCAGTGAATCGAAGTTCCATATTCTGTCATTTAACAGTAATTATACTTCCTATTCTAAACCAGAAATCATGCCACAAGGGTTTTGCATAGGGGGCCCTGCAGTTTAGCGTTACTCGATTCATTACCTTTTCCTTTTTCTTTTACCTTTAAGCCCACCCCCACCCACACACACAACAGTTTTCTGTCTATTCACCTCAACGTAGAGTTACTAAGCATTCATTAACTTGCAAAGGAAAATACTCCATCTGTTATATTTCACCAAGAAATATTACTCTCAGAATTTGGGAAACAAGAATGCTGGTCAAAACCAATAAAGATTCAACAAAATTAACATTGTTCTCTTTTATGTTGGATCATACACTACAGCTCCCTTTTCCAGCCACAAATTATAATCAGTTCTTTTAATAAGAAATGGAAATTTAACAGTGATAAAGAAAGGAGAGTAAAAGATGAGGTTTCCTTGAAGAAAGCATCCTCGTCAAGTTTCCTTAAGAAGAAGAAAGCCATTTTGAACAAGTTGACATGCCAAATTGCAACCTAAGTCTCCTAAAATTGATTTCTCTTGACTGCGGAAAGAGCCTTATCAGATTTTGCAGTTTTTTCTTCTGCAGTACATCTGCGTGAAAGGGCTAAAATCACTTTTTTTGGCTTTTTTACCCATAACTAAGCCTGGCAGTAGTGAGATTACACAACAAAGGAGTGAGAGTAAACCATAAATTTGGCCGATCCTAGGCCCCACCCACAAACCACTCTGTGTGTATGGGCTCTGCTTCCTACTTCAAGGTAGATTAGCAATGTAGCCAACATTGGTTCAGACAAAAATATAGTAACTTTTGTTTTCCCTTCACCCAACACTTTCTCCCTCTCCAACGACCAGGGCCCCTCCTTTATCCCGACTTTAGACAGTTATTAGCTTTGCAAGATACAGTTTTAGAAGGATAGTAAACTATTTTCCTTACTTACGGCATAAAAATATTATGCTTGTTCTTTCAAAACAATACAGAAGAAAGTTCTGTTAACAACAAATGAAAAAAATGAAAGTGTACATAATTTGAACAATCTTCTACAAAATTTAAGAATGCCCAGAGTACAAGCATGCCATTAGACATAACACTTGCATTTGATCAGTAATCTCTATATAACATCAACATAATTAGCAGGTTCATTCTGCTTATGGATGCTATATAATAATAATTTTTAAATATTTTAAAACCCAAGGGTTTTAATTGATCACAGCCAAGAGAGCTAGATGCATGAACTATATAATAAACACCTGCTACAGAAACTTTTAACTAAGGTCAAAACTCCAATACATTGAGTATACATTACCCCAAACTGGTGGTAAGTATAACTTGTGCTTCTTAAATTAAATATGGAGGATCAATTGCCAAACAAATGAATCTATCACTTATTTATTTGCTTAATTTTTTATGAAAGGAACCAGTATTTCAGGAGAAGCCCATTATAGCAAATTGTCAGGATCAAGTTGTCAAAGTCTGCGCAACTCACAAGTTCAACTAGCTTTATATAGATAGTTGCTTTGTGAAAGACTTCCTGTTCCTATATCCTAAGTCACATTTATGTGCCCTTTGCACTTGTAAATGAAAAAATAATAATAATAAGGCTTAGGAGTATATGTCCTGCTTTATCATAAAACAAGAATAAACTTTTGTGTCACATAATTCCACAATTTATTTACATTCCCCTTGATAATCTTATTGGACATAAATATTATAAACTTGCAGTGAATAACATAAAATATTCCAAGAGTAAATCATGTTCATTATATATAGGTCACCTAATTAGATGCATAAAATGCATGTTTAAATATGCAAAACCTTAGCAAATAATCTATACACATGTAAAGAGGAAATGGAAAATAGATAAACAAAATATTGCACCTACAATTTGAATTAGAAAAAAAAAAGAGTCAGCTGGATTATAAGTGAAAGTAATTTGCCGCAACCTCCAATCAAATATGACAAAAAAAATAAAAACATGTCATGCTTGAGAGTTGAGATAGGGTGCTTCACTCTGAGTGATGTGTGTGTGTGTGTGGAAACATTGAGTTACTAAAAACCTTAAACTTGAGAGTGTGATGTGTGTGTGTGTGTGTGGAAACATTGAGTTACTAAAAACCTTAAACTTCAATGGGATGACAACAGACCCACTATTACTGCTGATATTGCATGACAAAATAGGGGGATAGAGCAAGCATTAAGCAACAACCACTTTCACAGCAGATGTTGTCCTCTGAAATAATTTCTCAGTCCAGGAACCAACCTCCTAGAATTGTTATATCCTGATATTTCTGAAATCCATTGCACCACATTGTAGCACCATCCTGTAAGAAGAAAGCCCATTTATGCTCAAGTACTTATAGCTTGATACATTCTACTATTGACAAGTGAAATTAAAACTTAAGAAAAGGAACTTAATAAAGAGGCAAGTTGAAGAACTAACAACGAAACCATAATGTACAAGGTAGTCTCCTGGTTTTAAGATCATGGATGCACCACCCGCAAAGTTTAAAGCAATTGGAGGAAATATATCGGTTATACTGTACACAACATACAAGGATCTCATTCAGGTGTTGACAATAATTGTGTAATCTAACCATTCTTAATATCAAAAATAAATTTCAAAGAAATATCCAAAAATCATTAATGGGATGAACCTGCTGGAGACTAAATAACACTGGTGTCCTTTTGATACAATGGGAGTCACAGATTGTGAAACAGCAGCAGTTACCTGCACAGTCAATAAGCAGATAAGCATATAGACGTGCAAAATTTTAAAAAAATCTTGCAACAAAGCAGCTTTTTCTACACTTCAAAACATTACAGATGAGTAAACTTGTCATCTTTTTCAACTGAAGAAAATTCTCCACAGATGATCACTAATCTGTACACATCACCCAATGCATATTAAAAATCTAAGCGGATCAAAATGATAAGCCTGGCTGTTCGGATGGCAATATCTAGACTGTTTAGGTAGTCAGGTTATTGTCCACTTGACAACGGAAAATAGTACATCAGGAACTAAGCATGCCTTATAAAAGCTTTCCATATATAAAACCCTCATATGTACCAAGGAATGAATTTAAGAGGTTGGAGGCACAGTCAAAATAGTCTATTTAGAGAGCCCTCTAACATATACAAGGGGTATTCATTGACCACAAATTCTTTTCATGACCAAGACCTGTCTTACTGTGGCAATTAAGGTTCCAAAGTGAAATATGGAACCTGCTCTTGTTTTCAGGTCTTATACTGTAGTATATCTACCCCAAGTGAAATATGGAAGGTCCTACTTTTGTTTTCGGGTCTTTAGACTTTTGAGCATATCTACAATAGCTATGTTGCCAAGGGGGGAATTTAAAGTTTGATCCAGTTTAACTGGTACTTGTCACCATTCTCCCTTAATTTGTCACCCTCATGTAATTTGAAGAAAACACTAGAGTAAAAGCAAACATACAGCACTGACAAAAGGATCATAAGCCTCTTCAACAAGGTATGCCAAAGTTGTTCCAGAATCAACTATGGTTCCTCGGTTGCTTGATGTTGTAAATACTGCTGAATCAATTGGCAACAATTGCCCATTAACAGCGATGCTCTGCAGATTCAAGTTATAATGAGCCCTGAAAGATTTGAGATTTATTATAATCAAACTTACCACAAAATTAGTATTTATATTTTAACCACTCTGTTCTATGCATACTAATAAAAAAGAGAAATGGGAAATAACTAGATTTTGGTCTTGCTGATTCAGAGAAGATTTGAGAATTAAAGCATCATCGTGCATAAGAAAAATTTATACAAAAACCCAAAGCTTAGTGCAGCGAAAATTAAGTTTCATGATAAGTAAAGAAGGAGCTGTTGATTTACAAGAAATAAAAAATATCACCTCCTTTTCCTCGTAATGACTTTCTTTTTCCTTTTTTCTCTTTTGATAAGTTACTCTTCCTGGTGATGATTTCTAAAGAGACATGGTAAAACAAAGAACTAAATGCTAACTAATTCTTCACAAATCTTAAAGGAGAGTGTTCATAGCAGGAGGAATTTGGACAGTTCACTATTGCAAAGAAACTTCTTTTAGTTGATTGCGCCACTAAACCATATAAAAACCAGCTATTGGAGGGAACTTTGCTCTCCTGTGGAAGTGAGACAGTAGGAGATCGTGAATGCAAAGGAGACCCTTTCCTACAACTTTTCAACTTTAAAATAACTAGTGAGGTACTCTTTACTCTTTTTCTGACTAGGGGCAGGGAGTGTACACTACGGAACAGTTTACCAATGCTCATTCTACCATACCTTAAAAACTTTAATTGTTTTAGAGGTCAATCAAAAGAAGCTTTTCTATTGATTAAAGTCTCAATAGACTGGATAAACTGAATTTCTATTAACTCAAGTAAAAAACCACAGCCAACAGCTGAGAGACTAGCGAGCAAATGGTATAAATCATATATTTCTAATACAATGATGACAAGAAACTAGGAAAAAGTACAGGTAAAACATATGCAATTCCTCCCCAAGTTTGCAAAATTCTGATTAGAGAAAATTTGCAGGAAGCCCACAATCACAAGCACAGAACATGAGGTAACCGCAATAATCATGAAAGATAATTTGTTCTGTTTTAGTAGACATGCAACAAAAATAAAATTGACCAATACGTGAAGTGTTGTGAGAACTAAAGTAATAAAAAAATGATGCTATTTTATGCAGTTACAGAGGGTAAATTGGTAAATACACAACAACTACCAAAGTTATTTATAAGACAGATTAAAAAAAATTTAAGCTCGTGACACCATTCCTGCATGTACAGATTTATTCCCACATGAGCTACCAATTACAGTCCGCAATGAAGCCTTTTAATGTACCAGACATAAAATTATAGTGTACAAGATCTATACAGAACCACTCCGCACATGAGTTGTAGAGAAGAACAAATAGACATCCTTCCCAGTGGCCTTTATTGCTTCAGTTCAGGAATGAATAATTTGAATTGCGGTTAAGCATGGTTAAACGCCGTTACTGCACAATTTATTATCAGAAACAAGAAGATGCCAAAAATTTAGTAGGCAAAGTCTCTTGTATGTCGTACCATAAAATTGGGTCCAAGCTTTCATAGGCATTTGGGCACCGTATTCTCCCACTATACTAACCATTGTGGCATTTTCAATAATTACATATTAATATATATATATATATAAACAAGCTAAACACATTAAGAAAATGGCAATAACTGGATCCTTAAGGTGTAAAAGAGATACTATAGTAATCAAAAAGCAACACTTAGTTAAACTGAAAAGGAAACTGCATGACTAAAAAGTAAATAAAGTATTGCACTTGTATTGAATCAAAAAATGGGACTGTAGTTTTCTTGAATTTCTCACAGAAAAATATAAGCATGATCTCCCATGAAAGGACAAAAAAAATAGTAAAAATTACCCATGATGCAAAGAATACGTACTGTGACGGGACAAGAGGACTATAAACAATGCCTGGATCCAAAATCTCACCAAGAACTAGTATACCCCCACCATTGCCCTCTCCTTTCAGGCAATGAGAGAACACTTTAGGAGTAATGCCTTGCAATGATAATTGTGAGATAACAGATAAAGCCTGTTGACCAAAACCAAAAATCCCATCAATTGCTCTATCTGTTTTAGTCAAGTCCCCAGACTGATAGGTGCTACACCTGTTTCATATTCCACCATCCAAAACTATAAGCTTCAACCAACAGAACCAGATTGAACATTGATACGAGACAAAAGCAACCATAACAAAATGAAGAGAAGAGAAATATGTAGAATTCAATAAAGATATAATTCCAGATATGTTGCAGAGCAGTCACAGATAACAACTACAACAACAACCACCAAGCCTTTTCCCAACTGAAGAGCAATCACAGATATAAAACATATTTTGTAAAGATAGCCACTTCCCAATCTTCTTTTTTTTTTCCTTCTTTCTAGTAAATATAGAGCTCTAGCCGACTCCACCCATGTGAAATTAAGGCAATGATGATGATGATGATAAAGCTCTGGCCTCGCCCTTCTTTGCCCAGTTGGCAAAACCTTCCAAATATAACCTAAGAATATTTGTACAACCTTTGTTTCTACATAACACATTTAGCTAATGTCTTTTGAGTAAAGGGTGGTTCTTTATTGTGAGTATAAGATTGTGCTTGCATGAATTAGTTATGATTAAGTCGTCTTGGATTATTTCCTAAACCTTGAAGAGAATGAGTAATTTCTTTTTGTTCTTTTTCACTTGCTCTTGGAATTGTTTTACTTCTTAATACAAAACCCATTCAAGAAAAAGAGAAAAAAAAAATCATCTTGAGTTAGCCATTTTACGCTAGTTGATGATCTTTTTGTAGCTTAGGATCATGCTGTTTTCCTGTTAGGCTGTTAGTTATGGCAACCATATTAACTATTGCTAGTGAGGAACTCATAGAGTTTTTTATATAGTTGGGCTTCTTTTTCATGTTACTGTCCATCGATTCTCCTTTGTAGTCTTCAATTTGATGTTAAATATGCACACCGCACTAAAAAAGGTCATAGCAGCTCACCCAAAAACAATGGAAGCTGAAGAATTGTTGATAAGAGACGCTCCCCTGATAGTGTCAAAATACAGCAAATCAGATATATAAACACCGGATGTCCCGCTACCATCTCCATATTGGAACGAGTAACTGCATTGATTACTTTGAGAAGAGCATTCAGCGGCTGCAGTGTGCACTGCAGAAGCACATATTGGGTCTGAACAGGAAACCAGAGAAGCAGTTGATGAACTGGCAGTGTCAAAGAATTTGAGTTCAATCTGCAGACACAGAACAAGATAGTAAATAAACAATTCTAGGTTTCATCTGCACTCCACAAACTCAATTGATCAAAAGGGACAACAGGAGTGACGAAGCAGAAATTTACTCCGAGTCCACTTGATTGGGGGCAATCATTGCAGGAACTGCAAGTAACCCACAGAATGTCACTTCCAGTATCGATCTGCACATTGAATTCTCTTGGTGGAGAGCCCAATTTCAGTTGTGTATAATAAAGCCTACATAAATCCAAAAGTCCCAAATATAAAGGATACAGTCAAGAACCATATATTTAATATGATATCACAATATACCCATCGTTGTCACCCCAAAGGAAGTATATATCGGAAAGAAAACCAAGAGAAAAAAGAAGAAACAAGAACCCCAGAAATTTACTAAAAAATGGACCAATATGGATTTGATAAAATGACACCCAGAGGAACAGAAGCCCAAATTAGCGACTTATTTCAAATGAAAATAAAATAAAAGAACACGAAATGCATCAATCTCAGGCCAGGTTATCTGCATGTATATATATAATACATATTTGAAGCCCATAATTTGCAAACTTTCAATCTCAGAGATAAAACTAGTATGTAGCAATTGTAAAGACCAAAAAAAGAGGACGGCATTGACGAACAAAGACCCAAAAGTTTCTCTTTACTAATTTATCAACGAACGACTATGAATTAGAGCATGAAAAAATGACCTAGTGAGGTTCGATAGAATTACCCATCAAGGTAGGGATCGGATGAACCAACGACGGGGAAATCCACGACGCCGCCGACAATCCCTTGCAAGATTCGGGCGTGCCGAGCTCGGTCCCGAGCTCTGAGCACCTCGAGCTCGACCCTTTGGTTCGCCGGAAAAACCCTCTCCAGAGTCAGAAGACTCGACGGAAAGCCACCACAGTACACTACTGACAGCGGCGCTACTACGGCGAAGAAGGCCAGGATCAACAAGTCCACGCCAGTCATCGCTGGCAAATCGTCTCAACTTCAACTACTGGTTCCTAAAATTTATAGACGCAATATAAATATGATGTTTGTGTGTCGTGAATATTTTGTGAAAGCTTATGTATTTATGCACTCTATAATACAATGTGAATTATAGACGAGAATATAAAAGATGGAAGTGGATGCTTTTCTGCATTTCTTTTAGAGAGAGAAAGTAGAGAGAGAGAGAGAGAGAGAGAGAGTGTGAAGATGATAGACAGAAAAAGCTGAAGTTTCAAATTTTGGAAGTGATTAATCTTTTGGTGGGGTGAGGTGAGGTGAGGTGAGGTGAGTTGAGTTGAGTTGAGTAGGACCCTCAGCTTCCGTTTGTTTTTTTTCTTTGATGAGTAAACGACACACCACTCAACCGTTGTTTCAGGCGTTAAAAGTCTATACAGTCCATACAAGTGGGGGTGTGGTGTGTTACTTGTTTGGGTAATTTTAACTATACATTGAGGTGATTAATGGGAATGTCCATTTTTTGTTTAAACCTTTTCGGAAATATAAATGGTAGTAGAATTTTGATTCAAGAATATATAATCATGTTAAAAGTATGAAATTTAGCATATCATAAAATGGAATCATATTTATGCGTTGAGAAATGTTGGTTTGCTTCACCAAAAAAAAAATATGTTCAGTGAAATATTCACGTTACGGTGGGTGGGTGGGAGAGATGAGACGAGACGAGACGCTATCCCAAATAAATTTGTGACAACTGACAACCTAAAAGCATTATTTTTTATATATTATTATAAGGAAAAACATTGACTGCATATTTCTTGATGTCGATGTCAATCAGAGTACTACATTTAATGCTTTTAGACATGCGCCTCTTTTATTGCAAAGCTAATCACCGGTCACCACACCTTAAAATGGACAACACATGAAGGTTCAAGACAATCATTTATTAGAACTGCTCCTCAATTATCATTTACTCCATTATGGATGGTTATAACTCACAGGTAAAGTGCAAACAAATCCATCCTTATATTCAAAATGTGCAAGATTCTGTTGTGCAAATAATTCTCTATATTTTTTAATTTGTGTAAATAAAAATAAATTTTTTATTTGAAAGAAATTAAATAATAAAATAATTAAAATATCATTACTTTATGAATAAAAAAAATTTTAATAACAAAATTGACCTTAAACTAATAACGCAACCAACTTGTGTATTCTTATACCAAAAGTCAAATACACCCTTAATTATCTAGAATATATATATATATATATAATCTAGAGAGAGAAAAAGAAGATGATCGTGTAGCGCAGGAAGCCCGAAGAAGACGTTACACCGAAAGCCTCACGCCCACGGCCACTCTCTCCGTCTGCTTTCTCTCTAATTTCTCTCTCTCTTTCATCATTATCTCTATTTTGGCCCCCTCTTTTTCTCTCTCCCCCTCTCCACCTTCTCTCTCTATCTTTTGCGTTCTCTTTGTTGACCAATTGGTGCGAAGCAATAACGAGACCTTGTAATCTAAAGAATCCTAATGATTGAAGGTTCAACCATGGAGACCCGATTAATTCAATCCAAATTGGAGACTCATAGACAATCATGGTTCGACTAAGTATCTAAGGGACGTGTTGCTTCTTTGATTGGTTCAATGATCTGATGCATCACTGGTACAACAACAACAACAACAAAAAATTAAGCCTTTTCCCAATTACTTGGGGTTGGCTACATGAATTCAATATTTTCATTCCGCTCTATTTAAGGTTATCTCCTCAGTTAATCCACATGCTATCATATCTTTCTTTACTACATCTACCCATGTTAGCTTTGATCTTCCTCTTGTCCTAGCATTGCCCTCAATTTGGACTATGTCACTTTTCTGACCGGCGCAATTAAAGGTATTATTTGCATATGTCCATACCATCTTAACTTATTTTTCCTCATTTTATCTCTAATTGGTGCTACACCAACCATCTCCCGAATGTGTTCATTTCTAATTATATCCTTTCTAGTCTTCCCGCACATCCATCTCAACATTCGCATTTCTACAACACTCACTTTATGCAAATGTTGTTGCCTAGCTGCCCAACATTCGGTACCATAAAGTATGGCTGGTCTAATAGTTGTTCAATAAAACTCCCCTTTTAATCGTAAGGGGATATGCTAGCTGCCCAACATTCGATACCATAAAGTATGGCTGGTCTAATAGTTGTTCAATAAAACTCCCCTTTCAATCGTAAGGGGATATGCCTATCACACAATATACTAGATGCACCCCTCCATTTAACTCATCTTGCCTTAATTCTATGATTAACGTCATCTCCAATTTCTCCCTCATTTTGAATAATTGAGCCTGAATAGCAAAAATATTCATTTTTTTGTACCTCTTGATTCTCAATCTTCACTACATCCCTATTTGTCCTTCTAAATTTACTAAAGTTACACTCCATGTATTCAATTTTATTTCGACTTATCTTAAACCTTTTTTGTTCTAAAGTTTGTCTCCAAACCTCCAGTTTGGCATTAACTCCTTCTCTAGTCTCGTCAACTAAAACAATATTATCGACAAATAATATACACCACAGAATATCATCTTGGATGTATCTTGTCAGCTCATCCATCACTAAAGTAAAGAGGTATGGACTTAATGCTGACGTGGTGTGTTGTGGGTTCAATGACCTGATGCATCATGGTTTGGTAATTCAAATCGATACACTGTGATTTTAATTTTCATGGATGACAAGTGCCCCATCTCACTGTTTGCCAAAGATTGGTTTACAATGGTAATGTTAATTCATTGGGTTACACGTGGCGAAGCAAAGGTCATCATTGTATATATATACTCATTGAAATCAATATGGGTCTATAATGATACAAACTGATGTTGGTACACCGATGGCAAGAGAGAGACGTGCGGTTGAGATAGAAACTTTTTTAAAGAGAGAGAGCATGTAAGATGCAGAGAAGAAAAAATGTTACAGGTGGCAAGAGAGAGAGAGAGAGTAGTAGATATAAGACGGATGACGTGGCTAGAGAGAGAAAAATAAACATCCAAACATGGTATAGGGCATTTTAGTCATTTAAAAAGGGTGCTTTGGGGTTTTTTTAAAAAAAATTGTCATAATTGACTAGAGGGGGCAATTTGCTCCAAATTTTGAAATTATAGGGATTTATATGCACATACCAAATAGCAGGGTTGTTTATTGCACATTTTGTTTATAACGGGGGAGTTTTTTGCTCTTTACCCTAACTTATAACTAGTTCATTTAATTTATTTCTTTTCTGATTTGATAAAAAAAATTATTTTCCATCACAACTTATTAACCAATCAAAAGATAAAAATTGGACACTACGAGTAGGAGTGGCATTCGTGTTTTCGTGTCTGTCAATCTATGAATATTCTGTTAAACAGTTTAATCCTAATCCGACTCATTTAATAATCATGTTAGAAACTTTTAACATTAATCCAACCCATTTATTAAATGTGTTACATGTGTTGACCCTTGTAACTCATTTAATAAACATGTCATATAATGGCACCACTCGTTTAATAATTTTTTTATTCCGTTTAACTTATATCATATGAGTTTTTCCACCTCTAAAAAATCATATAAAAAATAAAGTACATATTTATACATAAATTCTAAAATCAAACTATATTATAAATTTTGTATCTATATATACATAAACTCCAAAAATATACTAAAGTAATTCAACAATTGGGAAGATACCGTAACAATCTCATCCTTACATTTTACGTCTACATATAAATTACAAACAATTTCAATATATATAACTATGTATATATAAGTTTGAATAAAACCAAAATATATTAATAATTCATGTCGTAATCGTGTCGCGGATCAGATAGGTTAGACTAAAACTCAACACAATTTTTGTTTATTGTGTTCATGTCGACCCGTTTATTAAATGTGTCAGTTTACATCAAACCCAAATTCATTTAATTCATGTCGTGTCCAATTTTACCACCCATAATAATGAAATAACTATTTTAATTATAATAAACATGAACAATAATTTTTGCTTATTGTCAATATCTTGATTTTGAGTTTATTTAATGTAATGAAGTATGAGAGTAAATGTGTGGACTATAATGCAAATGATAAAACATACTTGTGTGGTATGAACTATGAATACATATAATTTAGATACGCAAATGCATATGTAATTGAAAAAAAAGAGGTAAAGTGCGAAAAATACCATGTGATATCGATATGGGTTATGCTACTTAGGCAGAATTGTTAGATGGAAATATTTATATCCATTTGATGCATGTGGTAGGTCACACCACATACACTCACTACATACATCCTATGGATGAGAAAGTTTTTGCCTAAATATCATTTTCCTATCGATATAATGCATATATTTTTGTATATTAAAAAATATTACCTAAGCTATAAAAGTGTTCAAATAAGGAAATATGCGTTCGAAAAGATTAAAATTACCTTATATAAGTATAATAAAGTAATATTAAAAAATAAACTTAAATAAAATGACCATTTGGGACATGATTTTATTTGGGACAAAATAAACCCACTAATGAGTGGGGGTTTTTGCACTTATTTTAAAAAATGGGGACCATCGTGACCAGATATAATATCCTAACAGTTTTTTTTTTTTTGCATTCTAATTTTTTTTTAATGAAAAACTAAATAAATTACACTCACTTCTCTTATGCTTATTTTGGGATGCACGAATGGAAATGGACATTCCATTCCTGATAAGATTATAAAAAAAAATCATATTACCAAAAATACCTTTCACCTCCACCACCACCACCTCCTCTGTTGTCACGCTGCCTCTACCACCACCATAATCACTACCACTATCGCCCCCACCACCTCCACATTTCCACTTTCCTCCACCACCACTGCCACATCGCATCGGCAACACTTCCACTATTACCCCCCTATCACACCACCACAACCATTTTCACATCGTCACCTTCCTCCACCACCACCACCACCACTTTCACATTGTCACCTCCTCCACCACTATCGTCGTTGCCACATCGCATCGCATCGTCACCGCCACCCCCACTATCTCCACATCGCCACTTTCCTCCACTATCACCACCACCACCACACATTTGTTAGTTTAATTTATTTGTCACTCGAAGCGGTATTTTGGACAATTTGATTTAAAATTTATTTCATTTGTACCTCGTTTCATATTTGCATTCAAATAATAGAATGAGAATGATCACTCTATTCCATTCCAGTCTCATTCTCATTCCCACATATATTCCATTTCATTCCTGTGTATCAAATGCAGCACTAGCATGTAACATAATTATTACAAACAACTTAAATTTTATAATGTAATTGATTTCTTCCATACATTAACAATCAACAAAACTAAAGAACAAAATTTGTTTAAGTTAGTAGAATTAAATTATAAAGTACCAAATTTACCTTTATCTATTCTCTTTCCTATCTGTTTAAAGTAAATTTTAATATATTATGGGACAAAAAAAGTAAAATCATCTCTATTTTATGTTGTTTAGGAAAAATGTCTGACAAGGAACTCAACGTAATTTTTGAATCAAATAGAATGAGTGTAATATACAAAGAGTAATTTTTTTCTTAAAAATGCAAGTATTTTCTTGAATAATTGTTAGGTATGAAAATATTTTTAAGTGACAATTATGTCATTTCATGTTTTAAAAAAATAATTAAAATTTAATATTTCTTTTGTATAAGAGAATTTTTATTTTGTTTACACCTGTGTGGCAAATTTTTTTTTTATCTTTTCATATAAAATTTTGCTTCGAAAAAGAATTGATAATTAAAAACAAAATACATATAAAAAATAAATTTAATCTAACAGCAATCAAATTTACACAATGTACCCGATTGGGGTTTTTATAAATGCACTAGTTATTTATACAATACACTAGTCATTAACATATAGACACGAGGAAAAAAAACACAGGACCGGAGAAGTGGAGATGTGATAGTCTCCATTTATTAGGCATGGATTTCATTAATAAATTAATCAAAATATTCATCTGGTTGAAATGTAGTTTTCTTGTCCAACAATTATGCGGGAAATGGGATGTCATACAGAAAAACCATTTGAATATTATATTAAAGCATGATGAATTAGTACCCAAAAAAAATATATATATATACATATATATATATATATATAGAATACTTTAAACCAACACTCCAACTACTTATTGGCGTTTACCTTTTACCCATCTTTCTTCTTGGCCCGCAATGCCACCCTTAAAATCATGCTCAATTTAAGCTTCGGAAGTGTGAACTCTACACCATATTCTTAATGAACATCATGCCGTGCCATACTGTATATAACGAGTAAGTATTTGTTATTTCAGAAATATTATAAAAATAAAAATTTCATTGATACAAACTATTCATTTATAAATTTTTTTATTATTATTATGAAAAAATTAATGTTTATATTGAATAAGATTTTCTAATACACAATAGTTTGAATATTAAATAACTTTTCATATATAACATACTTATTTTAGGATTAAGCCCCTTTTATAAAAATAGCTAAACGTGTAATCATATCTTGACATTAGAATGATTAGTTTTCTTGTTCAAACACTCTTTCTATGACTTATTAATATATTTTTATTATTTTAATATCACACACTCTCTCTCTCTCTCTCTCTTCACGTTGTTCAATAATGTATTATGTACTTTATTGTTAAAACTAACAGTGACAGTATGTATATCAATGGAAATGAAATATATACAGGCATATATATAATAATAATAATAAGATTTATAACAATATTAATTCAGAGTGATAATACATTAAAACAACAAATTTTAGAAACATAATATAATAATAAATATTAAACTAAGTAAAGTAGAATATTGTAAAGTATCGGCTTGATTAGAGAGACACAATATACAACTTTAATATACAACCCCTAATCCATCAGTGGACTTTTTCAGACACATCTGAAGAAGATAAAGTTGCATTCGTCTTGTGTCAAATTGTCCATAATATATATATATATATATATATATATATATAATGTAAAATGTATCAAAAGTAATTGCAGTAGCAGAAAGAACAAAAATCTTTTTCACACTTTCGCTGGAAGATCTAACTTTTATGCACGTCAATGTTTAACGCCATGGGCTATTTTATAACCATGAGATGAGATCACGTAGCTCGCGAATTGCAAGTGCTAGTCCAAATAGTTATCAAATTAAATAGTAAATCAAATAAAATAAGTCCAATAGTTATCAAACTAAATACTAAATCAAATAAAATAAAATATTATAAAAACTCTCCTAACAAATAAGGTATTCAAGTAATTTATTTCATGTTCATGTAATTAACCATGACTCCAATTAATTTGGGTGTCACTATGTATGGGGGCACGAGTTCATTGCAACGACAAAAACTCAACTTGGCGAGTGTAACTATATATGTATAAGCCCGACAGAAATCAACCGCTTATTTCTTTCTCTCAAAGTTATTTCAATTTTTTTTCTTTTTCAATTTGTTTATTCTCTCTTTTTTTTTTTCCTCTTTTTAAAATTTATTCTTCTTACACTCGTGTATAATGTATGTGTAATAACTTTTTTCTCTTTTTTTTTAAATTTAATACTGCAATTTTATGAATTCAATGACCTTATTTAATGTTTTAAACAAATTTCTTATGTTTCAAAATTATTTCTTGACTGCAAATTCTTTCAAACAATGGCGTATTATTTGAATATTAATTAGTATTGTACCGCAATTCTATTTTTGGTGTGTTTGTCTTTGATTCTAGAAATTCAACAAACTTGAATAATTGTCAAATCATCAAGATTAAGCTTCAAAAGCTCTTGAAATAAAATCTTTTCCAAGTTTCTTCAATCTCAAATATTCAAAGACTCATCTTAACATTTTGATTCACATAATTGTCAAATCATGGAGATTAAGCTTCAAAAGCTCTTGAAATAAAATCTTTTCCAAGTTTCTTCAATCTCAAATATTCAAAAACTCATCTTAACATTTTGATTAACATTTAAATTTGAATCCGAATTTGTAAAAGAGTCAATCACATAGGATTGTATTAATATTTTGAAATTAATAAAATTAAGTATTTGTTACACTTTTCATTCTCTGTTTTTGGACATGAATTTGTGTGCACACATAATTAAGCTCTTATTTAGAAGGTTATGTTTTTAGTTTATATATAGATATATATGTGTGGGTGTGTGTATTATTTTACAATAATATATTGAGGAATGCTAAGAACAGTCGCGCGTGACTGTCCCTTCTGAGTTGCACTCTTGATTGGTTGAACAATCAATCATAACTTCTATAATTAAACATATTAATTAGTTGTCTTACTTTTATGAAAAATTAAATATATTATATTTTAGGACATTATTACCCCTTTTAATATTTTTTCTATTTTATTGACTTTTTCCTTACTTATATTAATGAATTTTCTTTTTTTTCAATCAATTAGTCTTCTGGTTAAATGATTATTTCTTTTTTTTTTCAATATATATAAATCACTTCCTATTTCCTATCATCTGTCATTTGCTTGTCTATCAATGAACCATCCCCATCTCTTACTAGGTAATTGAAACTCAATTACACAATTTTACTTCAACTAAAACTAAATTTCATATTTTAACTTCAATCAAAATTTCGAAAATTTATCCAATTGGCTTTTGAATCTATATATATATATATATATATATATATATATATATATATAGTTAAAGCAATTGGGAAAAAAAAAGAGAGAGAGAAAACAAATCCATTCACACTAGTTGATTGAAAAAAAAAACTAGTTAACAAAAAAGATATTATTAAAACGGTAATAATGTCATAAAATATAATTTTTTTATTTTTCATAAAAGTAGGAGACAATTAATTAATGGGTAATGCTACTCAGACAGAATTCGTAGACAGAAATATTTATATCTATTAGATGTATGTGGTAGGCCCCACCACATACACTCACCACATGCATCCTTCTACCAACGAATTCTGTCTGAGTAACATTACCCTTAATTAATAGTCTTAATTATAGAAGTTATGATTGATTATTCAACCAATCAGAAGTGCAACTGAGAAAGGAGAGTGGCCTGCGCCACTATTCTTAGCATTCCTATATATCAATTGCTTAATTAAATTAGATATACTTAATATTATGAAAATGATCAGATAAATAAAGCATTCGTAAATTGTTACTTTGCTACTAACATATCCATATAAATATATTAGCCAAAAATCACCTACGATTCAAGTGTTTAAAAATTATGGTGTAATTAAAAAATACAAAAATCTCACGTAATGAAATGAAAAATGTAGAAAAGCAAAAACCCTTTGGATGAGTATTTTATAAGTAATGATTATAGCATCGACCCTTGAATCAAACATAATAAAAGAAAAAAAAATAGTAATTAACATCAAACCACCATAGAAGAGAAGAGATGTATAGTTTACTACTCTTGGACAAGAGTCACGTGATTTACTATTCCTATACAGTATCACTTTTTTTTACTGGTGCTACTGGAATGTGCCATAAAAAATTTCAGTATTCGTATTGATAGAAAATTTGAGCACCTATACATTTATTGATGTTAATAGATAAATATTTTCAATGCAAGAAGCATTTGATTAAAGAAAAAGCCCAGAGTCACGAAAAGTATATGCTTATCTGCCTCGCTCTTGGTATGATGAGCCACCAATTCTACATAGAAATTCTTCTTAAACAAAGTCAATCCATCCAACTTTAACGTTCTTCTCTCAAAGATGTAGGAACACTGCCATAATCAGAAGCGCCATCGAACCCTAAATCACAGATCAAATTACATATTCACATAAAATGATACGGAATAATTTGAGAAGACTGAGTGCTCATTTTGGGAAAGCTTTTTGGGGGATTGAAACGTACTTCTAAGTTCAAGAATTTCTTTATATAAAAATTTTAGTGTTTGGTGAAATAAGAAAAATGAACTTTCATTATTGAAAGTCGAAGTCTTAAAAACTCCGTTCAAAGGAAGCCGAAAAAACTTACTTTTGGAGGAAGTCAGAATTATTTTAAGTAACAAATTTTGTAGACAATTTTGCCTCATTTTATTTGTAAAACTTGCCTATTGAGAGTAATTATTAAAGATAAATTTATTAAGTTAAAAATGTGCTAATTGTGGAAGTAATTTCAAAAAATGTATCTACCAAATAATTTTTTTTCTTTTAAATTTCTTTTATTAAAGACATTTTTTAAAAACTTTTTAAATGAAATAAATTTTAAAATCAAGAAATTCCTTCAAATAGGGTTGTGAATTTCATTTTTCATTGTGTACTGTTGAAAAACAAAAGTACTAAATGATAGGTGTTTGACTCCTAATATGAAACGTATAATGTGGGAAGATAGTGTTAAGGTGACGTGGATAATAAGAATGTTATGACCAAGACTAATTGTCTCCAAGTGAGAAAGGGAAGCTGAAGAGACAGAGTTTTACTAGAGCACACCCTCACTTGGTCACTATAAATACAGGACGGTCTATATATCAAGGTACGCAATTAAGATCCTTTGAGTTCCTTTACAGCTTTAAAAAGCCCTTCCGATTTCTGACTTAATCGTCGGAGCGTAGTCAGTCGACACTGCGCCGGTGCCTTCTTGATTACCCTTCTCTTGTCATTTTTTACAAGTTGGCGTTTAACCAGCTCGGGGTAAATTTTTGCTTCATCAGTTGGCACCGTCTGTGGGAAACAATCACAAACTTGATTGTTCTAAACGAATCATATACGAAGCATGATGCACCTATGATCTGGGTTAGAGATTACCGCCGTACAGGACCTTCCTGCACAGGGCCTTCCTGCCAGCCACAATCCTCCAACACAGGATCTTTCTGCCAGTCATAATCCTCTAGCCGCACAAGATCCTGCCACCCATGACCTTCCTGGCAGACAGGGCCCTCCAGTTGGACAGGGCCCACTTGTCGCTCTTGATTTTCCCAACTGCAACGTGCCAGCTGTAGGACAGGGAGGCATGCAACCCCCTGGACAGATGGACTTCCCTGGGGCACGCCCCGAAATCCCAAACGACCAAGGACGGATCACAGCGTTGGAATGCCAGGTCATAAACTTAAATCAAAGTCTGGCCCAAATATTCCAACAAAATGCGGCAATTCTGTAGCGCTTCCCTCTTGTGATGCCAGTATCATCGCCTTCGCCGGGTTACCTTAGTCCTGTTGATCCAGAAAGGGGATGGTGTTAGGCGAGACAGTGAAATCCTAACGGACGACGCAGCTCAGAGCCGAGTAAGATGTGGGACAAACCCCAGTCACCTAGTCCCACTTAAAAAGAACCAATCCCATGGAGACTCAGGGCACCTAGGGGAAACTACCTATTATGACATAGAGATGCAAGACCTTAGAGCTAGGGTAGAAAGCATGGCCCACGCCATAAGGGGGAATGGCTCTACTACAGTAAAGGAGCTAGTCCAGCAAACCAACCTCCCTTTCTCCGCGGGGATAATGAACTGTCATTTACTCAACAAGTTCAAGATGTCCACCCTTTAAAGCTTTGATGCGACCAAGGATCCGCTAGATCATCTGGAGACCTACAAGGCTCTGATGCACTTCAAAGAAATATCGGATGAAATCCTATGTAGAGCTTTTCCTACTATATTGAAAGGTTCTGTCCGGTCATGGTTTAACAATCTGAAGTCGGCATCTGTACGTTTCTTCAAATAACTGAGCCAATTGTTTGTAGGCAATTTTATTACCGCCCGAAAGCACAGAAAGCACGCCACCTATTTCCTAAATGTAAGACAGACTAAGGGGGAGTCATTGCGAGACTACATTAACCGGTTTAGCAGGGAGATGTTACAGGTCGATGCCCTAGACGACAAGGTGACAATTATCGCATTCATGGGGGACCTATTGCCTTTAAAGTTCTTGTACTCAATTTTCAAGCACCCTCCAGAAAGTATGTCCGAGCTACTCGTGAAGGCCCAAAAGTACATGAACGCAAATGAGGCTCTTGATGTGAGAAAGGCAGACAGGAAAAGGGGGAACAGTCCAGTAAGGAAGATAGAGACCCCAAGTATTGCAGAATGTTACGGGAGTAGACTGATAAAGCATCACGTCGTGATAAGGGATTCAACACCTTTACCCCCTTAAACACGTCAATAAGTCAAATTCTCCTCTATATCCAAGATGAACTGGCTGTTGCCTGACCCCCAAAACTAAGAATCGATCCATCCAAGAGGTCCCGCGATAAGTATTGCAGGTTTCATCGTAACCATGACCACAATACAGATGAGTGCATAGACTTGAAAAGGCAGATTGAAAGTCTGATTCGTAGAGGCCAATTACAAATATACGTGGCCGGATATGAGAGAGGAACATGGAACTGCCAATGGGATGGGGATGGTAAAGATGACAACACTCAAAAAAATCATCTATTTGGGGAAATCAGAGTTATCTCTGGTGAACTTGGAGGAGGCAGGGGGTATATTGACTAGAGACATTAGAAGGGAGGCAGTTGACCCATCCTTGGAACGCTGAGCATCTGAGGAAGTGCCACCAGTAAGATTTTTTTTTAAAAGCTGCATTTATTTTGAAATTCTAGTTGAAACTCAATTTAATATCGAGCCTTAGACGATAGCTCCGAGATTTTTGCTCAAATAATTCTCTATTTATTACTAAAATATCAATAACAATCATTTTTGTTTCAAAATATGTTGTTATAACTAAAACAAAAAGTAAATAGCCCTACGGGGGCACAGCCCTATGTGGGCACACCCCTACGGTGATACACCTCCAAAAAGGAATGATGGATGAATTCCAAAAATATTGTTAAAATAGTCC
This sequence comes from Cornus controversa, assembly GCA_026545225.1. NCBI lineage: Eukaryota > Viridiplantae > Streptophyta > Magnoliopsida > Cornales > Cornaceae > Cornus > Cornus controversa. The sequence goes on along the minus strand of CM048848.1, from coordinate 70,210,011 downwards.
ACAGGGGCATAGCCCTATGGGGGCACAACCTTACGCATGGCTAGCCCTACGGGGACACAGCCTCTACAGGGGCCCAGCCCAACTACGGGGACACACCTCTTCGAAGGGACTTTAATGAAAAATGCGAGATAATTAATCTCGAAAATATTGTCAACCGACCTTACGGCGGCACAATTCGTTAAAAGAAATTTTAACAAATGGCGGGTAAGTCCCGCCAAAGTTGTCGCATGGTTTATCAAGAGTTGTGCTATAAAATTTATTAGTTAAAGTTTATTAACCAAGTGAGTCATTGGCATAATGGTGAGGGTGAGACCATTAGAGCTTATTATCTAAGGTTCGATTCTTCAAAATGACAATCATTAATTCATTATATATATATATATATATATATATATATAAATCGGGTTCTTATATACCGGCCAAGGGCTGGGCTCAAGAAGAAATCGGCTCGACCAAGCGGCGAGCCCAGGAAGAAACCGGCCCTACCAAACAGTGAGCCCAGAAAGAATCCGGCCTGACCAAAAGTCGGGCCCGAGGCCTGGCAGCCAGGCCCAGGCCTGGTCTGGGCGCCAGGCACGTGGCCCACGCACGCGTGTAAGTCATTTACAGTTTTAAAAAGTCCTTCTGATTTCTGACTTGATCGTTGGAGCGTAGTCAGCCGGTACTGCGCCAGTGCCTTCTCGATTACTCTTTTCTTGTCCTTTTTTACAAGTTGGCATTTGACTAGCTCGGGATGAATTTTTGCTCCATCACTTTTGGAAAGCAAAAGTACTAAATAAATGGATACTTACATATATAAAGTCATGTGCTGTAGTAATATAATATAGGCATATACACGTGTAGAGAAGGGTGATAAAAGAGTTACCTTCACTCACTAATTCAAAACATACTAATTTAACTCCATAAGAAACTTTCCAAATCTTCAACAATTGCATTCACCTCTCGGCTCATAAAATAACACAAGTTCTTGCATCATTATCAAGGTAGCACAGATACGGCCCTTGTAGAGCCGTGGCCATATTGGACACGTATCCGATACGGATACGGCCTGATACGTGTCCGATACGGCTAAGAAGTATCCAATTTTTTAAAATTATTTTTTGAATATTGGATACGGCTAGGATATGGGAGGGATACGGTTAGGATACACGAGGATACGGGAAGGATATGGCTGGGATACGGGAATGATACGTTTAGGATACTTTTCGGGACAAATTTGTAATTTTTTGTTATATAAAATGGGGTTGAGATGTAATATTAAAAACTTTATAGGTTAGAAAATAAGAATTATTTTATAATAAATCAAAAATAGTTTTAAGTATATTTATTTTATGGTTGAAGAATAACACTTAATATTTTATGTATAATATTATATTTTTATTTATTTATTTATTTGACGTATCCTTGCCGTGTTCGTATCCTATTTTTTTAAAATTTTTCGTATCGCCGTATCCGTATCATGTCGTACCCGTATCCCGTGTCCGTATTCATGCTTGATAGATCATTATTATTGCTGAGTTTCAACCTAAGCTCGAAAAGGATAGTTCACTAATCTTCATTTTAGTAGTTAATTTGTGAATGCAAATTATTATTTGCTTTTTCCTATAATAAGTGAATCTGCAGGCACCAAAAATGGACAAGTGAATAAAATAAATAAATATTCAAGCTAGATTGTAGTTGGTAAGTTCATACACTGCTTCTAATTTTTTTTTTACTGATGTTGGCCTATTTATCTCAAGTATATTTGAGTATATTTATATCATGTATCATGGGTAGGCCTTAAATTTTTATTTTGAGCATTTTTTTTTACTGTCTATGGATCAGAATCTAGTTGGTGTAGTTATTATATTTATAAATCTGGCTGGAAGCAGGGAGTATGCGTTGTTCAACTCCTTTTTAACATGAGGTATCGATACTTTTTGGATCAGACTAATTCTCTCCACACGTAACATCTCACAAACTATGTGCACTGGACAAGTTCGAGTATAATACTTGTGTGAATTTCTCTCTTATGAGAAGACTTGAACCCTTTCCCCCTATTAGGCTTTTGGCGTACGTGTTGTTCCTTGTTTGAAACAATTTAGGCTGTTAAACATAATTCTCAAATAAATATATTATAAGATGGTTTCTGCTGAAGAGTAATTTGGTTGGCACTAAAGAAATAACAAATTTAAAACTAGATACAAGTACAAAATTTAAAACCAATTGAAAATATTAATAGGAATTAGGTGAGGAATCCTATGAGTGATAGTGGAGAATCATTTTTCCTTTACTTCATTGAAGTTCATTTTTGTTTTAGAAATTTGAGGATATTAAGTTTTAAATGGTCACTAATTAACAATTATATTTTATACATAATATTTGGTTATCATTTTTTGAGTTGAAGGTTTCGTTTGGATTAAGGAATTTGAAAGGATAAGAAGAGAAAAGAAAAGAGAGGATTGAATATTTTGTGTTTGGGTGAATATTTTTAAAAGAAAAAAAATAATGAGGAGGGTTAAGGAGGGATAGCAATCCCTTCTTATACTCAATTGCAATCCTCTCAAAAATGAAAAGTTTGGAAGAGAAATGATTGAAACTTAAGTTTAACTTTCATAATATCAAAATTGACCTCAATATTTTAATACAATTTTTTTTTATTACTTTTGAGTCCCATTAGAGATTCTCATGCTCTTCTCTCCTCCATATTATTGCTAATTCTAGCTAATATTAGTACATAGTTATTAGTGAGCAGTTTCCATGTAAACTTCTGGCTTGATTCTTATATTTGCCCGCGCGCTAGGGGTGCAACTTGGGTTGGGTAACCCAAATTCAATCCGAGCCCAACCCGATTTTTTATGAGCTTGGGCAACTAATTTTACAATTAGGATTGAGTTTGGGTTGAAAAACCTCAACCCGAACTGAATTAGGGTTGAGGTGTCAACAACCCGAGTCCAACCCGAACCCGAACCCGAATTGTAATATTATTTTTATACATATTTTTTATTTTAAATATATTATATATAATATTCAAATTATGATAACTTTTTAGTTTTCAACTTCCTTTATTTAAATCTTAATTTATTGTATGTTAACACTTTGGATAATTAATTTTCTAAAAATTTATTTGTAATTTTTTAGAAATTTACATCAAGTTCTTAATTTTGTGTGTGTTTAGGAGTAATATAATATGAAACTTATTAAAGATCACTTTAAATTTTCAATATGGAGATTGGTGATATAGATAACCCGAGTTAACCTGACTTTTTAACCCGAAATCTCAATCCGAGTTTAAAAATTTAAGGATGGGTTGGGTTAGGGTTGAAAGTAGGGTTAGGGTTGAGTTAGGGTTGAACATTTTATATGTAGGATTGAGCCCGAGTTGTACCTCTAACCCGCCCGAGTTGCAACCCTACCGCGCGCGCACATGTATATATATATATATATATATACATATACATATACATACGGGTTCATCAGCATTTCCTTCTGGATTGTCACCAGTAAGTAATCACGTTTACTCGAACATCGATGTGACCATAACACATCTGCTACCTGTTGGAGCTACTTTAATTTCAAGCTCATTCATAATCTTTTACTTATAGATAATTCCCAACTAATACTCAGTGCCACACCTAACAAGTTCATGCCAAAAGTCACATGTTTATATAGTTTGTTACAATATTATAAATGATAAATATTTAATACAATATAAAATACACATTGATATAATTTTTTAAATAAAAAGATATGTTAGTAATTTAATTGTTCTCATTTCTTTTATTTTTTTTATTTTATTGAAACAAAAATATTATCATTTTTTTTCTTTTTTCTCCTGTTTATGCAAACATAAATAGAGGTTATTGCTATCCTATCATTTCTCTCACAACTAATATTATCCTTTCATTTGTTTTCTCTCCACTTTATCCAAACGGATCCTAAAGTTACTTTAAAATAATTTTTTTTTTAAAATTTTGATCACAAAACTCTAATTTTTACTAGTATCTCTCTAAACCAGCGACTATATATATTAGATCAATCTCATATTGACATTTACGAGCTCCGATTGATTTTTAGGACATTTGGAATATTAAATTTTAAATAGTTACTAATTAGTAATTATATTTTATATTTGGTTACTATTTATTTGTTTTCATTTTTAAGTTTAAGGTCACTTTAAAAGTAGTTATTTTTTTAAATTTTGATAGCAAAATTATACAGTAATTTCCGCTATTTAGTTTTTACTAGTTACGCGTCGTGCGTACGCTAGAATAAGTCGGTCATCTCTTTTAACAGCCACTATATATATGGGATCAATCAGGGACAACCTGTGTTACTGTTCTCTTGCTGTTTTTCGTTCTGTTTATTTTGCATTGTATCTACTGTCTTCAGACTCATCACCAATCATATTCATCTTTCACACTTAAAAACTCATTTACCAAGAACTCCAATGGCCGACACCACCGCCGCCACCGCATCGGAGTTTAAGAAACCCGAAATCAAACGTTCTTGGGGCGACGAAGTTGATGAAGTTGCCGAAGAACCAGAGGTTCCATCTACGTCCGACGACAAAGTTGTCTCTGCACTTGAGATCGACTCTTTGGCCATAGACGAGTCTAAGAAAGTGAACAAGTTTCTCGACGATCCAGAAGATTCGAATATCAAAGCCGTACGCTCTATTTCTACTGCTCTCTTTAATTTGAAGGGTTTTTGATTTCGAGTTTGATTAATTTAGGGTTTATTTAATTTTAGGTTACTTCCGGCGATTCGTTGTATTCATCTGCAAAGAGGTTCGAGGACTTGAATCTGTCGCCGGAATTGCTGAAGGGTTTATATGTGGAGATGAAATTCGAAAGGCCGAGTAAGATTCAAGCTATCAGTTTGCCTATGATTCTCACCCCTCCTTACAAGAACTTGATCGCTCAAGCACATAATGGTTCTGGTAAAACCACTTGTTTCGTTCTCGGCATGCTCAGCCGTGTGGATCCCAAGCTCCATGCTCCTCAGGCGCTTTGCATATGCCCTACCAGAGAATTGGCCATCCAGGTTTGAAATATATACTGTAAATATGCATTGATCTTTATATTGTGTTTGTTTTGAATTCTGCTTGTTCTTTGAAGTGCTTGTGAAATTATTAGTTAATGGTACTCTAGGTAAAACTTCAGATATAAATTATTTTTTATTTACGTGTTTGTGCATATATATTTCAGTTATGCTTTGAGGCCTAAATAAATGGTAGTGACTAGATGGATCTTTGGTGCATTTGTAAGTTTATGGTTTAAATGATGGTATTTTTAAGATATGATAATACACACACACACACATGAACAACACTTGCCTACTCAGGAACCTCCTCCTCACCACTGACGTGGCACAATGCAATAGAATGACACCCATCAATTTTGAAATTAAAAAATGTAAAGAAAAAAATTATAAAAAAGTTTTAATTTTACCTCTCTTATATTTTAAATTCAAAATGGACACTAGTCATTCTATTAGTGTGCACAACAATGGTGAGGAGGATCCTACTCACTGGTGAGTAGGCAAACATTGTCTTATATATATTTCTTATTCTCTGGGGTTCTTGTATGTTTGGATTTAATTAATGTTAGTGAGTGGATGGTTCTCTGCGTTCGTGATCTCAGGGTTTAATTGATGGTACTCTTTTTTTTTATTTTTTTATTGAGTATTAATTGATGCTACTCTTAAAAGTGAGAGGTTAGACTTCAGTGTTGAATCATTATCAGTGCAATAGTGTGTGTATTTCATTATGTGTAGTTCACCTCCGCTGGATCTTTGGAATTTTTATGAATTTAAGGCTTAATTAATGTAGATGGTTCTTTGGCAGGTTTGTGAGTTCACAGTTTAATTGATGGTGTTCTTTAGGGTGTGAGTTGAGGTTTTAATCAGTAGTGGCAGGAGGGATGATAGGTGTATATGTATACTGCATGGACACATATATAATTTTGCTCGTTTTCTGAAGTTTTAACGCATATATAATTTCGTTTCTTTTTTGAAGTTTTATGAGGTTAGGATTTTAATTAATGGTAACAAGTGATGGTGCAGAATATGGAAGTTCTTCAGAAGATGGGAAAATACACTGGGATTACTGCCGAATGTGCTGTGCCGATGGATAGCACTCATTATATTCCACTTAATAAGCGACCACCAGTGACGGCGCAAGTGGTGATTGGCACGCCTGGTACCACAAATAAATGGGTGGCGGCAAAAAAGTTGGGCTTGAGTTGTATGAAGATTCTTGTTTTTGATGAAGCTGATCACATGTTGGCAGAGGTACATTTTTTTGAAAATAATATTTTATTATTTGTTGTGCTTATGATGAAATTCAAATCTTTTGCGGCCTTTGGCTATTATATGATGAGTATATTAGAACTTTCTCTACTCAACTAACACATAGTTGTCAAAGGCGCGGGGCGCAGCGAGGCGCAACCTCTGCGCCTAGGGTATGCCCAGGCGAGCCCCTTCAAAGAGGCGCGCGCCTCAGGCGCGAGGCGCACTTGCAGATGCTGTTTTCTCACTCTGAAACCTGTTCTCCTGTGTCATTTGTTGTTAATTGCCATGAATATGCTTTTTATTTGCTCTCAATTGTAGTTGTTCTACATTGTTTCACTCACTCACTACAAAATGTGATATTTTTTTAAAAAAAATTCAACTTGCGCCTCACTTCAGTCAGGCCCGCGCCTTGCCTCGCGCTTCAATCTCCAGGAAGCCTTAGCGCGTTGAGCCTTTAACAACTATGAACTAACATGTAATTTCAGACTAACACATATCTCATGACTCATTCATAGTGTCTACTGGTGATGGATTGTGGACTATCTAATAAGATCTTGTATCCTTGAGCCATTAATATGTCTACTCATAGCATTGTAAATGCTGAGTTCTATATATTGAATTATTACAAAAAAGAGTGATCAATTGATATGTTGTTATGACATCTGAGAAAGACTGAAATCGTAGAAATTTAAGATAGTGTATTTTTTCAGATGTCCAGATGCATGATTGCATATGCATCCCTTTGGTGATGTTCCCGGATTTCTTAACATCCATCTTTTCTTTATCCTTTGCCAATGTTTGTCATATTATTTAAGATTTAAATAGGATGAGCTTCAATTAGTAATTTAACCTAGGAGTGTAAAATTAATACATGGAGTTTCTTGTGTATTTTTTTCTTTATTAATGTTACCTAGTTTGTGTTCCTCTATCATTTGGTCAAAAAACTCTCTCCTCAGTTCATCCTCACATTATTACCCTTTTTTGTCATGCCCATTGTTATCCACTACTTTTATTTTTTATCTTTATTTTTTTGTTACAATCATCCCAAGTTCATGAAACAAGAAGAAACAAAATATGCTAGTGGAACTGTGGAAGGCCCTCATGATTTTTCTATGTTAGTCATCACTGTGGTGATTCTACGTGTTACTGAAATCATTACACTTTTCAACCTTCTATCCTTAAACATTTAAATATCTTCATTTTGTTTTGGGGTATTAGGTAACTCTGAGTTCCATTGAGATTGAATGAAGGTATTAGGCAGCTCTGAGTTCCTTTCAGATTGAATGAACTCCTATCTTTTATTGTTAGGACTTAGGAGTGAAATATCAGTTCATTCATACAACCTCAGATGGAAGATCTTGGTTGTTATTCTTAATCCTTATGCTAAGACTCTGGAAGACCCTAGTAATTTTGTTCCATGGTAGTCATTCTCCGGTAATGCTAGTATGTTACTAAAATGATTATACTTACAATCTTTTGTTTCTTGAATGGTCAAATATATTTATATTAATTTGAGGGGATGTATCAATTGTTTTGTGTTGGGACTGAAGGGATCACTTCATTCATACAACCTCAGATTGTAGATATACTTCCAAATCCTATGGTCAAAGTGTTATGTCAACTACTTGCAGACCATCCTCTCAAGGTAGTGAAACAGCAAAAAGTATTTTCTTGATGGGTGCAGTTGGTTGTGTGTGTTTTTAAACATGGACACATTGTTAGTCTATTGGTTGTTTATACTTTATAAACATTGAAGCGTACCTGAAGTGAAGAATTCCTTAGTGTGTCAAATATGTTGCTTCTTTGATGATTGAGTTGAGCACGTGGGATCAAGAACAGGAATATGGTGTACTCACTTTTCTTAGGCCCTACTGGTGCTTTACATTACAATGAGTCCCGATCTTTTATATTCAGGTTAGTATGCGATTTTAGTCCACTTACTATTTTAGTTGCTCGGTAGTGTTAAGGGAAGATGCTTTTGCCTTGATTGCTGTATTGTATGAGGAAATGTATTATATAAGGAAGGAAGGCCATTTCCTAATGTGGTTCTCATTAGTCATGGGTGTTGGGTTTGGTGGACTGTTTATATGATTGACCTTTGGCTTTATTGACAGCCTAGTGTTTATCACCGCCCCAAGCAATGGTCCTAACTATTATTCAAGTAATGATGCAATAATTTCTTGTTACTTCTGTAAATTTAAGTTGTATATGAAAATGGGTTTGACTGAAAAATAATTTTTATGTTCTATAAGCTTGCTATTAATCCTTGATTGCTCATCAAGATTGTTTCTGTGCAGAGTGGCTTTAAAGACGACTCCTTGAGGATTCTGAAGGCGATTGAGAGATGCAATACTGACTGCCAGGTTTGTTGCACTTATCTGTTATTATGCTTCTTAAACTAGGGGATGTATAATAAGCTTGCTTTTTGCGCACCCACTTGTAAGTTTGTTGGTACGTTGTACATTATGTTGTAATTGGAAAAATATGACCTTGAGTTCCCTTTTTTTTCTCTTCCCCTCTTCTCATTGGCTGGGTAAGAGGCTCTACAATGGCCAGAGTATTAGGTTTTATGGTAAAACCTTCTCTGAGTTGGAAAGCAGTAGCCGAGTAAAATAGCATGGATAGATAGATAAGTATACTGCAAGTTTGCTTCGAACGCACTTTTATGTATAGTGGCTTAGCTTGTTATAGAATCCTGGATGTATATTCTGACTCCCAACTTTTTTGTTTTCTCTTTTTTGGGTAAAGAATGAAACCTTTAGATTAAACTGTTAAGTTCTTTAATAATGAAAATGTGAAATATTTTTAAGGTGTGCCTTATCTGCTACAGTTATACATAAAAATGTTCTTTAAAATTTTCATTGATTCCGAGGACATCTGAAATTTTGCCCTCATTTCTTTTGTACCCTTCATTCTTTCTTTGCATGTATAATTCATTTCTCTCTTCCTCCCCCCCCAACACACACACATTCCGCCAGTCTTTCTCCCTCTTTGGATAATATTAGCCTCTTCTTTTCACCATGTTATAAGTGCAGATGATGGACTAAAAGGAAATCTACTAGCGCCTAAAAGAGTGTATGTAGCTTTTTACTAATAGCTGAGGCAAAGAACAAATAGTAATGGTCTGTTTGACTAAATAATAATTTAAATGTAGAATTAGTTGAGGTATAGTAATTGTACTTGAAAAGTTCAAAACCAGTTGAGCTTTATATTACATATCAGAGAATTTGAAACTATTTGAACATATTGAATTTTGAATCTTATTTTACAAGTGTAAATAATGCTAGAGAGGATGCTTGAATTTTTAGTTTTTGTTCTATATACTTCTTGTCAAGAGGTTGAACACTAAGCTCAATGCATCCATTTCTACTTCCTTGTATTTTCATGTGGCAAGCACAAAGGTTTTTCAGTTCAAGTGAAACAAATATTAGACAATCGGAGAAACAACATGTTGGGCAACTAGGAACAATATATGCATAAAGTAAGTGTGGCTGAAATGCAAATGTTAGATGGATGTGTGGCAAGACAAGAAATGATAAAATAGATTCGTGAGATGGTTGAAGTAGCACCAATTAGAGATAAAGTGAGAAAACCGATTAAGATGGTTTGGATAAGTGTGCCAATTAGGAAGAATGACATGGTAAACATTGAAGGTAGGGGTGGCAATTCGGGTTTGCGGGTCGTGTCGAGAAAGGGGTATTCTGATAAATGGGTCAACCTGTCACATAGCTTGAACACGAACACGATCCACTTATTAAACGGGTGACACGACACGACTCATGTAACCCGTTTATAGGTGGGTTGTGTAGCTTGAACACGACCCGACTCATTTATTAAACAGGTGACACGACACGAACACGACCCGTGTAACTTGTTGTAGGTGGGTCTTTTATTAAAAAGAGTGTTGTTGTGAGGAATCGAACCTAAGCTGTGTACAACTTCTAAGATAATTAAATGCTTCTACCACTAGTCCACCAATGACTTTAATCTACAATAATGAAAGTTTGAAACATTAATTAAATTACAATAATATTTTTCCCTCATTTTGAATATAACAAACAAACGTTATTAATTATATTAACTAAGTAATTAAATCAAAAATACAATTTTCACTATCTTGAAATCAAATAAAAATATTAATACCACACAAATAATAAAGCATTTATAACAAACATTAAGTATATATCTCATTGAATTAACATATTTTTTTAATATATATTAATGTTGAAGTATTATTGACAAAAAATAAAGGAGTGGTCTAAATTATATTACTTTAACTATTATATGTTATACTATATATCTTGGAACAATAAAGAAAACTTAATTTCATAAAACTAGATATTCATATAAAATGGTTTAAACTCATCAATTATTCTTATTGATTTTTTATACATTTAACTAATTAATCAGAATTTGAGGAAATATAAGAAAATGGTTTAACTTATATTACTTATAACTGCTATATTTTATACTATATATCTCGAGACACTAAAGAACAATTATGACCATCATTCATATATAATTATACATATATATCCACCATATACATATAATTATATATTTATATCTCCACCTAAATATAATTATATATATATCCTCCATATATATATATATATATATATCCACCATATATTACCTGCAATCCAATAATCTGATATACATCCACTTCTCCTTCTCAAAATTAAAAAATAAAGAAGAAAAGAAAATATATTATTCTTTTCGGTAATCATCACTCTTATGATCAAGTATGACACAATCAAGCCCACATCGCTATAACATAAAAAAAATTGATTATCGTATGAATTTGATAGAGATGAGTTTTTAGTAAATTTTAATTAATTTAGTGAATTTTATTTATTTATTGGATATCATTTAGCATAAATAATTATTCATTTATAAATTTCATGTCCATGTCTTTATTAAAAAAGTTAGTAGTTGTTTTATTACTAAATGAATCAATGAATACTAATAGATTTAAGAATGAAATAAATGAACATTTATACTATATATAACATGTTAGAAGATAATATATATATATATAATACACGTCAGCACAAATAGTGTGAAAATATATGTTTACATGTTTTTAACATTCTAAAACAAATTTACAATATTAAAGTTCATATTTTTTTATATATTAAAATAAATTAATAAATATTAATGCTAAATGGGTTACACGGGTCGATTCAACCCGCATTAACCCAACCTGTCCCGTCACGTCAAATTAAACGGGTTAGGCGGGTTGAACCCGAACCCGACACGTTTTTTTTGTGTGTCACAATCGTGTCAACCCGTTTACGACCTGAACCCATTTAACCCAAACCCAAACCCAAACCCAAACCCAAACCCACTAACTTCGTGTCGATTTCGAGTCGTGTTGAATTTTGCCACCCCTAATTGAAGGTAGTGCTAGGGAAAGGGGAAGACCAAAGTTAAGTGGGTAGAGTTGGTATGGAAGGATATGATAAAATGTGGTTTGACTTAGACAATTACCTTAGATATAATGAAATGGAAAAGTAAAATTCATGTAGCCGACCTCAAGTAGTGGGAAAAAAGTTTTTTTTTTTGGTTGTATTTTATGTAGCACCAATTGGAAATAAAGTGAGAAAACTGATTAAGATGGTTTGGATAAGTGTGCCAATTAGAAAGAATGACATGGTAAACATTGAAGGTAGTGCTAGGGAAAGGGGAAGACCAAAGTTAAGTGGGTAGAGTTGGTATGGAAGGATATGATAAAATGTTGTTTGACTTAGACAATTACCTTAGATAGAGTGAAAGGGGAAAAAAAATTTCATGTAGCCGGACTCAAGTATTAGGGAAAAAGTTTTTTATTTGGTTGTATTTTATGTTACAAGTTTTTGATTTTTTAGGTATAATAGGATATTGGAATAGAGGTGTCAGCTGAAACTAAGATTGGTAAAATATGTTGGTTTCTAGATCTTAATAGGAATGTATGTGTGTAAAATATATTTGGGAGTTCTCTTTAGGCTTTGTGTATTCTCTTGGGATGCGCTCCCCTCTTGTGTGTTGTGTTTTGATTATTCAAACAGTAGTTATGGGGAACCAACTGCTCTAACACTGTTAGAAAACAGTTAAAGAACTTCAAAAAGCTTTAAAATAATGTAGTCTCAATATTTAACAATAAATGAAAATATAAAATCATGCATATATGATGTATCTTGTTTCCATAATTTCATATTTTATTTGAATGAGGTATCTGAAAGGGCCAGTATTTTGTGACTGGGATTTGAGCAGATGTAGTTCTCTTTTCAACAGTTTTGTAGGTTTTAAGATCTTATATAACTTGCAAATCAATTGTGGTATAGAAGGATGCTTGTTTCCTGTGGGATCTAACTTCTTCGATAGATTTTAAATTAGTAACTTTGTCCAACTTACAATTTATATATTTTATTGAATTTCTTTAGAGCTTTTGGAAAAAGATCACATCCCATCCAATATTATTACTCGTTTGAGGGGGAAGATAAATCCATGTGCAACAAAAATAGAAAACGGATAAAGTAAGATTTTTCTCCAGCCCTAGTGACAATTTGTGGATGACATTCTATTTTTTAGATTTGTTCCTTTTCTTGTCCCTGTTTTTTGTATTTCTTTGCTTTAATAATTCTCTTTCTTGTTAAAGCAAAGAGAAAAAGGAGTTTATATGAGTGGATTTTAGTGCATTGTGTCTTGCTGCAGAACAAGCAAGTTAGACATCTGTTTTAATTATTTAGAGATTGTGCTATTCTTCCCTTTATTAAAGCAAATATATTATTTTTATTTTATTTTTTGCATCTTCCTCTTATTACTCTTCTTCCTCTCTCTCTTCCTTTTCCTTCTTTACTCTTCCTCTCGGTTTTTGTCCTCCGCCTCATCATCTTCTTCTCTTTTTCCTACACCTTGTTGTGCTCTTCTTTTTCTTATATGTGAAAAAAAGGAATATGCTATTTCATATAAGAGAGAGGGAGGGGGGGGGGGGGGGGGCGGGGGGCTAGATATTAATTTAATTCTCAAATGACAGATTCCACTAGTTTAGAATTTTTTTGCCCAAGAATTTTGTTGCATTTCCTTGATGGGACTGCATGCCTGACATCCTTCTATTTTTTGTCACAAACTATCACCAGGTGCTTCTATTTTCTGCCACTTTTGATGATGCTGTCAGGACTTTTGTATCAAAAATTGTTAAAGATCACTCCGTAAAAGATTACAATCAAATGTTTGTGAACAAAGAAGAACTGTCCTTGGAGTCCGTGAAGCAATACAAGGTGAACTGTCCCGAGGAACTCTCAAAGATACTGGTGATTAAAGACAAAATTTTTGAATTGGGACAGAAGTTGGGGCAGACAATTATATTTGTTCGCACAAGAAATAGTGCAGGCATGTTGCATAAAGCGCTTGTTGATTATGGCTATGAGGTTACTACCATTCAAGGTGCTCTTAAGCAAGAAGATAGGGACAAGATAGTCAAGGAGTTTAAAGATGGATTGACTCAAGTTCTTATTTCAACTGACGTTCTCGCCCGGGGTTTTGATCAATCACAGGTGCTCACCTTTCAATCCTTTTTTCAATTTGTTAATTTTCTTCTCACTGCATAAACTGTTGACATCATAAAATGTTTTATTTCAGGTTAATGTGGTTGTCAATTATGATCTTCCTGTGAAATACGAAAATCCATTAGAGCCTGACTATGAGGTATACTTGCATCGGATTGGCAGGGCAGGACGTTTCGGCCGCAAGGGTAAATTCTCTTGACTTGGAGTATCTTTATAGTCGTTCATTCACAGAAATACTGTGACCTTTTTGGTGAACATTCCTCCTAGAGATGTTCAGATTGATCACTGATTATAATTGGGTGTCTAAAAGCATGATATAGGTTCCTCGAGATACACCATATACAAAGTATCCATGCAGTTAATAGATTAAGCTTATTGTGTTTATATCATATAATAACCACGAAAATTGTAAGAGAACTCAAAATTTATGCATGAAAATTTCTATTTGTTAGTGAGTAATATTCTTTTATGGTAGCTGTCGAGGCTAGGAACTTGTTGAATATATAAAACTTGGTCTCTTTTTAGGGCCCATGTTTCTTAGAAATAAATTGACTTAGGCTTCCAACTGAACTTATTTAAGGGCCTGCCACTCTGTTTCTAAGAGAAAGCTAAGTGCTTGAATATCATGCTAAGAAACATTGCTTTTGTTGGCCTTTTTGTGCAAAAGTCCAGCATTAATGAAAGAGAGTGCAACTATACATGCAAAAAAGGGTCTTCCAGTTCTTGCAAAAGCTCTTTTACCAATCAAGTAGTACAACAGCTATATTTTAATGGGGAAATTGGAACAATCAGTTTACTGAACCAGTGGCTTCAATGTGTAATAACAATTAAATTTTGTTCGGTTGCTAATTTTTAAGGTGTTTGAAATTGCAGCTATGACTGGGATTCTTCAAAATAAACTTTTTGGGTTGTGGATCTCATTCTGTCATTCTTATTTTTATCAAATGTGATGTTTTCTTAACTTGCTGGGAAGTCCAGGTCTTGGGTCATTTGTTTGACACAGTCAGATCCTGGATTTGGAATGCTGAAATTACTAACCATTGATTTCACTCAGGCTTGCCTAAAGAAGTTTAGCTGTAATTTTGTTTTACTGCATGTAGTCCGGAACTTGGGGAGTATATTTTGGTATGTGAGTTCCCTCTTTTGTGGACATTCCACTTGATCAACCTGGCCTAACCAAAACAGTGTGTGCGTGTGTGTTTTTTTTTCCTAGTTCTTTTTTCTGGGATTGGGGTTTAAGACATTGTCTCGTTTTATGGATGCTTCATGGGCCATGTCATTTGGTTACTGATAGGAGCTATACTAAACCAGGAATTTAGGGACAACATAAAGGTAAGTTTTGATTTTTCAACAAGAATTACTTGTTTTGGTCTCAAGTAGTGCTTGCTTTACATGTTAGATTATGGTGTCATGCAATGTTCCTGGTAGAGTTTAAATATTGCAAGCTTGATTTAGCAATTAGGGACATTCTCTGCATTTCATTGTTCACCTTTTAAAACCAATAGTAGTTGAAAATTGTAGACAGTGGAGTTCACATTATTATTCTTGTTATGCCTGTTACATGGCTTCAGTTTAAGTTGTGGTTGTTCTGAGTTTAAGTTGCGGTTGTCCGAGTCGAAGATTGTACACAAGAAGTTGAAAGAATGTACTTACTTAATGAAAGGATTAGGCACAATTGCAATGACAAATGAAGCATGACAAAAGTACTATATTAACTTCAAGTCTACATCTATAGGGGATTGAAGCATTTCTATTTTTTAAGGAATAACAGCAACTTAGGTTGTTTAGGGATTTGGCTGAATATTGCTCAAAAATAAAAATGATTCAATCCCTATAGATGTAGACATGCAGGGCATGTCAGATTGATATAGTAATAATACATTTTGACACATTAGAGAGCGTAATTTGTCATAACAAATGTGTCTCATTCCCTTCATTTCATTAATTAAGCATACTCTTTCAGCTACTATCGGTTGAAAAAAGTGAATAATGACATTCTCTGCATCTTTCTCAAGTTTTTGTAAGAAAGGGAATTTAATTTAAGGTAATTGCTAAATCAAGCTCGCAATATTTGACTAGAACATTGCATGACACCATAATATAACTTGACATTGTAAGACAAGCACTACTTTAGACCAAATCACGTAATTCTTGTTGAAAAATCAAACTTACCTTTATGGTGTCCCTGAAATTCCTGGTTTAGTATTGCCCCTATCAGTCCAGCAAATGACATAGCACATGGAGCATATATATTTGAGCTCACTAATTAGCTCATCTACAACCAACAACCAATGATGGGGGCTCATTTGCATGTTCTCAAACTTTATGAAAGCATAATTTGAAAAATACACATGATTGAAAAGTCTTCAATATTTCTCGTGACAGCGATTATCAAATGTCATCTACAATAATAAATTATGATTCTCGTCTAATATCAAGCACCTCCACCTCAGTATATTAATGTTTTTAATTTGTTGACCAATAGTGGAAGTTGACTTGTACAATTAAGCTCTAATAATTCGCTCTCTTATGTTGGTAGCTTCTTTGTTTTATTTCTTGTTTTCATATGATTGTACTAATAGATATGGTCTCTTTTTGTTGTTTATTTGTGTAAGGCTTGATTCAATTTAAAATGATTCTATTGTGACTATTTAATCTGTCACTTTTTGTTTTTCACTTGAAAAATTAGTTTTTTCTTTTTTTCTTTTGGTAGCTTTGCTTTATATTCTTTTTAGAGGTCATTGTGATCCAGGAGTTGGTGAGCAATGAAATGTGAATTTTCTTTGTTCTTTCGCTGAACCTCCTCCCCCTTCAGTCTTTTCACTCAGTTTAAACTTTATGAAAAATCACTGTTGACTTCCTTGTTGGGCCATTAACTGATTCAAATAGTTACTGCAAATGCACAATTACGATTTTACCCTCACAATAAACATCAAATATTTGATGTTATGCTGACCTAATCAAAGTTTTTTGAATGGTTAAATTTCCCCCTCAGCTTATATCACACGATATCCCACAAAACCCATCTAGAAAAATCGAAGATATCAAAATTATCTTAATCTTAAAGAAAGAGAGAATATAAAATATCAACAATGGGCCTCTTTAACTTTATTTTAGTCGGAGGCGGATTCATGTTGATTGGTGCCCTAGAGTCTCTCCATCTCATCCTAGAAATCAAATCACCACCATTCCCAACATGGCCATCATCATCAACAGCCAAAACCAAAATGGTGTCATCCTCTTCATCCATAACGTTCACCACAATCTCTTTCTCCTCTTCCTTAATCATCTTGAACTCTTTAATCTCTTCAATAGGCGATCTCAGCACTAAAGATCAAATTGGTGTAGCTATCCAATTACAACTGATTGCAGCCATCTCGCAATTTCTCTACTCTGTACTTGAAGTATTTTTGCTATTTTTTCCTTCAATGAGAAACCCAAGTGGAATTGAAAATCATTACTTTGTGTTTATTGGTTGATTCTTTGTTACATCAACATTGTCGATTCTTGAGTTCAGAACAGCGAAATTGAAGTTTGCGAATTTGGGGCATGGCATTGGATTGATTTTTCAGGGATGTGGTTCGTTCATATGGGTTTTTCGTTTTATTCCAATTTGATGGTCCATGGATGTTCTTTGTATGAGAAAAGTAGAGGGAATTATACTGTGAGGTGTAAGTGACACCCTGAATATCATGCAATTGTGACGTTTCATTGAAAACTTGGGGGCAAATGCACATATAAATGGCAATGTTGTGACATAAGGGCATTTTGATCATACATTGCAAATAAGAACAAGGGTTAATTTATTAGTTTCAATTCACATAACGGTGATATTGACATCCCAATTCAAATTTTTAATGCCTCTAACAGCCACTTAACGCCGGGGGGAATCTGTTATTTTGGCTAAACCAAACGAGAGGTTTGACCACAGATTTGACCAAAGTTTAATTTATGGGTTTAAAGTCAAATCGTAGTAGAGGTCAAAGTAATTCACCATTGCTCTTTTATAGAAGTAACAGCTAACTTTGGGAATGGTGAAGCTGGACTGTTGTAGGTTTGTAGCCAATCCTAAATAGTTGGGTTAAGGCTTTGTTAAAGTGAGCAGTTATATAACAACTTGTTTTATATGCACAACATTGGCTGTAGTTTGAGATTGTTTTCTTCACACGCACCTTTATTTCCTGTCAGCACCCATTAGAACATGACTTAAGATTGCCTTTAAAATTCTCTTGTAAGTTTGTTACATTAGATGGATGAGCCAAGTTTGAGAACTCAGCTTCATGAGCTCGTGACTCTAAAGGCCATAAAGTAAGTTATTTGAGCTTGAATGAGAATCAACTTGTTTGAAGCTTTTGGTTAAGACATGTTGCGAGTACAATGAGTTGAGCCAACTTGGTCCAAAGCATTTCAAAATTTCAACCTGAGTTTGTGCAACCTACTAATTGGTCCAGACTGCAATGATATTTCTTTTGTAACTTTGTATTGTAAACAAAGGCAACCTTTCTGCATTAGAGGGTGCTTGTACTTGGTAGTTAATGTACCTGCTTATGTTTCTGCTTTGGATATATCTTCTGGCTTATGTAGTGTTTAAGTTCTGTTGATTTGTGCATTATTGTCTTATTGTTGCTCCCTAGGATATTCTGCAATTCATGGATTGTGAGACATTTTTTCTTCTCGGAGTGTGAAAGTGAATATTTGATCATTATTATTATTAAAAAAATCTGTATAAACATGATTGGGGACACACACACATGTATGTAAATTGTGTTCTAGCAAGTTTTGGGATTTCTGGATTTATGTTAAGGACTTCCTATGAACCTTAGCATATCATAATCATGAATTGATTTATAACCTTGAGGTTGCGGTCCAAAAATTAGCTGCATTATAGAAAAGGAAATTAGGAAGAACTTCATATTGATTTAGTCTCGTATTAGTTAGGATCTTTTTGTACCTAGCCTTACCGGAGTCAAATCTGCTTTTAGCAACTGTCTCAGGGTGACACTGACTTTGTAGGTTAGATTTTTAGGTTTTGTGCATGAAATGAGGTCTTAAGAAAAAAAAGGTATAGGTTTAAACATTTATAAACTGCAGCTAGTTGTTGGGTTCTTGCTTATTTTTTATACTCCTTGTTATAGTATAATACTAGAATGTAATACTAGAAGATTTGAAGCCATTTTTTGACTCAGTATGAAGTGCCAACTCCCCATCGTGCATTTGCTTCACTATTGAATAGATATAATTGCAGCCTCTAATGGAATATTAAGCAATACCTATTTCTTGTTTTCTAGTAATTATTTGTAAGACGTAATGTTTTAAAGGTTGGTTTTTCTCTAATCAGGGGCTATTGTATTTAATTCTACAGGAGCTGTATTCAACTTGTTGTGCGATGATAGGGACATTATGCTCATGGGCAAGATTGAGAAGCACTTTAACGCCCAAGTGGATGAGGTGATCTTTAAGTTGACCTTGCTGGCTGATTTGTAAATTTATCTTTTGCGTAACACTCCTTTATGATTTGCCATATTATTGTGGGAAGAGATTATGGAATACTTTGGAATCGGAAACTAGTTGTAGGTGTAGCTGTAGTAAGATTTGAAGTTGTCCGTTGCTATACTTTCCTGGTAATAATACAGTATAAATGTAGTTATAATAAGATGGAATGAGAAACTTTGATATAGTTTTGTCACCCTCTGTTGGGGACACGTGTTAACTCTTATTGTTTCTTGCTGCTATGTAATGCAGGTACCGTCGTGGAGGAGCGACGAGGACTTCGAGGCTGCCCTTAAGAAAGCGGGTTTGCTTTAAAGGTTGACTCAAATTTGTCAGCGTTCATAGTGCATCGGATCAATGGATGGATATGAAGATAATACTGTGCAGAATTATGAGAGAGAGCACGCCTTCAGTGTTCACACGATAAATACTGGTTTTGTGTCAACGAGTGACCTTCAATGTTTACACTGATAAATGCTGTTTCTTCTGTGTCCACAATATCCCAAAATGACTGTTAGGCTGTGAATGCGTAGTTTGATGGGGTTCAGTTCTTGGTTCTGGAGATGGGTTTGGTTTTTTGAACTGTCATTTTGTGTTATTAGAAAGATTATTATTACCTGTTTTGGAGGCTAATGTTGGTTTGGGTTATATGGCGCTGTTGGATCTAGATATCAGCCCCATGGCCAAATCAATTTTTGGAGGGATTTTTGGATTTTGGTTTTGGGTTAAAACAACACCCTGGGATGATGACGATGATGATCTTGTATAAACAATTTGAAGTCAATATTATATAGTTTATTTATTGACTACATATAATCTAGTCTCTTGTACTGTTGGAAGGTAGCCCAATGTAGAATGATAACCTTTTTTTGCAGCATTTTTAATTTAATTTGTCTCACGCAAAAAGGCGTTTAAAACTGATATAACGTATTATGGGTGTTAAAACTCTCTAGTCTTGAGATGGGATTTAAAACTCTTTATGCTCGTTCCATTTTAACATTTTTGCAATTTTGTGTTGTTGGCTGTAACAAAGTGTACATTTGAGAACCCGGCTTAGACTCTGCAGAACGGGAGCCTCTTGTGTACTACAAGTCTACAAGAGTTGCAGAGCCTCCACAGAGCCTCATGTACTGGAGTAACCGTTTTTAGGTGACAATAGAATTAGATTCGAAAATCTAAGTTCATAATATGCCATTTTTTAATATGTTATTGGAGACTTTTCCATGGTTTGAGAACAAAAGGAAAACGAACTGATAAACAAAGATGGGCCCCATTGTCATGAAACAAGATTCAATTCGTGGGTTAGTGTTAATTGGCCTACTAGAAACGTGGAATATATATATATATATATATAATTGGAGTATATTATAGAGAAAGGCTAAATGGTTTGCACGTCACAAGTAGTGCCCTTCCACGTTGGTCCTAGACTATGCGGTGTTTATATGTGGATTCTGTGTTTTCTATCTTCCCTAAATTATATAGTGTGCGTGGGAGAGAGAGAGAGAGAGAGAGAGAGAGAGAGAGAGAGAGAGAGAGAGGGAGATGGGTGCAATGGTGTTGTTGATAATTGCAGCTTCAGTTTTGATGGGTTCCATCAATGTTGCAGAAGCTTGGAAGGAAGAAAGTGAAGTCATACATGTGGGCGGGAAAGTGCTGTGCCAAGACTGCACCCAGGGCTGGAATGAATGGCTCCACGGTGCTAAGCCTATCAAAGGTAACTAAGTAACTAACAAATAAATTTATTTATATGGATTTGGATTTGGATAATTGATATTGTCTACTGGGGTGGGGGGACAAATCAAATAATGTAGGTTGCAAAGTATCAGTAACATGCATGGATGATAGGAGCAGAGTTGTGTACTATGGAAGTGATGAGACTGATGAAGAAGGCGATTTTGAGATGACCATAAACAAATACATCAATGGCAAGGAATTGAAACCCAAAAAATGCTCGGTCAGGCTGGTGTCATCACCGGACCCTTTGTGCAACATTCCCACTGACTTTTCCGGCGGACGGTCAGGAGTCAAACTCAGCAGACCTACCTTGGTGTACAGAGACGTGATCAAACACCTTCTCCCTCCATTCTACTACACTACTCCGATGTGTGATGAACCTCATGTAAGCCAATCTCATGGCAAAGGAACCACCTACTAATGTCACCAATTTCTTTCTTTATTTCTTTCTTGTTCATTGTTTTGTTATTTCATCTGATTTTGTTTGTTGCTCAATCACAACTGTTTTTAATAATTTACAAATCAAATAATGGCTTTTCTCCTTGTTCATTATTAAGCACAACTGATCAGTTGTTCTGTTTTGAATTTATAGAACAACTGATCTATGTCATAAGTGAATCTTTCATTTTTGGCTCAGTCTCTCTCTCTCTCTCTCTCAAGTACATGTAACATGTATAAGCCAAGACATGCTACATTACCATATATATATATACTCACAAATTAAACCACCAAAAAGTCACTCTTTTTCTCTCTCTCCCACTTCCATACGTGCATCTACAAGGGTGTACAATTTGGTAAAAATCAACATTGTTCCTCCCTCAGTATTTCATATATATTGATCGCATAATCTGCAGAGGGAGGAGAGATGCGAGAGAGCAAGGGAAGACAATTTGGGCTTGGCCCACCAAATTTGGAAAACACAAGTTTATCCGTCAAGACACTGATGAATTATAAATTTTAACCCCATAACAGAGGCACTCTGAAGAAATTCTGATGTTCCACAAAAAAGAAAAAACTCATCTGGTAAATATATCTTCAACTAAAAACCTCTCGCAAAAATAGGAAGAGAGCAACAAGTGCCAAACAATAAATATTACAGTTCTAATGGCAATATAATTATAATCATTGAAGATTTGACACACTTGATTATGTCTCTTTTCTCAGCATACACATGTACACCATACACAGATCTGCTTACCCACTTAAGGATGTCTTGGCGGCAAGATGGATACTTGCACGTCTGTGGTAAGTGTGGCGAAGCTTCTTGTACTTCTGCATGAAAACCCCAAGATCGATCTCCCTATCAAGAAGCTGCTGGTGCAGGGCTTCAGATTCCTCTTCTGTCTTGCTCATTGCCTCTGCAAACAACAAACATCTTCACATCACTGATGCAACAGAGAGCCCTATATGTTTCTCAAACTCAATCATGAGCAATCAAAGTTGGTGCGAAAAATCGTAACAGTAATTGCAGTAGTGCTTAGGGCTAATTACAGGTAGCTCGCCATTTATTTGAAAATTTATACCCAAATCCCTTCTGGTTTGGGGTAAAGGTTTCAGTTCATTGATCAACTAGTTCACGTTTGATGCTGACGGCATGTAAAATTTTCAAACTCGCCAAAAAAGAAAAGGTCCCTTTTTTGAAAAAGGAGAATAGGAACCAACAAAAAAAAAAAAGTAAAATAGAAAGAATATAATTGGACTAGAAAAAAAATCTCTTTTATGCTAGGTAGATCCACAATGGAAGTGTCATACATTTAATAAGACAACTTATAGGAGAATATAGGAGTAAACAAAAAGACTTGCATATGGTTTTCATAGATTTAGAGAAGACATATGATAGAATGCCAAGGGGCATAATTTGGTGGGTTTTACCAAAAAAAAAAAAAACCAAGTACCTATAAAAGTTATAAATCTTTTTCACAATATGTATAGTGAGACATTGACTAGAGTTAACACTAAATGCAGAAAAACTAGTGACTTTCCTATAAAGGTTGGAGTGTTGGACTACACCAAGGATTGGTGTGGTGTTGAGCCCATGCCTATTTGGGTTAATAGTAGACGAAATAATGAAAAATAACCGAGAAAACATCCCATGGTATATGTTATTTGTGGATGACACAGTACTAATAGATACTTCTAAGGAAGCCTTAGCAACAACATTCAAAATATGAAGAAAGGCATTAGAATCAAGGGGCCTAAGAATTAGTAAAACTAAAACCTAATATACGATATGTAAATTTGATAAAGTAGAACTGATGACAATATAAATATTTCACTTCAAGACTACAGAGTTGCTCAAAAGAACTATTTCCGTTACTTAGGATTAATATTACAAAAAGCTAGGGAGATATATAGTGATATAGTAAGTAGGATGGGAGTCGGGTGGACAAAATGGAGGCAAACTAGTAGTATCCTTTGTGACAAACGAATACCAAAAAAATTAAAAGAAAAAAATCTATAAAACGGTTAGGCCGGCAATATTGTATGGAGCGGAGTGTTGGACATTGAAAAAGACACAAATACAATGCATTCGTGTAGCGGAAATGAGGATGCTACATTGGATGATAGGAATCAATAAAAGAGATAAGATAAATAATGAACGTGTCAGAAAAACATTAGGTATAATGCCTATAAATAATAAAATTAAGAAAAGTAGACTTAGGTGGTATGGACATATCCAACTAGACCCGATGATGCACCTGTTAAAAAAGGAAGGTAATAAAAAATGATAGGTTGAAATATTTATTGATATTGCTACAAAAAGTATGTTATTGAAAGGTTTAAGTTATTGCTATTAAAAATGATTTTAAAAAGTTAAATACAGTAGGTGAAATGGCATGTAATAGAAAAGAATGGAGAGAGAGAATTTATGTAACCGACCCCATTCATATGGGATTAAGGCAAGGATGATGATGATTTAAGTTACTGCTATACACAACAAAGAAAAATGAAAATTATTAAAAGATGAGATCAATTCAGAAGAACTTTTTGTTTATTTATTTTTTTATAAATAGAGCAGATAGAAATCATAGAATCCCATTGGTGACCTTAAGAAAGACTTTGACTCTACCCATCCTACAAACATACCAAGATATATAACATCGAATTGGTCCTTAGTTTTATTTGTAACCCCTCGAGAAGCATTATATTGTTGTTTGAGTCAAAGAAGAGTTTGAAGTCAAAATAACCCGTGATAATGGCATTGCAATTTCCAATACACCCTTAAAAAGGCAAGCAACCATTAAAAAAGGAACCCAAAAAATTGTGAATCTGAAATACCCCCACCCCATCGTCATCATCATCGTCTTCTTCTTCTTCTTCTTCTTCTTCTTCTCTCTCTCTCTCTATTCTTGTTCATGCTTCATAGAATTAGTGTGGTGTGAGATGGGGATTGTCTATACAGAGTTTATTTGGATTTGAATTGGAACCCAATAACTGGCTACCAACATGCCACATAAAGGTGACTGAAATAGTTGATGTAAACACAATGATCAATGGATGCCAGGTGTGTAGGAGAACTGGAAAGGGTTCTTTTCATGTTCATCTTTTCTTTTTTCAATTTGCGCTGTTAATTTTTTTATTTTAGCATTGTTGTTTTCTATATTATTCTATAAAATACCAAAAATGCCTTATAAAACAATAGGGGCAATAAGGCACATTATCTTCTCTTGTTAACAGCATGTTCCTAGAAACTAACAGGAACAATAAAGGTAAACAGAACCAAGTTTTCTGGACTAAGCCCAATGGATGTCAGTGTAATCTACCCTAATAATAATAACAACGAAGACGACAACCACAACAACAAAAAAAGCAACAAAAGTAGTAGTAGCAGTAATTCTTGTTCTTGTCATTATTATATTACCTTCAAGCCTATGGAGGAAGGATGCTGGGGAGTAGAACTTCAAAGTCTCTTCCTTTTGTCTCTCTAGGTCATGCAACTTCTCTAGAGCAGCAGCCAATTCAGTTGTCCGGATGATTCTGCACTGTACAATAAATAAATAAAAAAAAGCAAAAAGAGAACAATTTACAATGCACTTTAATGGAATTCAGGTATAGGACATGAAAGACAGCTTAAAAATCTTACCTGATTCCTCAACTCCTGTATGCGGGGTTCTTTCTCCAAATTTTCTCCTGCAGAAAGCAATTATTTAGAACCGGACTCTATATATGGTTCAACTGCCTGTGAGATGTGATAACATATGTCTGTGTGTGCATGTGTCAAGATAACAAAAGAAAAACATATAAGAAACAAATTAGCTAAGAACTCACTGGCAAGCTGCAGAGTTTCCTTTCGAAGTTCATCTCTTACCTAATGGACTCAAACAAAGAAGGGGAGAAAAGATCAGAAACAACTGCGAAAAAAGAAAGAAAGAAAAAATCAACTAGGGAAAAAGGCTAAAACTGTACATGGTTTCCTCTAACTCTATGCCAGTTTAGTATGTTGGTGTTGTCTGTATTACAAGATATATTAGCTCTATCAAGAAAATGGTAACTGTACAATCCATGAATAAAATAGGTCATCTAGCATAGAATAGAGCTTTACAATCCATAACAACCATCTACATGCATAATTTAATTTTGCAAGGTTCCATCACATTGTTTTTTGAATCATAAAGCTCTCGAAGGAAAAGGAATAACGATGGTCATTTTTTTTTAACATTCATATAAATTTTTGATTTTGATGCCCTTGTGCTTTTCTAGAATGAAAGTAAAAAGTTATATGTGACGCTTTTTCATTTTACAAAATTTATTTTGAGGTAACAAAATGAATACATAAAATGGGGAACCTAAACAGTGTTCATATCTAACCCCAATAAATGACAATGTCACTGCCGGAGAGTTCCTGAACGATCAATTTGACCAGCAATTGTCATATTTCCACAAGTTAACTCACCAACTCGGGGCCATTGCTTGTGTAAAAGCTCAAGATTCCGAGCATAAGAATCAGAACTCGACTTTGGGAATAACCACTTTGTGCAAATAATCCCAAAGTCTAGATTTACACTCAATTTGCACTCCTGACACTCCACATATATGGACACTATCATGACTAGTGACCTTTT
Source organism: Cornus controversa (assembly GCA_026545225.1). NCBI lineage: Eukaryota > Viridiplantae > Streptophyta > Magnoliopsida > Cornales > Cornaceae > Cornus > Cornus controversa. The sequence goes on along the minus strand of CM048848.1, from coordinate 70,183,901 downwards.
AAATATCTCACCAACTTTATCTACAACTCTTCAATCCTAGTTCTACCTCCAACAAAACCTTTCACCACCCCTCACGAACAACTGCACACAAAAAGTTTCCATTATGTACTTACTATTTAGAGTCTCCTATAATTCCTCCCATTTAATTCTAGAACGACATATATCTCAAAGCCCTATTACCTACATAATCACAACATATAATTCGTCCGCAATCTACATAACTAGACTCGATTAGGCCATGTTGGCATGAGAGAGAGAGAGAGAGAGAGAGAGAGAGGCCAAAAAAATCATTAAATATCTGTATCACATTTCTTCATAGGGCCAGACTATCTATTGTAGTCATAATGAACCGTCTACAATGGCTTACAATAATATACAGCACATTAAAGCAAATAATTAAGTAATGAACATTTGCGACAAGTACAAAATTGAGTGGAAGCATAAAAAGCAACAATTGTGACTCACATTGTTTTGTACTTTCACTTGATCAAGTGAAAGTAAGAATTTCTGGTACGCATCCTTGTCAGACAGAAGCTTTCGTAACTCATCAACACTAAATGAATTGACAACAAAGCAAGAGAATTATCAGTATCCCACAACCACATTACATAGCCAAATGAAAATATCTGAAATCACAGGTCCACTACAGTCTTACAAAAACATAGCTACTTGTAACAGACAGAAATGGATATGGAGCTAGTTGACATCAAGTGATTAGACAATAGATAGTGGCAAATTATACAAAGTTCACAACATCTTAAAGTGGAAAAAAATGTGAAACAATAAGTAAATTGGGTTAAAGAAAATGAATAATGCCATCAAGAACCTTAAGGTGATAACCACATTTCATTAAGCAAAGCATCATGAAGAAAGTAGAAATATCATGCTGAGATAACAATAACAGATTTTAAATACCGGGAAACTTACTTCTTGTCCTTTAAGAGAGCAATAATGCTTGCAGCTTCCGTGGGCGAAACATGAGATGGAGTTGGCGGCTGATCTGCAGGCGTTTGTGGACCAAAGTTGCTAGAAGAGATTCTACCAGGTGTTGAGGGACGGGAAGAACTTAGTGAGTTAACAACAGATGGAGGATACCATGAGCCTGTAGAAATCTCCTGAGGGGGCGGCTGAGCCTGTTGCTCTTGAGAACCCCTGTAAATAAACCATGGTTGAAATTTAGTGCAAATCGACATGCAAGTACTGTAGGATTTAAATAGTATTACAGAATTCATAATAGTAATGTCTATACACGAGCTGAGCCTGCTTATTTTTGTACTTCAAATTGCGAGTAAATTAACACGGAATGCCTTTCATTAAAATTTATCCCATACTAACACGAGCTAAAGAATTTATCAAAAATACATATTATATTTAAAAATACAAGGAACACTGTTTTAACGAAACTTAAAGAGAGGAGAAACTCAAAACTAATAGTAATATGGTTATATAATATGCTTCAGAATCCCACACAACCCGTACGCATTATGCAAACATTCCGTTTGATGAATAAAAAAAAATATAGAACTGTAATGTAATAAAAAGGGTAATAAAAGTAATGAAATTGTCCAATAACACACAGAGGAGAAATTCAATTTTTTTTTCTTTTTTGGAAAAAAATACCAATATAAATTTATAACAGAACAGGCAATCATTTAACCTAAAAATTTAACTAAAGAGTCACCATTTACAAATACTATATACAAGCAAGGGATGTCGTGAACGGTGGGAGATCAAGCCCTGAAGTAGAATTTCACAATAGCGCTACAAATAAATAACTGATACAATGACTTGACTATCGAAACCCTAAATTATAACTGCATTAATTTAGAAAAAAAAAATTACCAGAACGATTTGAACATGACTTGAAGAGGTCGTTGGTCGTCCGATTAATCCAAATATATATCTGAATCGAAGCCCTAACCTGATGCGAATCGCCAAAAGGAAACAGAGAGACACAAAGACGAGATGATCCGAGCTCCCTCTCTCTCTACAGATCAGATTTTCCTTTGTTGTAATTTACAAAGGGTGTATAAACTCTCAATTTTTTTAAAAAAAAAGCGAGTATCAACAAGGAAACATATTACTAATATGTTACGTTACGTGTGTATATAATATATAGGGTTAATTGCACAAACACTCCCTCAAACTATGGATTTTACAACAAATAACCCTCAAACTACATTTTTTACACTTCCCCGTTTTGTGTTTATTAGCAAAAACTCACCTTCAATCATTGTGCCGTTGAGAATCTAACAGTTAATTGGGCATGCCTGTCACGTGACCAACTGAAATTTATTTAAAGAGACAAATGCACTTCTCACCGTTATTTTCATATTTAAAAATACTAACCATATTCCTCCCCAAATCACACTCTCTTCATCGCCATTTCTAAATTCTAACCCAATCAAAACCAATATCTCTCTCTATTTATATATTGCTCTCTCTCTCTCTCTCTCTTGATTTTTGTGCATATGTAGCTCTGCATTTTGATGGAATTGTGTAGGTGTATTGTGTGTGTGTGTGTATTGCACGCACTGCACCCAATATATATGGCATTGGATGAAGGGAGAAATCACGAGACTGCAAAGCGTCGAGTGATATGGGGTACACAAACCCGTGTGTGTGTTTTTGAACAATCAATGTTCTTGTTTCTCTGTTCATATATATATATAGATTGCCACCATTTTGCAAAAGGTGGAGTTAAAATGGTTTGCACGAGAAGTTGCAAAGGGGGGGGGGGGGGGGGGGGGGGGGGGGATGAATAGGAAGAAATGTTAATGGTAATTTGCGCGTTCAGGAACGAAAACGTTTTTTTTTGTTTTTGCACTCGAAAAACAATAGAAATATATATATATTTTTTTAATAGAAACATAAAAGAGACATGACGCATTAAACTTGTTTTCATATTTTTAAGAACAAAAAATAGCATATTTTTTTTCTTTCATATTTGAATATCTAACTATTAGACAATACAAAATTTTTTTTCAGAACTAGTCTTTCATAAGTATAATATCATATATATGTGAAAATTAAATTAAATTAAAATTGATACCATATATATCTGAAAATTAAATTAAAAAATATGATACAAGTTAAAAGATAATAATATACATAACATGTATATCATAAAGAGTTATTATTTATATGTGATTTTTTTAAAAAAAGAAGATGAAAGTAAGAGCATTTTCAAAGTGTTTTTTTTTATTTTAATATAGATAATTTATGTACTTTATATATTATCATATTAATTTATTATATATTTTTTAACTAAGTAGATAAGAAAAAGATTACAATATGTAATAAATAAGAAAAAAATAGTGCAAAAAATCATAGATAGTGAAAGTTATGTTTAATATTATATATTATTTAACTAAGTGAGTCTCGCTACAGTGGAGAGAATATTTCCATGTTATAGGGAAGAAACAAAAGAAATATCTTTTTTTTGTTTCTTTCTCCTTTCACAAAAATGAGAAACATTTTTTTTATTATAGAGAACATAAACATTTTACTAAACATATTTTTTGTTTTAGTTTTTATCTTTTTAGGGGATAGAACATAAAAACAAGAAATGTTTCCATTAGTGAACGGGCTATGTTGTGTTTGGTATGCGGGAACGAAATAAAATTAATGAAATGCAGTTGAGAATGAAAATGAAATGGAATGGTCATTTTCATTCTATTGTTTGGTTGCAAATATGAAATGAGGTAGGAACGAATAACTTTTAAATCAAATTATCCAAAATACCCCTCCTAGTAACAAATAAATTAAACTAACAAATGTGTGGTGGTAGAAGAAGGTGACGATGTGGAGGTGGTGATGACGGGTGGTGGTGGAGGTCTTGGGGGGGTGGCGATGAAGGTGGTGGAGGAAGGTGGCGATGTGGAGGTGGTGGGGGTGGCGATGGAGGAAGGTGGCGATGTGGTGGTAGCTAGGGGTGGTGGCGATGTGGAGGGGGAGGAAGGTGACAATAAAGGTGGTGGCGATGCGATGTGGCGGCGGCGACAGCGGTGGTGGTGGAGGAATGTGGCAATATGGAGATGATGGTGTGGTAGAGTAAGAAGGTGGCAATGTGAAGGTGGTGGCGGTGGTAGAGCTAGTGTGGTGGTGAAAGTGATAGTGGAGGTGAATAGTTTTTTGGTAGTATAATTTTTTTTTTTTTTAATCTTACTGGAAATGAATGTCCATTCCATAAATTTAACTATAGAATGAAATTTCATTCTAAGGGAATGACCATTCTCATTCAAAGGGAATGACTATTCTCATCTTAAAATTAATATCAAATAGAAGAATGGTTGGAATGGATATTTCATTCCATTCCATTCATGCATATTAAACGCAGTATAAAAGTAAAAAAAAGTCTTTCAATATTTCTCTTATTGACCGTTGACGATCGTGATCTTAATAAGTGTGTATTTTGCTTAGATGGGGGATATTTTGTAATTTAGGAAAGTTATTTGCTAAACTGGCAAATTTCAAGGGAGTTTATTGCAATTAACCCTAATATAAATATATATATATATATATATATATATATATATATATATATATATATATATATATATACTGAAATTGTCATATCTTCTTAGCATGGAAGATATTATCATTTGGGATACTATTTAGTAACATGAAAATAAAATTTTAATAAATATCTATAAATTATATTTTTTTCCATGGAAGTCTTAATCTATTTTCTTAAGGTAGATCGAAGAAGAAAATTTAAGAGATTATTTATAAATTAAAAGTACGTTGTAAATTGTAATCTATCGTGATCTTAGTAATATATAGCAGATTATTGACTTGAAATAATCTTCACCTTACTTCTCCGGCCAGTGTTATGCCATTGATGTATATGTCAATTATTTTCTGATTGCACCACTAAAAGGCATGTTTGGTGTCAATTTCTTTAATTTTCACTATCGCTCAGTTATCATTGCTTGCTTATGCAGATTCATTCGCTGTGACAATCACTCATTTAGCCTACCCAGACTTAACCTCATTATATATGAGCAATTTGAAACATGTATAACTAGGGGTGGACACAGTTTCTTTACGGTTTATGATGGATTTGGAACGAGAATTGATATCAACGGTTTGTTAATTTTGAAATTGAAACCGAAATCATTGAGTTCGGTTCGGTTCCATAGAGTTCCGATTCTTTGAGTTTAATTTATTTATTGCTTTAGGAATTGGAAAAAGATGTTATGACTTAGAACATCTTGTAATTTTGGTCCTTAGTTTTCTTGAAAAACAATTCTACTAAGTTTCACGTACAGTTGCACAAGCACCGAAATGAGTTACTTCACTCCTATGTATTTGTTCATGGACAATTGAGAAGCTCACATCTGGAAGTGTGGGATATTAGAATCTAGTGTCTTTGTTGGGAGAGCCTCACCTTGAATGGTTGTTTGGATTATCTAGGTGCATAGTGAAGAAAGTGAATAAAAAATGTGTTCTCCGCAGCTAGATTGCAGCTGAATCATAAAGCATTTCCATTGTTGTGCAATTGAAATGTAATTGCAATTGAAATTGAAATGTTTGTGGTGGGAAGTTCATACGCTATATTTTCCATACTTGGACTTTTATCAGCTTATTAAAGTTAGATTATTGTATATATATATATATTTCTAGCTTTCTTTGACTTGGAACCGGAACTGAAATAGTAGTGAAGATTCGATTTAGTCTAGATACGATTACGTACAGTTTCGATCCTGATTTTACTTGTTGTTTGTGCACTCCCATGTATAACAAGGGTTTGGGATTGAACTTCAAACCCAGGTTGGTGAAGTAGTTTTCAGTGCAAGGACAAAGTGACATATCCATATCTGATCTGAAGAAAGTTGTTTGCAATAAATATAAAAATGAGAGTTTCTCATTTTGTCATCTACAAGTTATAGAAAATTTTCGTTACATTCGTGGTGCTAGTACTTAAGAACTTCATGACTGTCTCCGGGTGGTCCATTGCGGAACTTCTGTGTCTTCATAATTTATGATGAATAATTTGGTGATCGAGTAACACTTCCGGCCATTTGCAGAGAAACGCAGGGCTGTTCTACGGGAACCTGCACAAGAATAAAACAGAAGAGGTCATAAAATATGAATTTTATGAAGCCTGCAATATTCACAGTAAGGTATAGTATAAGTTTTGGAAATCTAGTGTTAAATTTGGTTTGAGTGCCACTTTTTTCATGCTTGTGGTGTTATGCTATGGCAATGTATCCAATTTCATGAGTTTATATAGTAGCAAATGGAACCCACCCAAGGTTTTAAAGACTTACCAAATTGATTAAATACTTGTTGTTAATTAGCGTGTTTGACGATGACAAAACAATATCAATGTGAAGAGACAAATAGTAGGTGATGATGAGGATGACTTACAAAGTGGCCGGCACCAAGAATCCAATAGAAGAAGAGGTTTTTGTATGAGCTCACGAACCCTTTTGTAGTTGTATCATCTTCTCCACAGTACAATGGAGTTCGGTCCGAGCTCAAAAAATATTTCAAACCATCCCACCTGAAATTTTAATTGATTTAACTTAATTGTAAAATATCATTCAAGTGAGCTTATATAACTGACTGTAAAAATGTAAATTACAGAAGGATTAAATTACTCGAGTTTGTCCACCCATGCTTCTGCTCCTTTTGTTGCGCATATGAGATCAAGCTGCCATTAATTACCAACCATCACATCATATATTTATAGGAGATAGTTTAGGAAAATGAATAGTGGACATCAAACATCATTTTTATTTTTATTTTTATTTTTATTTCATTTCATATATAGCAGAGCTAATTCCAAAATAAGGTTCATGGATCATCATGTATATTCATTATCATCTTTCATGTTCATATATATATATATATATATATATATATCCGTTGAGACTTGAGAGAAACATAAAGTATTCATATATATATACCTGTCCATTGTATACGGTTACATTTATGCCTTTGGCTAAGAGCTCATCAACCTGGAAATATATTATGAAGGTTAAATTCTTGCAGACAAACAAATAACTCCTAGCTCTTAGTTACATGGAGTCACATATACATTAGAGGAAAATAATCAAGTGTTTGCCTAGTATATTTCATTTTCCTATATTTTTTTGTCTTTTTTCCATTTGTAAAAAGTCATATTGTTACCTCTTTGATTCTTGGGTTCATGAAATCTCCAGTCATGGCCGGAAAAACAATGCTATCCTGTCCTCCCCATCTACATTACAGCGATACAAAGACGTGATAAGCCATTTTAGTCATCAGTCTAAAGGAAAATCTAAATTATCAATGCTTAGTCAATGTGTGTGTGTGTGTGTGTATATATATATATATAGACTACAAAATATATAATAAATTGATACTTACGTTACATTATTGGGAATAATCTTTAGCTTCTCTTTTATCGGTCCATTCATGAAGCTAGAAAAGTCACCACTCCCTGCACCATTAATCGATGATGAAAACATTTTGGTGCTAAGATATTTTGAATAACTTTCTGCCATTACTCCTTTCTGTTCCTCTGTCTTCAAAATTGCAGCTCCAGAATCCAACATGAAGTTATAGAAGTTCTGCAACATTGCAAGTACTCCAGTACTCAACTGTTTCCAATATGCCATGCATTGATATATATATATATATATATATATATATAGAGAGAGAGAGAGAGAGAGAGAGAGAGACCACATGGTTACTGCTGTCCAGAATCACACCCTCAAGCTCACCCCATGTGTCTGTAGCATCTTCATACCTCCCTTCCGCAATCTGCTGCTGAATCTCTTGGGCTAAGCTGTTCTTCCAAAGTTTAATGTTAATAAATTTGATAAAATCCAATATTTTCTTCTTGACAACATGTGAAGAATATAACTTGGGTGGATCTAAATCTCCACCACACGTTCATCTTTAAGCTAGAAAACATGTTCAATTAATGTATGAACTTCTTCTGAGTCAGTCCTAGGCTTAATCCAATATTTATTTGTTCATTTTTAATTCATAATTACCAACTATACAGTGTCGTGTAAAGATTTTTTGAATTCTCTTTCTTTAAACTTAGTCTTAGAAGTCGAACCTGTTTGATTGGTTCAAACCATTGTTGTCAATTCGCGACACGTCCTTAAGAAGAGGTCCCCATGAAAACTGCATTTGAGTTCATAAATCTAAATTATATGAAACCAAAAATTTAAGTAGAGACACTTTTCTTTAGACATGCACAGAAACGTACCACGAAATCTTCAGGAGAAATCCAACTGTTTCCCAAAGCAACTCCTATAGTTGAACAAGTATTTAATTAATATTGCATAGATTTAGACCAAAAAATAATATTAATAATAAAAAAAATGATGTGTCGTCAGTGATAACCAAAACATGCAGCAAGGGAAAAAAATTATGAATTACCTCCAAGTTGAAGCTTTAGTTCCCCTGCTTGAATTGCTTTAAGAGCCGAAACCCCAAGAGTAACTGCGAATTTGCCTCCATATGATTCTGCAAAAATGAAGAGAGGACTTGTTTGGAGGCTCTCATTTCCATTGAAGATTTCCTTCAACAATGTAGTTAGATCAGCTGCAGCCTCTTCATCAGTTTTAACTGCCAAATTCTCATCTTCCACATAACTAAAACCAGTTCCAACGGGGCTATCCTACAATTACATGAAACAAAAAAAAAAAAAAAATGAAGCATAAGTACTCAGTTTGTGTTAAAAGCTACCAAATTAAAACAAGTTCATGAAATTTTACCACAAATAAGAGATCAGCTTTGGAGAGCCAAGTTGAATTCCGGGGATTTAAATTCCCGTCTAATGGTCCTATTTCTAAGAAATTTCCAAGCCCAACTCCAGAAGCGCCCTGAATTCACAAATCAGAATTCAAACTGATCGAGATGAATTATATATATATATATATATATATATATATATATAATAGTATTTTTGTCAAGTACTCACAGGACCTCCTTGGAGCCATAGAAGTATTGGCCATGGGTTGGATGGATCTTCAACTCTATTAGGACTGCTATAAAGCCACCAAAACATGTGGGCCTCTACAATACAAAACAAGAAAGTTATTAACAAGTGAAGTACAGTATTCACAGCAACATTAAGAATGGGACATTGTTTGTGAACTTAATAGTAGAAGATTTAGACATACTAGGTCGAACTTCAACATATCCCCATTGTTCAGACCCATCATCAGTTCCTGCAGCAATACCAAAGTCTGCATGAACCAAGGAAATAGAAACCAGTAGAGAGACAAAAAGAACAAGAAAAAAACTGTCACTGGCAGCCATTTTCAGTGCATGTCCAAATGAGATGGCTAGGACAAGATTATATAGAGCAAAGACCTAGCATAAGAAGCTTCACGCCTTCACCTATCTGTCTGTCTTTTACTTCAAAGAGAACACCAAAAAGAAAACAGATTTGGATGATAAACCAAGAATGACTGGGCATATATATATATACACGACATATGCATGTGAACATAGTCAGATAAAAGTTCCAAACTGAAAAAATAAGAGGTACATATTATATAAAATCGTTAAAATCTAAGCTAAGTTTGCTCAACTTTTTCTATATATATATATATATATATATATATGTTGGCTCCAAGGCTAGGGAAGATATCCTGTAGGCTGTACCTTAATGTGCATTAAATTCTCCTTTGAAATTGAATATGATTCTAATTTATTTATTATTTTATTTTTATCCGGACAAGTGGGCATTGTCCCATTGAATACCCCGGGATAGCTGTACCGAGCCAATAATTAATATTCACTATTATTTTTATTTATTTATTTTATAATAGGAAAAAAACAACAAACCATTGTTGAGACTACCATATTCTCTATAAGGTCTTTCCGATGAGGTGTGGGTAGTCTCCATCTTTACAAACATGTCTATTTTACGGAGCCTCTTTCCGAGACCGTGCCCAGATTATTATGCCTTCGTGCTGGTTGGAACTTACCAGACAGAATTTCGCTGAGTATTACAATGTCAACACAGGGCACGAGTTATCTTTTCTGGCCATGGTCCATTGAAAAGGTGTTTTGACTTTCTTTCATTATCCTGGCCTTCAGGAAGAGGTGGTTGTTGGATCACACTCACGACCTCAAGAACTTGACCTATTACTAGCTCACCATCCAATTCCTAACACGGTGATTTAGTCAAAAATAAGAATGGTATTTAATTGACAAATGATAACAGCGATTCCATGCAAGACTAAGCAATTAGGAAACTTTAATCACATATTAATATAAGAATGAAATACATTTTGACTATGTTCCTCGGCATAGAATTTGAGTCTTGGAATTAAAATTAGTGAAATTGAGTTTTCTAATTCCACTGATTTCAATTCCAAAACTCCAATTTCATGGAGCGTAACATAACCTTTAAAAACTTAATACCAATTTCTTTAACAATCTAAACTTTTCGTGAAGAGGTTGTCTAACATTGCTGGTAGGACCTTGGTTACAGAAATTCTAAGTCTCAACATCTGCATTCGTGCCTGAACTTTTAAAACAAATGAAGTTCCAACAAGAATTATCAAGACCCTGTTTGCATCAATATAAACTTTGAAAATACATAGTTTCAAATGCCTGTGGATATGAATGCAACTTTCTTTGCTTTTTTTTTAGCAATTCACATACAAACATTATTCTGATAGATTGGCGTTCGAGTTTATGAGATAGTTCAAATATTCTTACAATATTGATTTGTTCAAAAAGAGAATTGAATTCTCAGTTTCTTTAAATTGATTCAATTTTTTACTTTTTAGTCACATCAGTTAAGCATTAGTGATGTTCTGGTGGTTGCGAGACATTAAATAGTCTAAAGCTTGTTTCAGTCCTGCCATGTGGTTGGTTACACAGTCAACATTGTCATATTTTTCAGCCACAAGAAACTGAGAAATGAACTTCAATGGGATACACACTACCTATATATATATATATCCAAGGAGTACATACATAGGCTTCTTTATGGTTGCAATGTCATATTATCTCCACCAAACTCCCACACCCAGAGTACATTTTCATCCCTTGACACGTTTTTAGCTAGCAAGGTCAAGGTGTCTTCACTTTGACACAGACTGAGACTATCACATAGCACTAGCTACTTCAGTTGGAATATATATATAGACATGACTATGATAATAAGATTGAAAAGCCCATTTTAGGGCTCTCAAAAGCTCCTTAAAATTCTAGTGTGATTATGATACAAAGTTCAAGTGGTGGCTCACAATCCCCCTTAATTTTATCCCACGGAATTGATCAACATGCATGCTTTGAGACTAGATCATATGATAATGTTAGCTAAATGGTTAAATCATCAAAAAATACTAGTAATTAATATGCAATCGTAGGAAACTTATTATATAACCAAATAAAAGTGCATTATGATGCACGTTTATTGTTCCCAGTCTTGCGCACATATTGTACCATTTGATTACATGACATCTTGTGTTGATCTAGTTTAATTCAAGCTCGGACTAAAAAGATTCATGAAGCATCCAAATTTATTGCACTACCGTAACTAGTGAACCCCACTATTTATATATATATAAAAAATGATACATTCTGAGCAGGGCGAGTTCAACCCTTAAGTGGTCGTCTAAGGCCTCAGCCAATAGAAGATCTCCAAATTATTTTATTTCTTTAATAAGAGTTTCTAAAATTTTTATTTTCTAATATTATTAGATTTCCTAAATTTTTTTTTTCTTGTATGGTTAGGTCCCGACCAATAGTAAAAATTTAATAATAGGCTCAAATAATTTTATTTATTTTAAAATTTCTAATTTATATCCTTATCTCAACACCTTCCTCTTTTTTCCCCTTTGTTGAATATATATACTTAACGGATAATCATAAAAAAATTGAAAATTATAAAACATTCTATCTTCTTTTGTTAACTTTTATCTTTTTCTCTATTCCTCACGTTTCTCATCTTCTCTCATTACAACCTTTTTTTTTTTGTTATAATTAATAATAAAATAACAATAAATTTAGGTGAAAAATAAATAAATAAATAACCAAGTCATCTAAAAGAATTAGAAAATAATTAGGAGATAATACAATAATGAAAGACAAATATATTAGCAACTTATATTCATGATGATAATTAAATGTGTGATAAGAAAAGTCTTTACGAAGAATATGAAAAAAAATAGAAGAAAGTGAACCAGGTAAAAAAAAAATGAAGATTTTATTCACACAAATATTTATGCACCGGAGAAGTATTGTTAAAAAATTAAGAGATTTATTTATAAAAAATAGTCCAATTAAATATAATAATTTTAATAAGAGTGATTTTATATAAACATTATTAACTAATATTTAATACTAATATATTACATGTTAAATGTCACTCTTATATTTTTCGCTTAAAATCTCAAATTATATTCAGCCGCACCTGATTCTCAAAATTCAAAAATCTGACCGATGAAATCCACTGTCTCAGTTGCAATAATATCTTTAGACATCCTTCGAATTCAGAGAATCATGAATAGTTGCTCTCTATTACATCCACTTAGTAACAAGGACATATCCTGTTGCAATAATAATAATAATAATAATAATAATCTTTTGACTCATTCAAAAAGTAAATGAAAAATAATAACATAATTAGTTGAAGCATGTGACTTCCTTAAATATGATGGAAAGGTGTAGTGGATTTTCCCTCTAGCCATATTCCTTTATCCATTATTAACGCAAAACATATCAAAGCAAAGCATTTCTTAATCCGAAACCCCCAAAATGTGTCATTCTTGCATCTCCTTTTCTTTTTTCTTGTGTTTGGATACAAAGCTTCGGATCTCAATATTCGATTTGCATTTGTTTCACGTCAATCAACCCTACTATTAACCTTTTTTTTTTCCCCTTTCCTTCCTTCTATCACGGAATTAAAATTTATGCTTTTCTCAATAGTACTCCAAACACCCCCTAATTTAGGTCTCTTCTTTCTCATTCTTTTTTTGGGACTTTTCATGCTTTTAATTTTGTTACTTTACAGTTTACAGTATAGTTGAAAAGGCTGTGTTTCTTTGAGAATGCATCGATACCATCTTAATTGCCTCCTCCCTTACTCAATATTGTCGTAAACTTAAATAATTACCAAGATATTGGAATGTTTAATTCACAAAATTGATTAAACACTAGGGGTTCACAATAATGAATGATTACGCTTTAAGAGTAAATAAAGAGGATCGTAATTTAGTGATATTTTCTCTATCTTCTAAAATAGAAGGTATAACATTCCAAATTCACGAAAGAAAGATAGTGTTTGTATGAGTTACTTGTTTGGAAAAAGGAAAAAGTTAAATTTTGAAGAATTATTTACTTAGAATGGTTTGGTGTGTTATTTACTAGGACAATGTGAGTGTGTGCATTTATATTATATTTAAGTTTTATTCAAAATACTTTTATTTATTTACGGTCTAAAATTAATTTATTTAATGGTTTCTATTTCTTTTACATTAACATTGCAACAGACATACACCAGCATATGCGTGTGTGTGTGTGTGTATATATATATATATATATATGGTTGGATAAGAGTTAAAGAAAATTAAACTCTTGATCTGTAGAAAGAAACTTACCATTTGATGCAAAGATTTCATAAATGAAGATATCAGTCCGATCTGTTTCGAGTTACATGTGCATCGATAACTTAACGCAAAGCGTGCATATTATATATATATAAATATATATATACATGTATAATTATAATATATATATGTATATAAAACTGCGAATTGACCTAATTCGTATTACATTCCAAAAGGTTTGGATACTTTCGAGAAAACAGAAGATCCCAAACTTTAATAGGTGATCAAAATGGAAATAAAGAAGAAAGCATTACAATCTATATATATATATATATATAGACAATATTTACCTACTCACCGATTAGTAGCGTGTGCTTTTCTGACCGCTAACTTGGTCAAATATTTTCTTTAATTACAAAATTAAAAAAATATTGTATATAATCTAGTCAAAATATTCTCTTATAAAACGCTCATTTTTTCTTTTTATTTATTACTTTGTAATTTAAAGATGTGTGCATTTTTTATTGAACCACATCAATGGTTCTACTCATTCGTCACTAGATAAGTATTGTCTTTTTTTTTTTTTTTTTCAGGAGTTAGCGAGGAGGCATTTAGACTTATTTAATTATTCATTAAACTTACCAAATACATACAATCCCGTCTCAAATGTATGGAATAATTTGAATTGCTTGCCATTTTAAAGAGTAAAATTAATAATAGAATCTCAGTATAATTAATAATAATAGAATCTCATTTCTGATAGTTTAATTCTTTTTATTGCATAGAGATTTAGAAATCCGATGCTCTCTTAATTTGTTTATTTAACAGTCAAGTTGGGTTCTTTTAATTGTGGGTTATATTAAGCCTCGATGGTCCACAAAAGATTAATATATAATTTGCACATGCCATATGGTACTTTCTTCGTAATGTCGAAACACACCCAATTACCAAACTTTATAATGCCGCCAACCCCCCATATATATATATATATATATATATATATATATAACATTAATTAATTGTAATGTTTGATATGTATATTTATTGTAAAATATAAAATTAAAGAACTCATTATCCTATTTAACATAAAATTAAAGAGTTTGATGTTGATACATTGCTCGAAGAATAAAACCTTTTACATGATTACCCCTCCTTGTATAAAAATCATGTTTCTTGTGAATGGAATCAATAAAATTTCAAATTAATCTTATTCGTTAGTGATTTTTAATTGATATCAACTATAATTTTTTCCATAGAAGATAAATAAGTTTTTTTAATTTTTTATAGGATTAATAAGTACTACTTTTGAAATTCTTTTCTATTTAAGTTCTAAAGCACTCAAATTTTCACTTATAAATCTTATCAAATTAAATTTAAAAATTTTCAATTATAATTTTTATCCAAAATTTTCTATTAATTAGCAATTGGATCTTTTTTTTTTCAAAATAATTAGTCTATTTTAAAAAAGGATAAAATTCATAAAAAGAAATTATAATATTTCATTATTTTTTTATAGAATTTTTAATTTTTGTATATTTAAAAATGATTATCATAAAATCTACAAAAAAAATTTGGAATTAAAATTTAATTAAATTAATTAAAATTAAAATTTATAAAATAATATTTATTAATTAAAAAAACATAAAAGAACATAAATATATATATATAAGAATAAAAACCATAATTGCAACACTTTATATCTATTTGGGAGTAAATTTCCCTTGAAAATATGAGTTCTGTGAAAGTCAGCAGTACCATTGTAATATTTGCGACGCTAATAAAAAACCTTTACCTTTTTCTCGCTTCAAATGCGTCACCAGCAACTTGAAACCGTATTGTGGGCCTATGGGTCCATATCCAGTTACTGTAAGATGTTGCCAAGTGTAATATTTACACGTGGCGAAATATCAAAGGTCAATTTCTGAGAGACGTAGCCTAGTGGCCGACCTTTGTGCCTACGTAGGACGCAAAGAAGATCCAAAACACCAACAGTAGCGTAAGCGCCAAACCCCCCTCTCTCTCTCTCCTCTAATCGGATGGTTGACAATAAACGTCAGCCACCACTTTTGATCTCAACCGTTTATTGGATTTCTAAGCAAATTTTGTTTAGGAGCCTTGTCCTCTAGTTCAGGCGTTGTTGTGTTGTTGAATTGTAAGTTGGAGGTTGTTTAGTCTCTCTCTCTCTCTTTCTTTCTCTCTCTATCATTTTCATCTGTAATTTTCCCTGCAAATTCTCGATTACCATTAGGAGAATCTAACAGTTGCCTAACCCATAAACACATTGCTTCAATACCAATTTCAGCAAATCCAAATCTGATATGGTAAAGTTGATTATCTATACTGTCAGATCAGTTCAACATAAATATATGTATATACAGTCCAGTTCCTTCTCTCTAACTATTAATGGTGATGTTCTGTTAATATTTGTATTACAATTTTGTGTATCTAGTACAGGACACAATGCTGGTTCCTCCATGGCTAGAACCATTGCTAAACACAGCTTTCTTCTCCATTTGCCGGACACACGGCGACGCAGCCAGGAGTGAGTGCAACATGTACTGCTTAAATTGCAATGAAGATTCATTTTGCTTTTATTGCCGATCATCAAAACACAAGGATCATCAAGTCATACAGGTATGTATGTATATATATAGAGAGAATCATAGTATGTATATAATATTACAATAATGATGATCGAGTGCTGCAAACACAATGAATTTGGTGTGTTGAATCACTCACATTATTACAGTACCATGTGTGTGTATATATATATATATATGAATTTTTTTTGCAATGGGGGTTTATTAATTAATTAATTTTGTTTAATTTCACAGATAAGGAGATCTTCATATCATGATGTAGTGAGGGTCTCAGAGATTGAGAAGGTTTTGGATATAAGTGGAGTCCAAACCTATGTGATAAACAGTGCCAGGGTTTTGTTTCTGAATGAGAGGCCTCAGCCAAAGACAGGGAAAGGAGTTTCTCACATTTGTGAAATCTGTGGGAGGAGCCTCTTGGACCCTTTTCGTTTCTGTTCATTGGGGTGTAAGGTTAGCATTTCTCTTCTATATATAGTATCTTCATACATACATACAAATATCATCATAATGCATATATATATTGACATAAACCATCACCATCACCATCATAATCATTATCATCCACAAGAATTCTCATGATGATATACCATTAGTCACCATCTCTATTATCAAATGATTAATTAACCCACCAATGGCCATCATTATCATCATCATCATCATCATCACCATTATATATATATATATATATATATATATATATATATATATATATTCCAATTTGATTTTTGCTTGAATGGGTTTTGTTTTTGATTGTTTTGTTGAATGAGTTATAGCTTGTAGGAATAAAGAGAAATGGGAATGCAAGATTTACATTGAGTGAGGTATTAATGGGTGAAAGAGGTGAAGGGATATCAAGGAGAGTGATGGTGTCGTCGTCATCATCAAGAGAGGATGAAGAGTTGCGTGAAGGCTCACAACAAGACATCTACCCGCCCACGCCACCTCCACCTCCTTCTAGTGCAAGGAGAAGAAAGGGCATTCCACACAGGGCACCCTTTGGCTCCTAATTATTTAATGATATATATATATATATATATATATAGACACACACATACCCTTAATTAAACCAACCTACTTTATACAACTCATTAATATTTATTTATTTCACAAACCCTTCTTTTGTGATTATTGTCCCAAAACAATTGTATTTGTAGGTCACCATATAGGATAGGGAGGTCTGAACAAAAGGGTAATAAAGGAAGCTAGGTTTCGCTTTTGTATTGGGGCTGGGGGTCCAAAATAAAAAATTAAAGAAACAAATTTGTGTTGTGGATGTAGAAAGCAATAATGCAGCATTGTTATTGATAGTTGCAAGGTTGTAGATTCAATTTAGAAATTAAAAAGCAAGTCTTTGTGGAGTCCGTTTTATACTTTTCGTTGGCCCACCAACCCACATGGGCCGTTTACAAAAAGAAGCAACTTTTTATTGTTAAATACATGTAACGGGGCAAATCAACTTTATGTGATTGTTACCTAGCTTGGATTTCTCTATGAATTTGGGCTTCTTTATTGTTAGAATCTTTTTTTTAATATTAAGATGAAATGTATGTGGAGAGAGAAAGTGTATATATATATATATATATGATTATTTATATGGGTGGAGCCGAACAAGTAGGTGTATAAGAATATTGCATATATGAAAGATGATCATTTGTATATATATAATGAAATGATATTCATATACTCCGTTTTGTACACACTTGCATTCCGTTTGTTTTTGTTTTTTGTTTTTTTCAAATAATACAGTTGTCCTTGGAAGAGGATGATTTTCAAAGTTTCTCAATGGAGTTTCATATATATATATATAGATATATATATATATACATACATGCATACCCCACAGTCACTTGAAGGTTTTGCCAATAAATTATAAATACATAAATAATGAAAGCAGACAGACCACATGAACGATCAAATTAAACAACTTCATTCAAACTGGATATATATGGCAGTGGCGGAGCCACCGTGCACATGCCCCCATGAAAAAAAAAAAATTCTTAGTATATGCATATTTTTTTTTGTAAATTTTAAAAATGCCTCCCTCAAATTTTTTTTTTTAACCCAATAAGTTATTAATGGTGAAAATCCAAGAGAATATATTAATCATTTAGTCTTGTAATGTGTTAAAAGATAAAACAACATAATTTCTTTACATGTAATACATGCACATGTATATATGAATACTTGAATTTTCTTTAAATTTCAAAAAATCCTAATATTTCCATTCTAAGTCAAAATATAGTGAATTATATATACATTTAATTGCCTTGTGTATCATATAAGTTGAGGAAGAGTGAAAGAGGGGTTGTCTTGTATGTAATGCAAAGATACATATATTTGTATATATATTTTCTTAAATTTGTAAATTCATGTGTTTTAATTTTAATTATTGAATGGTAATGATAAGATGTGAATTCGAGACATTTGACTTTGATACCACGTTGACAATTATTAACTCTAAAAGTTTAAGTTATTAAAAATGGTGTAACTTAAATATATAAATCTTTCAACAGATACTTTAGCTCTCTAAGAATTTCTTTTCTAATTTTCTTTCAATAACATCAGTTTATTATCTATGATTCTTTAAATTTTTTTTGGCAATGACGTATGTGATGGATTGATGGTCAGATTATGTTGCCCCTATTTCATGATTTTGGTTTTCTGTTTTCTCATTAATAATCATTATCTATAACAAAGAAACAAGATTGACTAAATTTACTTTTTTAGATGAATTGAGATTCAAGAACTGTTTTTGTATCTTTCTAAGCACTATAGTAATTTTGTTGTTTGCCTTTTGATGTAAAAAATTTATATTTGTTATATTAATATTTTTTTTTTTACCAAAATACATTGCACCCCTTGAACTAAAATTCCCATAGTTAAAATTAAAAAACAAAAAAAGAAATGCACACATATAATATGCTGGTGCAAGATAGCTAAAGTAGTGAAAATAAACTTAATTGTAAAGGCAAGTGAGCTCTAAACCGCAGAAAAAATTGGTGAATACCCTACATGTCAGAATATAATGAATAGTTCGAAAAAGTCAACCAATTTTGTTGTTAACTTTATATTCTTCTTTTTGAAGTTTTTAACACATGGTACTAGTTTATATATATATATATATATATATATATATATATATATTGGTTTGCTCAGGTGAGCGAAGTTTATATATGTGTGTGTGTGCCAGTCATGAGCCAGATTCAGATCCAAAACTTCGATCACTGACCAAACTAATATATATATAATCTCTTGCACACCGATAAGAAAAAATTGTTTCACATCATTTATGGTAATTATTAAATATGATTACAATAATTTTTGAAAGTTATATTTTTTATACTTAGATCATATCTAACAGTTACCATGCTTGGTGTATAAAAAATTTCTTACCCACCGATAAGCAAGAGATCATTACTATATATATATATATATAATTTTTTCAGGCCAAAAAAATACTCACAAACGGCGGCTCAACATAATTGAAGGTTTAAGGTGAAAAATATAAGAGTTGTCATTTAACGTATAATATTTTAATATCAAATATTAGTCAATAATGTTTATATAAAAATAATTTTTATTAAAATTATTATATTTAATTGGACCATTTTCTTCTAATAAATCTCTTAAGTTTTTAATAATATTTTTTCGGTGGATAAATATTTGTGGGAATATAATATGATTTTTGAATAAGATTTTCATTTTTTTTTCATGTTCTTCATAAAAAATTTTCTTATCATACATTTGATTATCATGATTAATCTAAGTCACTAATATTTTTTTCTTTTATTATTGTAGTATCTTCTAATGCTTTTAGATGGCTTGATTATTCATTTGTTAAATTTTCACCTAAACTTTTCGTTGTTTTATTATTAATTATAACAAAAAATTGTTGTAATGAGAGAAGATGGAAAGTTTTATAATTTCTAATTTTTTACAATTATTCCTTAAATATATATTCAACAATTCATAAATAAAATAAAATGAAGAGTGACAAAGAGAAAAAAGATGAAAATTTTGAGATAAAGATAGAAATTATAAGTTTTAAAATGAATTAAATCATTTGGGCTATTATTAAATTTTTATCATTGGTTAAGCTCTAACACGGTAAGAAAACAAAATTTTAAAAAGTCTAATAGTATTAGAAAAATAAGAAATAAAATAATTTGAAGGCCTTCTATTGGCTGGAGCATTAAGCCTAAGTCGCATAAGGGTTCAGTCGACTCTACACACATAGGGATGACAACAAGTCGATTATGGGGCAGGGATCCCAATTCCCATCCCCATAACCGTTTGATTTTGAAAACCCTATAACTGGTTGTAAATTCCCCCTTCACCCATCTCCGTCCCAAAATCGACCTAACTTATTCCGCCCCGCCCTATAACCGATTAAAATTCATTTAATTCATGAATTTTCAACATTCTCTGAACATTAATATTTTACCCTTTACAAGATTTCCTTATTTATTTTTGTTATCCTTGCTTAAAATAAGGGATTACACAACTTCCAATAAAATCAAATATTTTGAAATTTAATATTTTTAAAGTATATATACACATAAGTAATATAATATAAATAATTAAGTATAATATAATCGAGCGGATTTTAAATGGGGTGGGGCGACCTTGACCCGCCCCCACCCCAACCCCAAAACCAAAACCAAAACCAAAACCGATCGAATTTTCAATAACAAAACCCATCTCCGTCTCATTTAATAAATGATTCCCCAAATTCACTTTAAATGGGACAAAGCAGGATGGGTCTCCCGCCGAGTTGAGAATTTTTGTCACCCCCATGCGCACACACTTCGTATATGAAAGTTTAATCTCTCAACTTTTCATTATATACCACTGTGTTATAATTACCTAGTAGCTTAGTGGTAATTAAAATTAGGGCAATCAATATCTATATATAATGGGTTTTTGTATCCATCAAATCGCGACCTGCTCAAACCACAGTTAAGATACTATTAGTTGCTCTCAAATAACTGTTGTTTCAAAAAAGAAAAGTTGAATTTCCTTGAATAAAATGGGATATGTGTTATGAGGAGGAATTCATGAACTGTACAAACATGTGCGTCTGGCCTAATTAATGTTTAACATAATGTGCTGGAAAGGTAGCATAACACATTTTGCACATGTACTGCGTCACATCTGGTCTGACGCAGATGATATATATATATATATATATATATATATATATATATATATATATATATATATATGCGTTAAATCGGTTATAACTTAAAATATTTTTGTTCGCAAAACTCTCTTCCGTAGCATTTATGGGTAGAATGTATCCTAAACCAAAATTATCAAATGCCGACGTTCAACATTAATTAGGCCAGACAGTTTTACACAATAATGGACCCTATTTATAATTGAGTAGTACGTAATGATGCAATATCCAACATTCAAATGTGAGAGGATAGTGCATCCACAGTCCTCTCTCTCTCTCTCTCTCTCTCTATATATATATATATATGGGCTGAATTTGACTTTGCGATGAACTCATAAAAATCAAGGACCACCTTTACGGCTTTACTCGGGCACAAATCTTGCATGGATTTGAGTTCTGACTCACTTTTCATCCTTAGTTTTGATTCGAGACTGGGCTTGGATTTGTAGAATTGGACTTGGTACTTGAATTTAATAATTTAAATTATTAAAATTTGTAGAACTAGGTTTATGTAAAATTTGTACATTGGAATGGGTGTGTATGTTACTTACAAAAAATATATATATATATTTATACATAGTGATTGGATCAACCAGTACAGTATGATTTCTCATTTGAATTCCTAAATGTTATATGCTGCAGAATTGGTGAGTCTGAATGTTATGTTGACTGTGGACTTGCTCGTGGTCGTAGAAAACCCACCAAATTACTGCTGAGTTGATTTTTAATTTTAGTATTTGATTTTAAAATAAGGAAGACTAGTTATAATAAAAATTAAGAGATGGAGAAGATGACAAAAAATAACATGGAATGAAGTTATTAAAAATAATTTAAAAAAATTAATTATAGTAGGTGAATTGACATGTAATAGAAATTCTTGGAGAGAGAAAATTCATGTAACCAACCTCATTCATATACAATTAAGGCAAAGATGACGATGACGATGATTAAAATAAGGATAAATTTGGTTTCTTAGGTCTTAGAGGATAACAAAACTTGTTCCTCATGCTTTAGGCTATTTCTTTAAATCCATCCATTTTCTTTTTTTTTTCCTTACAAAATTTTATATCCAACACAAATTCATATCTCTCCATACCTTTATTTTATTTTCCTTCCATTTCTTAATTTCCAACCAAACTGGAGGAAAAAAAAGCATTTAGCACATCTTTAGGAGAAAAAAGGTTCCATATAGTCGAAGTTGTCATTTCTTGTATCTACTTATATGGATTCCGATCTAGGAAGTATGGATACTCCGAAAAAGTCCCCGCGGCTGTATCAGACACGTATCTGATAAAGATACGCCCGAACACATGTTCATTACTCCTTAAAAAAAGAATCTCATTTTTTAAATTATTTTTTGAATATCGTATACGTTTTGGGATATGCGACAATACATCTGGGATATGTTTAGGATAAGTTTAGGATACGCAGGAATACTTTTAAGATGCGTCTCAAATACGTCTTAAAAAATTTATAATTTTTTGTTCTATAAAGTGGAATTCAAATTGTAATATTAAAAATTTTATATAGGTTAAAAAATGAGTCATATTGTAATAAAATAAAGTGTGTCATTGTAAAGTGTATTATAGAGAAGAGAGGAGATTTTTACATTTTAACTTCTTATATTTTACATAATTGTTTTAAATACATTTATTGTATGGTTGAAGAATAAAAGTTAATTTTTTTTTTATGTATAATATTATATTTTTATTTATTTATTTATTTGACTATCTTTGTTGTGCTCATAATAGTATTTTTTTTTTAAGTTTGCCGTATCACCTTATTCACATGGTGTTTTACTCTATCCCAGATTTCCGTACTTCCTAGATTTGAATCATTTCCTCTTCCTCTCACACATACATACGCGTATATATGGCGACCGCTTGATAGCTGGTTGTCTAGTATGCAATTCAAATTGCACAGGTTGGGCTAACTTAAGCCCAAAGTCAGCTGTTTCCAGGACAGAAAATACTGGAAGCATGTATATTTGAGCTTTCTGAATGTTGGGCTTACTGTAGACCATGGGCCATGACTAATGGCCCAAATGAAAAATGGCCTTTTCAGACATGAATTCAGTGTTCACTTTGAAGCTCTTTAAATTTCGTTCAAAAAGAGAGAGAGAGAGAGAGAGAGAGAGTGAGTGTTTGAAATATAAAACAATTTTGAACTATTTCTCTAACACAGTTGTAAGTAAGGGTGCACACGGTACGATTCTTTATGGTTCTTGGTAAAACCAAAACCGTTTTTAACAGTTCATTAATTTTGGGCCGAAATTGGAACTGTTGACTTCGGTTCAGTTCTGGTTCTTTACTGTTCCGATTTTGGTTCCTCAACAGTTTTTTGTCAACTTTTTTTTTTGTAAACATTAGCAAGATACACACTCATACTTGTGCACTCCTAGTTATAACAATAAATTAGAAGCTATTAACATTTATTTATTTATATATCTTATATTATATAAAACATTAAAACTTAGAAACTAAATGTATTTATCTATATATTATATATTTATATAAAACACTAGAATGCAGAAGTTATTATTATTCATTTATAAATTATATATTACATATATATATATATATATTTCCTAACGATTTCGGTTCCTTGACTTGGAACTGGAACCGTAGTGAACGGTTTCTAAAATTTGAAACCGTGGTAAACGGTTTCTAAAATTTGAAACGGAATCGGAACCGTAGTGAACGATTTGGTTCGGTTTAAATACGGTTCTTTACGATTCTGATTCTACCTGTTCTTTGTGTACTCCTAGCTATGCATCAAAATTGCAGCTTAACTTGAAAGTAAGTAGGGCTGGGCCCAAGATGAAAGTCAGCTCATAGGCTAGACCCGAATTTGCAATTATATATTGAAGTAATTATTAAGAGATTAAATGCATTTATAATAATAATAATAATAAAAAGATTCATGAATTTTACTTGGAAAAAATATAGCTATAAGATATAATAAATGTGGGACAATATATATATATATATATATATATATATATATATATTTGTTAAGGTTAGGCATACACTTTTGTTTTAAGTGCGGCTGGAAACCTCAACCTCCTTTTTGAAGAGGTGAAAGAGATATGCTGAATGGAAAGGCTTGGTAGTTGATGGTTAGATTTGATATAATAGTATTTCTTTCCATATTAGAAAAGCAAGGATGTACATCCATGTGTACTCCAGCGACATACCTGTAGGTGTTTTTTCAATTTATATTAAAAAATTACTTTGTATTAATCAAGTTGTTTTGAATAAACGACATATTTAGCAGACAAAATAGAACCTAATTAAATATGGGGTAAAAAATAGAGAGAATCTTGGTAAAGTTGCTTCTTTATTAGGTTACGGATTTAAAACAGAAAACATTTTTTACACAAGTCTTTCCAACTCAATCCAATCCAAATTTTAAAACAGAAAACATTTTTTACTCAAGTCTTTCCAACTCAAACCAATTTTACTGTGTTAAAAACAAAAGAATAAGAATTGTCAAAGTGAAGCGGACAGTAAATAGGGTTTGAAATGGAGCCAGGAAATTGAATTCAAATACATTTTTAATAGTTTATTTTATAAAAAAAAAATTGAAATTGAAATTGGGTGGAAAGGAATCTGGACAGAGGTAATTCTGAAAGGAATCAGCAGCAAACAAAATAAATGAAAATAATTCAGAAACCGAGTGGACAGTTGACAAGAAGCAAAATTTAAAAGAAAGACAGGAAACTATTAATGGAGCGCTTCGTGAGGGATGGAGGAAACCAGTTAGATATGACTATGAAAGGAGGGAAAAATAATAGTATAGATTACATGTACAACACATAGAATATTGCAAAGGCTGACGTGGACCTAAACCATGCAATGAATGGAGAAGAAAGGACAAATCTAGCAACACGTGAGCAGAACACTGTTGGAGTTTGGACCAGCTCATCATCAACTTTATCGAAAGATGTTGGTTTTGGTAGGGGTTGAATTTACGATCAGACCAAGAGAGCTGGGTCATAGCTTACTCGTGCTAACACAGCAACATACATAATTAATTAAATATTTACCGTTATAATAAGTACTACTAATCAAGTACACTTTGATCCATAATAATAAAATTATAAAATAAAACCACCCATTCAAACAACAAATGCTAATCAACTACTGTACGTATTACAACTTTATATACTAACAACAGTACGTGTATATATATATATATATATATATATATATATATATATATATGAGGACAGAGTAAAGAGGAGTTATATATAGACTAGCTAATAGCAATATAACTAAAGTGTATATGTTATATGTGAAGGAATATTGTGAAGTGTTACAGTTAGGTCTCTCGTGCTTCAATTGAATATTTTAAAAACACCAACAACCTAAATTAGTAGGGTATTGTGGTTTAAAAAAGAAATGAAAAAATTGAATATACTACTACTACTACATGGGACCCTCTTGTCACGAGAGGGTATTAATTTATTAATTGTTTTGAATTAAAAAATTTATTATTTTTATTGTCAACGCTTCACTCTTTGTTGTCATAATAATAATAATAATAATAATAATAATAATAATAATAATAGTAGTAGTAATGTATAACAATAATAAAAAGAAGAAGGCCATATATGTTTAACAAAAATCCAAGATGGGGAGGGCCTACCAACAAACAATACTTTGCTATCAACTAACTAGGTTCTATGGCTTCTAAATAAATTAGGTTATAGTAGACTTATTGGATACCATTATCAATTGGTGTATGCATACTCATTAATCGCACATTAATATATAATTAATAATTAATATTGTATTATTATTATACAATAAAGTATGAATAAGCACTTATAGGTCAACCGCTGTCATGCAAGGATAAGCTTTAGTTTTTATGTTTAGGGTTGAGTAGAGGATAAATTTCAACGTTTTTAAAGTGTATTTTTTAATTTTTATTTACTGATAGAGTATATATAATTTCATATTTGTAATGTATATATAGACGTGGTCTTCATATATATCGCCAATGATGTACTCTACTTTAAATTATGTGAAGAACAGATAAATTAATTGAAAGTGACAACTTTAAATGCTACACTGTAACACTGCAATCCCCAAATTAGTACTATTTATTTTTAAGGGCAGATTACACTTGCATTCTTTTTAAATTGGCTTTATTACAATTAACTTTCTCTAGTTTGACATATTACACTTATTTTCTCTAACTAACAGTTATTAATGAAAAATATAAAATTACTCTTATGTCAATTACACTTACATTCCCTCTAAATTGACTTATTACACTCACCACCCTTGTGTTTTGGAATATTACACTTATCTTCCTCTAATTTGGACGTTTGTAGTAAATACTTCCCTTATCGTCAACAACACTAACTGTCAGAAATGGTCAATGCTGGCGTGACCAAATTTGAAGATTTATAAGACAAATATTCTTCAAATATTTGTAGGAAAGCTAAATACATAAATCATTTTCTTCTCCATATTCGCGTTTCATCTTCTCTTTCTCTCTCTAAATCTATTGTCAATTTTATATCTATATATCCATCAATATATCATTTACTTTTAGTCTTTGTTCGATTTCAATTATATCAATTATTAATTCAGATAATAACATCATAATGATGAATGATGAAAACTAATAGATTTTAGAGTGTATTTTTGTTCTAAGTGTTTGACAAACACTTCAAACAAAATGGAATGAGTTTTGATCCTTTGAAACGTTTCAGCTCTTAGGATTTATAAAAATATGTGTGAGGGTACGTATAATGTAATTGTGACAAAATAGTTTTTAGTTAAAATTATTTATATAACAATAAGGGTACAATTATAGTTTCATATATTCGTCATATAAATCTTCAAATTTGGCCACGCCAGCATTGATCATCTTTGACAGTTTGTATTGCTGACGATAAGAAAATATTTGCTACCAACGTTCAAATTAGAGAGAGGTAAGTGTAATATTGTAAAACACATGGGTGGTA
Source organism: Cornus controversa (assembly GCA_026545225.1). Lineage (NCBI taxonomy): Eukaryota > Viridiplantae > Streptophyta > Magnoliopsida > Cornales > Cornaceae > Cornus > Cornus controversa. Next base: position 70,156,622 of record CM048848.1, on the reverse strand, counting down.
AGTGTAATAAGTCAATTTAGAGGGGAGGTAAGTGTAAATGACATAAGGGTAATTTTACATTTTCGTTAACAACCGTTAAAATCTGTTAATGAGAGGGGGGTAAATGTAATATGCCAAACTAGAGGGAAAGTAACTGTAATAAAATCAATTTAGAGAGGAGGTAAGTGTAATTTGCCTTATTTTTAATTAGAGGCAGAAGTAGTTTGTTAAACCCTACTCACCTCACATTTAACAAACTTACGATTTCTTGCCATTCTTCAAGGAGGAGGATATTCATTGCATGGAGTCATCCTACTATGACATTCTTATCAAATAATTATATACACACACTAGTGTATATATGACCGTGCCTATGACACTATAATGCAAATAGAATTGTGACCGTTAGATATGGTTAGTTTGAACCGTAGATGGACAAATATATTTTGATTCACATGATTGATTTTTTAATCACTTTTGACCGTTAGATTGATTTTTTGTCTTATTATACAAGCTTAAATGTAATATAGATATATGTGTGTGCGCATGCAAGTATATAGACACAAATTAATGTAATTAATGAACTAATTTTATAAAATTTCTGTGTCAACAACGATTAATTATCAAAAGAAATATATGCATGACAAAAGAAATGAGTAATAATTTGAAGGCCTATCAGACTAATCTGATTTTATTTTTATGTGAGTAGAGTGGTTAATCCCATCACATAATGTCATAGTAATGTCATGTGGTGACGTCTACCACTCATTCATATAAAATTATTATCGGTCTCGATTGAAATTCTATTTGATTATATCATTACTCCAAAAGAAACATATGCATAATCTCTGCCATCTATATGCATGCCAAAAGAACTAAAATTCATTGGGTATATTAATCGTGGAGGTTGTTGTCACTTGTGTGTTTTTATTTTTGTTGGGCCTGAGTGCCTTGGGTTATTCTTTGTTGGCCTTTGGGTTGCGTCTTGGCCAGGTATGTACGTGCCAAAGTTGCCTAAATTATCATAGAAATAAATAAATAAATAAATGTTAAAAGAATCAATTTTCCTAAATACATTAATGAATCAAAATTATGATTGTTTGACTATAAGTATTATGACACCGTGTTGGAAAGAGACCCCACTTAAGATGAGGTGATTACCAAAAGTCAGCCATCGTGTGTGTGTGTATATATATATATATCCCATCATTTATACAAATATACATACGCAAGGAAATGAAGAGGAGAAGGTAATAACGTAGCATACATATATACTAGGGTATATTCGTGTCTACGGCACTATCGTACACTTGCAATTGTGATCGTTAGGTGAAGTGATTTTAAACCGTTGATAGCGAAAGACATTTTGGACTGTAGAATTGTTTTTTTTAACAATTCTGGACCATTGGATTGAATTTTTTGACCTTATTACGCTTTCTCATATAGAATAGATAGGTATATAGTATTGTTACACAAATACATATGGATATATGTATATTAATGATAAAAGGGAGAGATAAGGAAGAGAGAGAAATACAATTTGGATCAGACGAGAGGAGAGAGAGAGACACACACACATGAGAGAAAGTTTGTTGTAGATGAGAAAGAGCAAGAGAGAGAAATATAAATGAGAGAGATTGTTACAAATGAGAGAGAATTTGATTCGAATTACGGATTAACCTGTTATAAAATTATATTTATTTCATTTTTAATTTCTTTTAATATTTTTATAAATTTGAAACATGTATTACAATTTTATTGAGTTACATAACTTAAGAGAATCAACTTGGTGGAACAAGTATTGTTCAAAATTTTATAGTATTAATAGTACGGACTATGAAGGATATCTCGTCCCTACTACCACCTTGTGGTATGACTGAATCTTGTCAACGGTTTATTAATATGGAAACCATTACATTGAATTAATTCACAAATCGGAAGCCGGTTTCTGAAAACTGGCTATATATCTACGTCACACTGTTTTAATCCCTTCATTATGCTCTATAAATAGGTACACCAATCCCTTCTCAAAATCCCCACTTCATCTCATTTTTGCTTCTGTCTTCTTAGAACAGGTAGCTCTCCTAAAACTAGCCTCTCTCTCTCTAACATATATATATATATATATATATATATACATCTTGTATGTACTGTGTTACAGACAGGGCATACATATGTCTCCTGCAATGGTAATGACAACGACAGCTGAGAGTAGTAAAAGCAGGGAGGATGATGCAGTAGTAGAAAGCCAATACCAGAAGGGAGTGAAGAATTTATGTGAACATGGCATTACAAAAGTACCTAAAAAGTACATATTGCCTGTTTCAGAACGACCAAATACAATATTTGATGGAGATCAACCCAATGTTAATCTTAAGTTGCCCATCATTGATTTCGCTGAATTGCAAGGCTCCAACCGGTCCCAAGTCATCAAGTCCCTCGCTCACGCTTGTCAACATTATGGATTCTTTCAGGTGGGTCTTAAATTCAATGAATTTTAATTAAGCTTGATCGAGATTGATCTAATGATTTTTTTTCAAAGCTTAAGCAAATTAAACGCGGAAAAATTAATGGTTTTTTGTGGATTAATTTGATACGCGTGCAGCTGGTAAATCACAACATTTCTGAGGATGTTATTAGCAGTATGATGGAGGTGAGTAGAAGATTTTTTGAGCTTCCATTGGAGGAGAGAGAGAAGTACATGTCTGCGGATATGGGGTCGCCTGTTCGATATGGAACTAGCTTTAACCAAACAAAAGATGGTGTCTTTTGTTGGAGAGACTTTTTGAAGTTAATATGCCATCCCTTATCAGATGTCCTTCCTCATTGGCCTTCTTCTCCCATCCACTTCAGGTCAGGCCTCACCTAACAATATTTAATAATCTCTCTCTCTCTCTCACTCTCTCTAGATCTCTCTCAAACACACACACATGCATCACCTGCGTGCCTTAAGCATGACGCTGTGTGCTAAGTATATTCTACCAATACCTACTTGTTTTCTAAATTTTTTTAATACACAAACAGGGAATTGGCGGTTACCTACGCGAAAGAAACCAAATTCTTGTTCCTAATGGTAATGGACGCCATTCTAGAGAGCCTTGAGCTAACCACCACCAAGAACAAGACAGGCCATGATGACAATGACGATGACTATGATGATATTTTAGAAGAATTTCAAGATGGAAGCCAGATAATGGTGGTCAATTGCTACCCGCCATGCCCAGAACCCGACCTGACGCTAGGCATGCCGCCCCATTCTGATTATGGGTTTCTCACACTTCTTCTCCAAGACGAGGTTGAGGGTCTGCAAATACAGTACCAAGAAAAATGGGTCACAGTTGAACCAATTCCTAATGCTTTTGTTGTCAATGTAGGCGATCATCTAGAGGTAGACTATATATATATATATATATATATATATATATATATTTTGTTGTTTTAAAATTCAATTTTCTTACTTACATATAATGATTGTGATCATTAATTTGATGGTTTTGTATCAGATATTTAGCAATGGCAGGTACAAGAGTGTGTTGCACAGAGTTGTAGTGAATTGCATGAAATCTCGCATTTCAGTGGCTTCTCTGCACAGTCTACCTTTCAAGAGCACGATTCAGCCATCGCCCAAACTCATCAATGGAGAGAATCCAAGGTGTTACAAGGACACCGATTTTGCTGCATTTCTTGAATACATCTCATCTCGTGAACCCAAGAAGAAGAACTTCCTTGAGTCTAGGAAATTATTGAATTCATAAATCAAATGAATTCCCCAAGAAAGAGGGGAAAGAGAGAGAAAAAGCCTATGTATATTATATTAATTTTGATTTTAATTTGTAGTATCAATTATTTAGCAATTATTGGTGGGCTCCTAGAGCAAATCAATGAAGTTAGATAAATTGTATTTGAAGTATTTATAATAAAAGCTTTTAGATTGCATGCTCACTTCCTTTCTCTTCCATTCTCAAACTTCATCCAAGAATTCCAAAAAATAAAAAATAAAAAATGTAACTCAACTAATTAAGGTAAATATGGGGTGCAAAATTTCAAACTAAGTTTGTCTGGTTAGAAAATGGAATCATGAAACAATGTCTAGTTCTGCCGTTAAACAAGCCTACCTTACCAGCTATAAGCATTGTTCTTGCTAATATTGAATTTGCATATGAACAAAAAGTGGAAATTCTACCGTGCATCAAGCAAATCTGGATCACCTTTTGTGTTGAAATCTTGTGTTTATGTCTTCTACTTACAAATCAATAACGTAAAGTTACTGTGTAAGCAATATAAATTTATTATGTTGGCATCAGGGACTGAAGTTGACGATTAGGCGGGTCGCCTAAGGTCCTAGCCAAATAGAAGGCCCCAACAAATATATTTTTTTCTTATGTTATATATAAAACCTTTCAAAAAAAAGTTTAATCTACTATTATTAGATTTCTTTTTTTTTCTTCTTTCTTAAAAAATTTTCTCTCTCCTCATAACTTAGTGAAGATATTGTATTTAATATATATTAAATCTTAATGTTGTAATCCTTATTACACTAAGAAAATTAAAATTTGTAAAACTTTCCATCTCCTACTAATTTTATTGATTCTTTTTTTTCCTTACTTTACACGTTTTTTTTTTTTGTTTTTTTCCCTCTTCTGCCATTGCAACCTTTATCTAATCTATTATCTCACAGACTCTCCAATTTCCATCTCTCTTATCTCTTAGTCTTTCATTGCAACGTATTTTTCTTCTCCACTCATTACAATCATAAATTTATTAGAAGCTTTCAAGCTACTAGTTACAAAATAATTAAAGAATTTTTGGAGCATTAGATCGAATTTTTCTAACATCAGGTTCTATTGTGTGACGTATATATTTGTAATTGAAAATATTTGGTGTCAAAACTGAGTTTGATCGAGTTATAATCTTTCATTTATATTTTTATAATCGATCATGGAAGTGAAGACTGAGAGCTTGGAGTGTGTTCTTCATCAATGTATAGTCTGAAGCAAGGAATTTGATTGAATGAAGCATTCAATTGGCTTCAAGAGAGCATAGATGTTGTTGATAATGATTTTAGCATCATTTAGTCTAGGTAAGTTGGTGAGGACACATAGGTTTTGAATATTTGGTTTCCGATTTTGAAATATAGAGTTTTGGAGTCACGGTTTCATATTTTTCAAACTTGGACCGGTTCAAGTCTTTCCTGAACCAATCCAAGAGCTCTCAAGACCTCAAAATTGGTTACCAACACACTTAGACCGGTCTAAAGTTTAGCTAGACCAGTCAATGAGGTCTCAGTACCTTGTTTAAGGGTCTCAGTAGGGCTAGACCTGTCCAAGGCTTCTAATAGCCCTCTTTTGCCATGACGTGTCCTATTTTTATCCGAATTTGACTCTAAACTTTCCTAAAATACCGAAATTCGGTTTTTTATTGATTTTTAACTTATTTTTAAAGAAAAATTAGAGTTTTATTATCTATATAGACCCTCATATATTTTCTTTCTAATTTGATGCTTTCGAGGAGCTTTTTATATACATTAAATAATATATTTTTAGAGAGAGAGCAATTGAGATATTTTTCACGAGAGAATTTTATTCTTTTGTCTATATTTTTGAGAGCACACACACATAGAGTGTTTAAGTTATGATACTCTTTTCAATCTGATCAAATGATTCTCAAAGACAACATCAGTATACATAGTTTGATCAGAGTAGCAGTGGTGGTTCCGTGATACTACTTTATTTTATCTGAAAAGGAATGAGAAACAATCGCAACAAAGGGGACAAGATACTTGTAAAGTATTTGTGTTCTTTTAACTACTATTCTGAAATGATTATGACGTTAACCGGGAGTTTGCAACAATTGTACAACGAGTCGCAAGAGTAAACTTGAGGCGTTCCGCATCAAGTTCTTGTCAGAGTGGAATGAGTGTGAGTTTGAAATAGAGTTTGTTGTACCTTGCTTCGAGATAATAGATTGGTTTCTCTAGAGGCGTCTGTCTCACCCCGTGATTTTTCCCTTCCTAGGATTTTCATGTAAAATTTTTGGTGTCATCTTTAACTTTTGGATGCATAATTATTAATTGTTGTGGGTAATTAATCAATCATAAAAACTGGGTAACAAGACCTATTCACCCCCTCTAAGTGTAAGGATTAGCATCTCATTCTAAATTAGGTGAACCGTTTTTACACCGTAACTCACATACTGTTCTTTAACTTAGTAACTTTGCATATAAAAAATAAGAAGAATAATTTTTAAATAAACATTATTAATTATTTTTTAATATTAATATATTAAGTATTAAAATGTCACTTTTATAAATTTCGTCTAAAACTTCAAATTCTGTTTAATGAGTGCATATCTACATCCCTTTAACTCTACAACTCTCCCAACTCGAAAATCGTCAATTTGGGTGTTGGAGTTCAACGAAAATTGACGGTCAATCTCTCTTGTTCTTATTTATTTATGTAAGACGAGGTCTATATAATGTAACAAAGGCAGACGGTCAGAATTACAAGTTCAACATGTTTGACATGGTATTTCAGTTGAATAAATGTCCATTAAATAGAAAAAAAATGTAAAGGATCATTTTTAAGATTATGTGACGTCATTACGCAGTATATATGACTTCTTTTCCATTTTCTTTTCATTTATTATATGACTTTTTCATTTTCTTTTCATTTATTTTTATTTAATGATGGTGATATAGGAAGGAATTATGTACAATAGATGGACGGAAATAACATTTTGATAATGTTTGATAGTGGAATTCATTTTTTAAAATTTTCTAGTGGAATTTTAGCCATTTATATATATATATATATATCACTTTATTTATTTGTTTATTTTTGGAAAGGGAGGATGTCATTGTCTCCTCCGGAATGGGATTATTCCATTTGAATACCCGGAATCATTTGGCGATCAGCTAGTTTAATTGAAATCACAAGTTGAGATATTGCTGATGTGTTAGATATATATATATACATGCTCTCTGTTCTAAAATAGATATCCATCTCGAAAATTTACACACGGACTAGTCACTAGTGTTGTCCATCTTGCTCCAATTTATACTGCATGTGCATATTGTTGGTGAGATTGTTTTACAGACACAAAGATGTGAAGTATTAAGCATGTGACCGACAACAAAGACTAAAAGAGTCAATCGGCTGAGCTTGCAAGGGCCAGGAATTTGTCCCCATTGCAGCTACTAAGGAGTGCCAGTGCCAGTGCCAGTGCCAGTACCAGTACCTCCTCTCCAAAACCTCTCTTCAAAGACACTCTTTATTCACATCCGATATGCGATCCAGCTCCGAACCCCTCTAATTGTGGTCTCCACCCTACTACTTCTTCAGTATTAAGCCTATGATAGAAGAGAGTCCGTGTTCATTATTGCGCCGGTCGCACTCAATATCTATACGATAAATAGAGGAAAGTGATCCACCTACAAATATCCTACCTAATTTCTCGATATGGCCATCTATTGACACTAATTTTTAAAATTAAAAAAAAAAAAAGAATAAAATCCTAATCAAGTAGGATTTGACCACTAACAAAAATTCTAATTAATTTGATAGTCTTTCTATAACATTAAATCCGTAAAAATAGCATCCTAAATGATAGAATTTGGGTATCAATCAGAAATAAGTCTTAGTAAATGGAAATGAGTTAGTTGAAATTACACAACCACAAAAGAAAAAATGTGTCTTTTGGATTTTCAGCAATTCAACTAGTCCACACGGACCCTTTTTCCAGGTAAATAAAAGTAAATATAGAAAGCAATCATTTCTTGTTCTCAAATGAAGAAAGCAATATGCATGAACAAGGTTTTTTTTTTTTTTTTGTTGAAAAGAAAAAAAATATTAATTAAAGTTGTTTCAAATAATATAAATATACATATATTTTTTTTCCTTTTAATCAAAACACGTGTTCCTCTCTCAAGCAAACTTAACACACTCCAGTTTCACCAAAAGGCACTATTTTCACATGTTAGTCAATTTAATTGCAATATTTCTTTTTCCTAATTCTACATTCATGTAAATACAACATTCTTGTTAAGTAGCGTTAATACACAATTCTTTAGCTCAATGATAAAAAATTAAACTAACAACAATGATTTGAGCTCAAATTCAATTGGAATATATATGATCACTTTGTCTATAATAACGATAAAGCTAAAGTCTATTGATCTATAATCTTCTTCTCTACAAAATAATGATAAACCCTAATACAATAGAACCTCTAGATAATTCAAGCCGCCTGGTTCAACGGCATACTTGAATATAAATAGAGGCGGCTCACTTGATACGTCAATTAAGTAGTTGTCTGGTATATATATATATATATAGCTGATCAATGTATTGGCGGTCATTGGCTGATTCAGAATTGGTGGCCGTGGTCTAATTCTGTTTGAGGCCATCAAAGAAGTCTCAGCAACTTCCTGTAGTTTACCACAATTAAGCTTTCCTCTTGATTAGTATGTACGTTCAGTGGTCCACCAACTAAATTATACTATAATCTTGCTCATATCAAGAGCTTGTTTTGTGAAAAATTCATGTCATAATATATTAAAAGAAGATCACAAGCATTGGTCAAAGAGAGAACAGATCGGATCAGTCAAAGTACTTGACCTCAGACATATATATATATATATATATATATGTGTGTGTGTGTGTGTGTGTCGAAACACCATTTAGATCTGAATTATTTATACCCATTGATCAGTGTACAATTCTCTATCTCTATCTAATGGTTGTGTACATTTCTCAAAATTTATGCAACATGGGACCTAAAAGTATATTGGAACTTTGTATGTTTATGTCAAGCCGTCCATGATAGCTTTTTCATTTTTAAAAATTTATACCATTTTAAACTTGTTATAATATAATATTGGGAGTGTGTTAGGTGATTTTGTTGGAATCATGTAGAAACCTTATAAAAACAATAATAAGACAGCAGCATAACAACTACATTTGAAAGGAAATATGGCTGAGAAATACAAGAGATATATATATATATATCTCTTGTATTTCTCAGCCATATATATATATATATATTGGCCAATTGGTGGGCTATGCTTATGCTTTATGAAACTCAAATAAGTGTACAACTAATTTCGGCGATTGATAAAATTCAGGAAATTGTCCAACAAAAAGGGTAAAGAAAAAGAAAAAGCAAAATGACTAATGAAAGTGGGCTTCAAGCCCCACTCAACTCTATCTCTTCAGATCCAACTCATTAGATTAGATGTTTGTGTGGCCCAGATGACCTGACCATATGTCCTGTTAAAAGGCCCAACAGAACATTCCTTTAAAATCTCTGCTCTGTAATGAAAAGGATCGTCTCTCCTAATGCAGATTTCATTTCATGGCCCCTCCACGTATAGGATTCGATCCACAATTCCATAATCCTATGAGTAATTTGTTATTCGTTTCATATCCGATTACACTATATTTTTTGTTAAAAAATTTAAAATATAAATTATTAAAAAGGAAAAAAGACCAAAAAAAAAAAAAAAAGGTAAAATATACTGACATCTGACATCTTCTGTGGTTTACTCTAATTACACAACAGGTGTTATGTTTGTAAAAAAAATTTACACTCACCTACCTCTTGTTCCTCTTGTTCAAATATTGACTAAAATGTCTTCCAATCTATTAAAATGGTAAGGAATTGTTATTTCCAAATAATGGGGGCAAAATGGTCATTTCAACATGTTGAAGGAAGGTGAGTGTAACTATTTTACAAACATAACATTTGTGTATAATTAGACCAAATTTGAGAGGAGGTCAATGTATTTTACCCCAAAAAAAATGAACAAGAAAAGAGAATAAAAATCAAACACTTGATTTTACTTAGATGAATAATAAATAGTGAAAAAAATAATAGAGGAAAGAAAATAATTAAAAATATGAAGAAAGAGTGAAATATCTAAAATTTTCAAATCTATACATAATCAACTAACATGTAACTAATTTCTTTTATTAAATTTTTTTCATGAAATGAACATCAATTGAATGGTAGATAATATATATATAACATGTTATATACTGTGTATTTTATTTTGTCAGATCGAATTATTATCAAATTAAATTGACCATAATTCATATTTAACTTTATTAACTAAATTGATTATTGAATTCAAATTGTTGATGGATTCTTCGATTAAATATTCAATCCATATTTGAGTTATCAAATTAGACTCGAATTGGATTCAAATCAAAATTCGATCCGTAGACAAGTCTAATTGAGACATTTCTTTAGTGTGAAAAAGTAAAAATGAATATTTAAATATTTATCTCGATCAAATAGTTAACAACGAGAGTGCGTGGAGAAATTATAGATGATCGTTAACTATGTGGTTTAGTCCAATCAAAACTCATAAATTAAGAAAAGTAAACTCATAAATATTTAATAAATTTTTACAAAAAATATCTAAACATAAATTTGGATTTGATTGGACCACCAAACACTTATGGTAATTTAATAATTTTTCTACTCGTAACTCTTGTCATGAAAATAATCATACACTATTTGTGTTTTTTAAAATATGATAATTTATGAAAGAGCTCGTGAAAGTGTATCTCGGGACAAATAATATCGAGACCTTAAAAAATAAAATGCAAAAGTGCAAAAAGAAAGCTCCTTGAATTATTTTTTGAAGCAAATTAATCTCTCATCTTACAAAAGTGAATAATTTGACCTGTTGACATAATTATAATGACATATATATTATTTACTATGTCTATTATGCTATTTTTTTAATATAAATATAGTGTTTTCTACACATTCAAAAAATAAAAAATAATTATATAAAAATTTTAAATAATAAATTTATAGACATAAAATAAATAAAAAAACTAATAAAACTTTATTTAATTTTTAAAAGAAAAAAAATTCAATCAACTAACATATATACTATAATTTTTTTTACACTTTTGCCAAAATAAAATAAAATGAGTGCATCACAACCGTCCACGAGCTGCATGATGATTATTAGCCGTCACAACTGTCCACGAGGTGCATATGATTAATGGCCGTTGATGACATGGGTTCACAATAAGATCCAATGACTGAAGGACTGTCGCTACCATTTTTCATCCACAAATTAGTTTGGACCAATTATATGGACGGATGGGATCACACGACATTCAAGCTGACATGGCATCTTCCTAAGAACCACCAGTAGACCCCTCTGATCTTTAAACACAAATCGACACAGATTACACAATGTGCCGATGAACACAAAACTTTGATAAACTATTCCAGTGATGGTGGAAGGGGAGAGAAACTCTTTTTTCAAGCTTAACTAACTAAACCCTTTTTCAGTCGTCGTCACCAATGCCGCCCTCACACTCTCTCTCTTCTTTCTCTCTCCTCACAAACCCTTCCCACAACCACCACCACCACCTCCTCCACAAACCCACAATTTCCTATCCAACCAATTCTCCTCACTCTCTCTCCATCATATCCTCCATAGATAAACCCTCCACCACAAACAAAAAACCCAATAACACTAGTTCCAAAACTAGCTCATGGGTCAGCCCAGACTGGCTCACCTCTCTAAGTCGGTCCCTGACAATTGGGCAAGACGATTCAAACATACCCATTGCAAATGCCAAGCTAGAAGACGTCTCTGAACTTCTGGGTGGTGCTCTTTTCCTTCCATTGTTCAAGTGGATGAAAGAATATGGACCCGTTTACCGCCTCGCTGCAGGGCCGAGGAATTTCGTGGTAGTCAGTGACCCTGCCATTGCCAAGCATGTGCTGAGAAATTATGGCAAGTATGCTAAGGGTCTTGTCGCTGAAGTCTCTGAATTCTTGTTTGGTTCAGGATTTGCCATTGCTGAAGGCCCGCTTTGGACGGTAATGGCCCCTGATTTTTGCCTTAACTGCACAAATTAATTTGTATAAAGTTGTGTTAGTTTGTTATAGTAGATTAATTTTGGTCATTGGAATTCATTTTATAATGTGGGCATTTTTTTAATCTATTCTTGGTTTATCCATGTTCCAGCATTTTGTGGTGTGTTGTTATTTATATATGTGTGTATTCTTTGAACTTCTCATACAGGTGGAATGATTTAGCAAGATTTTTGTCTCCTTAGTATTTTCATTCTGTTTAGGTGGGACTGGACAGACGAAGAGTTTCAATAACCTCATTGTGATTATACACCATTCACCATAAAAGATTGTTGTAAAATGGGGTCATTTGTTGAAACCCCATTCATCTGACCCATGCTGATGAACGATTGAAAGAGTGCCATTTGAGGAAACCATAAAATTCTTAAATAGTTGGATATTTTGTTTTGTCTAAGCAAGACTATTTATACAGTTTATTGGATATGTACATTAAACATCTAGAATAGATTGATTGCCTTGCCAACTAATTTTTGAGAAGTCTGAGAATTACTTTACCCAATTTAAGTTCATCTTGATTTGAACTTGTTTGGAAATCCAGACTTAGAAAATTCTTGATGTTATTTAACTTTCATTTCACAAACTTCCAGTTTGTGACAATTATTTGGGAACTAGGTGTGATCTATTTTTTTACTACCATTTATTTGAGCATAGGAGTCTGATTTTTTATAGGCGAGGCGCAGGGCTGTGGTTCCATCTCTCCACAAGAAGTACTTGTCCGTGATTGTTGATCGGGTGTTTTGCAGATGTGCTGAGAGATTGGTGGAGAAGCTCAAAGCTGACGCACTCAATGGCACAGCTGTAAACATGGAGGCAAAATTTTCTCAATTAACACTTGATGTTATAGGTCTAGCAGTGTTCAACTACAATTTTGATTCCCTTAATGCTGATAGTCCTGTTATAGATGCAGTTTACACTGCCCTGAAAGAGGCAGAGGCTCGTTCAACTGATCTTTTACCATATTGGAAGGCAGGTTCTTACTAGTACACCTTTCCTGCTCCTTTTTCCCCCCCTTTTACATCATTTGATAACAATGACTAGGCACTTTTCTTCTTATTATAGATTAAAGCTTTGTGTAAGATCATCCCACGGCAAATAAAAGCTGAAAAAGCAGTTACAGTTATCAGGCAAAATGTCGAAGAGCTCATTCTAAAGTGCAAAGAAATTGTGGAAACTGAAGGTGAAAGGATTAACGAGGAGGAGTACTTAAATGAGGCAGATCCAAGCATCCTTCGGTTCTTGCTTGCTAGTAGAGAGGAGGTCAGTGGATGCTCCATACTATATAGTTAACATGTTTGCTTGCAAATATTGTGTGCTGACTTACATGCACATATGTAAGAAGTTTAAGATGGACAGGAGTGTCAATTTGTTCTGAAATTTGACACATATAGGCTGCTTGCAGAAATGTTAAGAACTTTTTATGTCTAGGAAGTATGATAATATTGGTTGATTTCACTTTATGAAACACATGAAGCTTTTATTTAATATAAAACATTGGTCAATGTTTAAAGGTACAGATACTCTGAGAGCATACAAATGGTTAAACTAGGAGAGTGGAAGTGATATGGATATCTCACAAATCACAGTGTAGGATTTAATTGAGTATTGTATAACTCCAATTTATAACTAAGAGTGCCGTCATGAAATTAGAATGAAAGAAAGTTAGTTTATTCTGTTTGAATGAGCCCATTATTGGATTTTGGCTATTTGTGTTCGCACCTGTTATGTGTTTCGTGTGTGCATAATGAATATAAGAAAGAAAATATGCAGCTTTATTTTAATTGGCATGTTTATCATGTTTTAAGTCAAATTCTAATTCTTGTGACATTCTCTGGCTTCTTGATGTGGAAGCATAACATAGGTCATAAGGAAAAACTACACTGTTTGTCTCTCTGAAATGTTGAGTGTTTGCATGTGTTTATAATCAAGCAACCCTACACAAAAATTTTTTTCCCTCAAGCTTCTTTGTGAAATATCTGCTTCATGTTTGGCCGTGCTTATCACTCATTCAAACTTAAGATCTCTGTGCTGTCCCAACTTTCTCACCCACATATAAGAATAATGGAATAAAGCCAGGCATTTAATTACAGTGTGAGCTTCCTGTTCAAATTCTATCTTGTGCGTACTTTTAAGTTAAGCTTGGCATACAATTTCCCTGCAAACTATGCCTATGCTTGATGGGTCGATTGCACATATTTCTGTCAATGGTGATGGGATTGTTTACATTTACATTCATGGCCACAGTTCTGTAGTCCATGACACTTTCATGATAGACATGCGTTTCTAGGCAGACAAACTTTTAAATATATGGCGTGTGTTTATATTAATAAATTTATAATCTTTTGATCAATGAAGATATATTTTTCATAGGGTTTCTTCTCAGAAAAATACGGTTAAGAATATCTCATTTTTTTGAACATGAATAAATCTCCAGGCTTCCATTTTATGTTATGGTTTGCTTACTGGTTTCCAGTATGATGGTTGCTTCCATTTCTGTCAGTAGTAATGGGATTGTGTACATTTACATTCATGGCCACAGTTCTGTAGTCCATGACACTTACATGCATAGACATGCATTTCCAGGCAGATAAACTTTTAAATATACAGCGTGTGTTTATATTAATAAATTTTTAATCTCTTGATCAATGAAGATTTATTTTTCATAGGGTTTCTTCTCAGAAAAATGCAGTTGAGAATATCTCATTTTCTTGAACATGAACAAATCTCCAGTTTTCCATTTTATGTTATGGTTTGCTTCCTGGTTTCCAGTATGATGGTTCTCCGTGTTGTAGGTTTCAAGTGTACAATTACGAGATGATCTTTTGTCAATGTTAGTTGCGGGCCATGAGACCACTGGTTCGGTGTTGACTTGGACACTATATCTTCTAAGTAAGGTACTGTTATTATTGGCACACATCTCTTAACATTTAAATTTCTTTTGCTAATTGGCTGGCAAAACTGAAATCCATAAGTTGTGAAATTTGGAAGAAGAAACAGGGAAAATGAGTCTTTTTTTGTTTTGCTTTTCTTTCCCTTTTTTTTTTTTTTGTGGAATATCTCTTTGATACTTTTAGCAAGTGAATCTCAACATTCTCTTCTCCTTTTTTTTTTTTCTCTACTTTTAGTTTAAAACCTAAAACAGTTGTAGACCCATACTTTTGGTTTAGCTGTGGGTCAAAAAGGTATATGATATTTTAGATGATAAGGAATTAATTATTGAGAGAATATATACCTGGATAGACTTGATGCTGAAAAAGGATTCATATAGCTGATTTCAAGTACTCTGTAATTTAGGTTTGTCTGGTGATAAAAAACATGTGTAGTCAAATTAGCCTTGTGCCAAAATTTTAATCTGGCCACATAAGGCTGTCAAGGCCCCTTGTTCAACTTAATCTGGCCACACCGGGCTGTCTAGGCCCCTTGTTCAATTTAACCAACACCTAAGCCATAGTTGGAAACAAATCCTCTGTCAACTGGTTAAGATGGTGAGGGTGGCCCCCCCTATAAGCATTAAGCATCAGCCTATGTATTGTGTTTATGTGAATTTATTTTACATTTGTGGACAGGCGATTTATTATGAGTTGCAGTGTCAAATTATCAATTGCTTGGGGAAATAAAACTTGGTTTTTAAAGATATAGTGGCAACATGTATCCACTGTATATTTTCAAGTTATAATTTACTTACAGCCTATACATCTTTAGCAGCATGTGTGAAATGTACGTCCTTTGGAGGTCTTAGTGAGACATCTCTCGTGTTCCACAAAAATTAAGAAGTACAGACTGGGCAAGTCTTAAATCTAATTTATGTTACTATTGGTTTCACCATAATCAGTATCAGGACCTAATCTACACTATTTGTGATTGCTAACCAAATTATGTGTTGTGAAATCTCCATTTGGGACGTTCATGTTTGGAATTTGCCCCCATGTTGTCATTTAAGCAACGCATGGATACTTTTCAAGACACTGTTGTGGCCTATGGGACATGTGTCCGACCCAGATGCATGTCGGATACAGCTGGACAGTGTATGATATGCCCCAGAGGTATTCGGGATTTAAAATTATATTTTTTTTTCCGAACTGGATGTAAAGAAGATATACAGGGGATGGGATATGCCAAGGATTTGGCAGGATCAGCTATGTAAATGTTTTCTTAAATGACCTTCCGAAAAAAAATCTTAAAGGACAAGGTATCGTATGTAATTTTTAAAACCCGCTGGTTAAAAGGGAAATAAAATAAAAAGGGCTTATGAGCCCATTGTTCCAAAACAATTCAGGTTTTCTCATTTATCCAAAAAGAAAGAAAATCAGGTCTTCTCCTTCAAACGTCAAAATGCAGAAAGAGGGAATGCAGAGAGAGAGAGAGAAGAAGGAAGGAGGAGGAGGAGAAGGAAAAAGAGAAGGAAAGGAAGAGGAAGAGGAAGAGGAAGAGGAAGAGGAAGAGGAAGAGGAAGAGGCACTGCAAGGACTAGGTTCTTCTCCCTCTTCTCTTGCCTCTTTTCTTTTCTTTTCCGTACTCAAATTAGGATTAGGGGTTTTATCTCTCTAATATTTGTTTTCTTTCAAGTCTATTATTTTTTTGTTGTATTGGAGAACTGTGTATTTTCAAGGGGAGAGAGATAGGCAGGGATAAAATGGGTGATGGGAAATATGTTCTCACCATGAAACAAGTTCGTAGAGTGGTGAGAGTTGTTAATTAAAGCCAAAGATATTGGAACTTTTTGGATGGGCAGATTTGTGGATTCTCTCTCATGGTGTATGAATTAGACATCTCTTGCCAAAAGTGGAGAATTTGAAAAGCAATTAGATTTATTTCCTTAGTTTGCCATTTGCCATTGTTGAAAAAAATACCCTCTTGCTTGATTAATCAATAATTATACATTCCTTCATAGATTATAAACCTCTTAATAGCGTCATTCCATGAATTTCTTATTTTCTTGTAACAAATTAATTGCTATCAGTGCTAAGAACCACAACACTGATGATTGTTAATAATGATACTCGTAGGCAATACTACTCTATAGTCTATAAAACATATGAACTACATGCCTCAAAATTAAACAAGTTAAATGTCCCACATATGCCTCAGCTCACATGGCCTTGATAATGATTCTTGGGATAAATGCTCAATATATATATATAATAGAATACTATATTATTATTTAATTGCCGTTTTTGTATTCTATTCTTTTGAGATTTGTCGAATTGCCAAATTTGTATTATGTTGTACCATCCATGCTTCTTAGTTACTACCTTCTTTCAACCTTTTAGAATTCTTAACATGCAAAGGTGAATTCACGGACATTTCAGTTTCAATTCGTTATTACAAAATCATGATATATTAGAAAAGGCTCTTATAAAAGATTGATAAATTAGAAAGGACCATAAGATTGCATAAATCAATTCTATTGAACATGATCTCAAAATAATCTATTTGTTGTTCCATCTTTTCATGCAGGACCCCTCCTCTTTGATTAAAGCACAAGAAGAAGTTGACAGAGTTTTACAGGGAAGGCCTCCTTGCTATGAAGATATAAAGGATCTCAAGTTCCTGACGCGTTGTATAAATGAGTCAATGCGTCTCTACCCACATCCTCCTGTAGGTTATAACTCATGCTCTCTGTCCCTCTCTCTCTCCTTGTGAAGTGAATTCATGGTAATGCACTTTCTTCTTTCTGCTCACCAAAATTATCAGGTCTTGATAAGAAGAGCTCAAGTTCCTGATGTTCTTCCTGGAAATTACAAGGTTAATGCTGGTCAAGATATAATGATTTCAGTGTATAATATCCATCATTCTGCACAGGTATCTCCATAGTGTCTATATTGCAAAAAATTACATTGGTAAATGTAATATCTCTAAGCCAGGTTGCTGTTGCTTTCTTCTGTGATTGGGCTGAAATTTCAATTTAAGTTTCCAAATTTTGTTCCATTTTGAGTTTCCAAATGTGAACTTTTCCACCCTCACAAACTCACTAGGACTGAGTTAGCTTGCTTCATAAACTGAACTTGCTGCATGAGTAATTAATTTGCTTTCATCCTGCATGTCAAGATTGACATATATGCAATATCTTTTACCAGTCAGCTTTGAGTGGATTTAAATGCTACACAGAATTTAGATGTCCATTTAGTTAATCTGTGTCCCTCAAGAATTATGCATGAAAAACTTTTTTTTCTTTCCTTCATTTTCTCGTCAACCACACATGTAACTGTTATCTAAAATGTTTCTATCTGATTCTGTGATCTGAACATACAAGGTCTGGGAGAGAGCAGAAGAGTTTTTGCCGGAAAGATTTGACTTGGATGGCCCAATGCCCAATGAAACAAATACTGATTTTAGGTATTCATTTCCTTTTAACTTTTTTCTTATTTAATCTATTGTTTTTTTTTTTAAATCTCATTTCAGGAACGTGTGCTTGTTATGGGAAGTGAGTCCATTGTTAATGCTTTGAGTTTGTATATGCTGTTTAACATCTGTCTGGATCTTCGAATTCTGGTTTTAAAAAAATTACATAATGCAGATTCATCCCATTTAGTGGAGGACCTCGTAAATGTGTTGGTGATCAGTTTGCCTTGTTGGAAGCCATTGTTGCTCTTGCAATCTTTCTGCAGCACATGAATTTTGAGTTGGTTCCGGATCAGAATATTACCATGACAACTGGAGCCACTATTCACACAACAAATGTAATATCTCAATCTTATAAACCCTGCATTCAAACACATGCAAGTACCTCTAAAGTTTTTAAAATCTGAATATGTAACTTGCCAGTGTCGTATTGTCCTACAGTAGGAACTGTCAAGGGGTTTCTGGTTAGTTTGCAGCAGCTTAAATAGGCATTTTAGTCCTTTAATAATATCCTAGCAAAGCATAAACTAGTGAGATGAATGGGTTAAATTTATTTTTTTTTGGGGGGGTGCATTTTCAAAATTAGACTAACTTATAGGTATATTATATATATAAAATATATATTCAGTGATCCGCCCCCACTAGGCCTTTACTCGGTCCGTG
The DNA here is from genome assembly GCA_026545225.1 of Cornus controversa. Lineage (NCBI taxonomy): Eukaryota > Viridiplantae > Streptophyta > Magnoliopsida > Cornales > Cornaceae > Cornus > Cornus controversa. The sequence goes on along the minus strand of CM048848.1, from coordinate 70,137,737 downwards.
CCTCCTGACAAGTGTGAGGTCACGGGTTCGAGTCTGGGAGCATCCACTTTGTACAAAACAATGCCGAGATTAGGTCTGTATCCACTCTTCCCCTTCCAGCACCCCACGTAGGTGGGTTATACATTGGGTAAATCAGAATGGGATTTATAGTTGAATCAATTTTATTTACTCCCATGCAATACATTAAAATCCAAATGGCTTTTATTTATGCACAAAAGCACAAGCATGCTAGGTATGAACGAGATATGCGGATTTGGCATTCCAATTATGAAGATCCAGCAAGTATCTTTTTGATAACTGTCAGAGTGATAAATGTGCATCTGAATTTGTGTAAAAGCATATGGATATAAAGTTCATCAAAATCTCATCTGAATTAGTTTAAAAGTCTGCTTAGTAACTATGCATCAATCCTGGTGTGTAATTACAGCTTTAATTTTTTTAGATGTTCTGGAATTTATATGCATGTGAATAAGGTGTCGTACTGCAAACAGAGGACAAATAAAAAAGAATATGAATGAATAGGATGGCACTTATAAATTTCATGATTTTCCTTAAAAGTTGTAATTGTTGCAGGGTCTATACATGAAAGTGACCCTACGGCAAACTCAATCAGAATTTTGTTCATCTTCTTCTAGGTAAGCTTGTGTAATTGTATATATTGTAAGTATTGACAAATTGATATTGTAATTGTAATATTCCATTGTGGAACAAGTGAGACTGATCCAGCTGCTGAGTTTTGTACACCATTTGAAAGGTGGCTACTTCTATTTTTCACGATGCATATCGAAATGTGGCTACTTGTGCAGCTGGACAACGGAATTACTCAATGAGGACTAAATCTTATTTACAATTGACAAAATAAGTTTCCTTGCTTATTGCTATGCTTTTGCATTTCCTTGGTGACTCGAATGCATTAAAGGTTTCATTGCTTTTATATGAACTAGGGGTACAACTCAGGCTCAACTTTACATGTGAAACATTCAACCTGAGCCCAACGGCCCCATCCTATCCTTAAATTTTTTACCTTAGGCTGAGATTTCGGGTTGCCACACTTGTTTTTTTATATAAATATCCTGACTTTATGGAACTTGTAGATTTCTTTCTCATTCTTTTATGTGCTTGGAATTTACGTCATCTACCACTAGGCATAATTACTATAAAGACTAAAAGAACAACCTTAACTTTTTCACAACCGAAATAATTAAAGATGTTAGCAGTACATGCTATGACATAATAACAAAAAGACCACTCATTAGGAGAATATATTAGGTGAGCCAAGCATATCACGTCATTGGTATGCCCACTTATTGAAATTGCACCATTTTAGTTTGTATATATAGCTGTGACCAATTTTATTGAATGATGCATCTTCTTTGGGTGGGCATGCCAATGAGATGGTATTCCCGGCTCACCCAATATCTACTCTACTTACCAAACCAACTGACCATAATTTGAAATATATATATATATATATAGTATATTTAAAATTAAAATTCAGATTCGATTTGGGTCGGGTTACTCGCACCTCAACCCAAGCCCAAGCCTAATCAAGTTCGGGTTGAAAATTTTCAATCCAAACCCAGCCCTAATTGTAAAAATGATTGCCCAAGCCTGTGAAAAATTGAGTTGGGCTCAGGTTGAGTTCAGTTGGTCTGCCCAAGTTACACACCTAATATGAACCTATATTCTATGTTTAACATGCCGTTTGAATTATTCATTTTGTTGCGTTTTAACATTTGAAACTAGTCTATTTCTTTTACACAAAGAAGGATGAGAAAAAAATGAGTTAGATATAATGGAAACATCATCCTTTCACCATCTTTTGTGAGTAATGTCTTCATTCCCAGTTATGTGTCTAGTCCAGAGGATAGCTGGTGACTTGGTTATGCTCTGAAAAACAGAAAGGAATTGTCACATTTCCCATATCCTCTTTTTTCGAACACAAAATATCTTTAATTACACAATTCTTTGCAACAGGCTAAGTTCTAGGATCTAAAGAGATGCTGTCATTACTTTTTTTTTTTTTTTTTTCCTACTATAATGGTAGGTGATGGATCGATGCATTTGAAATGCATAGAGATTTTGGTTGTCCAATCATGCACAATATTAACATCATTACTGCATTGTATTTTAGGGTTGGAGTAACTGTACTACATATGCTATGGTATGTTTTAGGATTTAATGTGAGAAAATTCTTTTCATTTTTTTCCCTATTAATTTGTGAGTGTTGACCCCATTTTTCAAATAATGCTCTTGCTTAGAGAACAAATAAGTTCCTTATAGTTGTATGCTGAACAAAATTAAATAGTTACATCTCCTTGAGGTGTCAAATTGTGTGGGAAAGCACCCCCTGTATTAACTTTGCATCCTATATTTGGTTACTCCATCAAATGGTTTCATCTCAGAGAATGAATTGGTTCTCCAAAATTCTGTGGAAGACAGAATTATAGACGTGCTTCCATGGGCATCCGACTGAATGAAATAGAGATATGCTATTTAGTTAGATCTCTCTTATTTGCTCTATACTAATGATGATGGAGAATAGCAAACTTCTTTTGCAGATGACAAGTAATTATATAAATTTTGCCCAGTAATAGAATATATTATTAATTTCAGATAAGATTAAGGTCATGATGAGCACTATCTGATCACAAATGACACTTGTATGGACAAAGATTAGGACTTATATATATATAAGTTGATTAAGACCTCTAAAAACACTCATTTTGTTATAGATGTTTTACCAACACTTGCGTAGAAAACCAATTCTAACTGAATAATGCGGAAAAATGGAGAGTTACTAGGAACATGATTTTGGTGTTTACATGATTAAACAGTATCATACTGCAGCATGGAAAGGACATGTCTTTATAGGTGATATACTATATATACAGTAAGTACAATGGTAAAAGTCTGGATTAACAGACATGAGGCACAAGGATTCTAGTCCTAAAGAAGTCATTTCGGGAAAAGTAAAGTCAAATGTTAGGTGTGTTTCCAATATACTCCTATGTGTAGTCATGCAAAAATATATGCTTCTTATTTCTATATGTATATAATTATATATATATATATCTCCATTTGGCAAGCAAGGTAGATCTAAAACTAGAGATGCAGTATTTGGCTTGTTGACCGAACCTCCAACCGTTATGCACGATTGTTAATAATTTTACTTAAACCCTAAATGTCAATAATGTTGCTTTAAAACTTAACAATAGTGGAAATATTGTTGGTGTTAGTTATTTTTGGAGTGGGTACAATCCCATCATGAAGAAGTGTCCTGACTCATGAGGCTCACCAAGTAGGGTGGGGGCGAAGATGATTGCTTGTGAGCCAAAGCCCTTGTTGTTGAATGAGACATGCTTTGTCGTGACAATCATCAATTCAGGGGGGCCAAGGCCAAGGCCAAGGCCAAGCATAACATCAACATGGTAGTAAGACATCAAAGAAAGCTGAGTCTATCAGTATTTGGTATGAATTGTGCTATATATGTATGCCAATGCCAAGGACTTGCACTGAAATGCAAGGCCAATCAGTCCTAATCGCGTAATGTAATCAAGTGGGACTCGTATATTTGGTTTAAAAAACATTTCTCAGTTGGTATGATTGATGGACTCAATATTTTGAACAAAAAAGGAACAATTTAATTTACATAATTCTTTTAAATGGGTATCACTTTTGCGTTCTGCATGCGCTCTTATTCTGTTACTCTCTTCATATAATATAAAATTTATCGCTTTTGCGCACTTGTTCTTGCTCTATGTGACTTGGAGAACAATGCTATAATTTGAGGACAACAAACAACTCTTAACTGATTTTTCATGAGCTCATTCCTAATTCAATTCACTCGTATTTTTGTTCACAGATTAATACTAGATAATGGTGTAGAAGAGTGTGTGAAGGATGGTGTAGAGTCAAACAGAATCCTTTTAAAGTGTATGAAAATAATGCCTCTAAAAATAGAAATCAACTAACTTTTAAAGTGAATTTTTCTTTAATAATTTTTATTTTATCAGATAAGTGCTCTCACACATTTTTTTTTAAAAGAAAATTTGAAAGGCTGTATGTGAAATAAATTTTATTGTTGGACGGGATTTGTTGTTGTTGGGAACAAATACAATACATTCCTTTAAAATATTATTTTAATAACAAATCAAAATTTTTATTTCCATCGAAACAAATGCAATAATGCAACATACTTCTAGATTTGTGTGTATTACATTATATACACACACATATATATATATATATATAGATATAATTTATGTGTGTGTGTGTATATATATATGTAGAATATATCGCCCGGAGGCATGACATTCGTCGGTGTCGTCGAGAGAGTGGTCATTGGTTGCTGGCAGTCACCACCTCAGTTTGTATTAATAATGCGAATGAATCCAAACCAGAAGAATTTAAATGTATATAAAGTATCAATACAATCATATATTCATATCCCCCAAAGTGTATTTCTTTTGTTTGTTTGTAAACATCGTCGTCTTTGCTACCATACGCGGTAGCACCCATTTCCTCGCATAAATTCAAAACACTCTTATCACTACATTGACCTCTCCAATTTTAGAACTAATCAAGAAGCGACACGTAATGAATCTGGACAGGTGTCACTATAATGGAGCACGTGCTAATAGTTTAAGCTGAAGCCGTGTATAGATTATGTAACATTCTAGCATATTTGTACCTTAGAATGGGCCGGCTGTTTCCGCTTTGGTATTGAGCGCACATGACACAACTTTCAAAATTCCATAATAATCTCTCTCTCTCTCTCTCTCTCTCTCAAACAGATGACACGCCAAGAATTGGAAAATAATATGACACCCATGAGAACAATGACCAGCTAGCTAATTACTCTCTCTCTCTCTCTCACCTTGTTTCTGTCACTCTTTCCCATTGTCTCTGTCATTTCTAAAAAATTTCTCTCTCTTCTCTGTGGTGGTAATGGTGTTGGTGAAACCACATTTCAATATGCAAAGGTAAGTTCCAATAGTCCAAGAACAAGTGAGAGACAATGTTCAGGTTACACAGGCAGACCAAGCCATCCAAATCAGGAGAGAGAATTGATTTCAAATTCTCCAATTTTCAAGCCCATAAGGTACCACTCGATCAGTTTCTTCGACTTCTCTTTTCTATAATTTAATCTCCAATTGTTCTATTATTGGTTTCTAATTAATTGATTTCTTACATTTAATGAAATAACCTTTTTTGTATGATTTTCTGACTCATCGCTAATTCTAATGATTTATTTCTGAATCACAATTATGTACTTTTTCTTGGACTGTGATGATCCTTAATGGCTTAATGTTATTAACAATGTAACTTCAGATTAATACAAGAGGAACATTTGAAAATTCTTTAATGAGAACCATCAGTAGCTTTCTGGTTATTAACAATGTAACTTCAGATTACTACAAGAGGAACATTTGAAAATTCTTTAATGAGAACCATCCATAGCTTTCTGGTTATTAACAACGTAACTTCAGATTAATACAAGAGGAACATTTGAAAATTCTTTAATAAGAACCATCAGTAGCTTTCTGGTATATTCTGATTTATTTTTCCACATAAATATTTCATCTTTTTAATACCATAAAGTCGCCGAAGGAAATCAGTAACCATTTTAAAAGTCACCAATTATAGTTTACATGACAATTATCATGGTGCTAGACTAGTGTTAAACTTTGGTACAGTGAGGACTTATTTACATCCGATGCCTCCATCTCCACTGATATATTTACTTATCTAGTCATCTGTTTCGTTCGGTGTTTCTTGATTGCCAATGATGTGTTGGTCACAGTGGTCACTCAATGTCTGTTGACTATGATTTTGTGATAATAGGTTCCGAAAGGATGGGACAAGCTTTTCGTGTCTATTATCTCTGTAGAAACAGGAAAAACGATTGCAAAATCAAGTAAAGCACTAGTGCGGAATGGAATTTGTCAATGGTTGGAGACTTTGTCAGAGTCTATCTGGATTTCACAAGATGATTCCTCAAAAGAGCTTGAAGAGACACTCTTCAAGCTTGTTGTTTCCATGGTATGATGCCTACGCTGATTATTTGTTGGATTATCATTATTATTGCCATTGTCGTAGTAATTATTCCTATCATCAACTCTATGTGCTCAGCATTATTTATTTGATGGTTACCCCTCCTTTTTTCCCTTTACAATATAAAATTTTGAGGATGTCGTAGTTCATATTAAAATGACCGTTTCTATTACAGGGATCAGCAAGATCTGGCATCCTTGGAGAGGCTATTGTGAATATGGCAGGCTATACGAGTTCAAGGACTTCTATTCCAATTTCGTTGCCATTGAAGAAATGCAATTATGGGACAGTTTTACAAGTGAGTCACTTGTTTGATCTGACTTACCTCTTTTTCCTTGTGTCTGCATTTCCCTAGGCCTCATAGGTATTTGTAGTTTTTTTGGTAATTAAAAATAGAACTTGAAAATCATATTATCTATATGGCTCTTATGGACTTCAAGTTATAAATTATAGCTATTTATAGGTAGTAAGTGTTTCTTAGTAAAGTTTCAAATCATATTATCTATATGGCTCTTATGGACTTCAAGTTATGAATTGTAGCTATTTATTGGTAGCAAGTGTTTCTTAGTAAAGTTTCAAAGATAATTACATTAAATGTAACTGACATCAAACCTCAATCAAATTATCTGGAAACCTTGTACACTCCCCACCCAAAAGAAGAAAAAAAAAGTAAAAAGGAAAAAAAAAAGAAAAAAGAAAGTAAGAGAAGGAACAGTTCATCTGGAAACCAAATTTTGACTGATTATCAACTTGGTTTAAAGCGTAGTCATTTGAATCTGGAGTAACTGGAGCATAAACCTGTGAATTAACTTATTAGCATTGAAATCTAATATGAATTCCGATCCAAGTACACAAAAAGTTAAACAAGGTTTTCTCAAATTTTGAAAAGCACCAGGCCAGGAGATATTTGAATTCTCTTTTCAGTAAATAGTTGTACACGTTATGCAATACAGAAAAAATCTGCATCTCCTAATTATTGCTGCTGAACATGCAGAAGTAATATTTTGCTTTGTCAGATGTCCTTTATTTTTTCTTTTAATTCAATCAAATGCAGATCATGCTAAAGCCATTGTAGTATAGTGATTTAAGTGTTGCCATGGCTTCTCAAAGGCAGGGATGGTGTTGTATCTTTGGATCTTACTGTTGATAAACAAAGAAAAATACATGTTAAACATTCCTTTTGTAGATTATACATTCTCCCCAAGGCTAAAGGATCATATTAACTATTTCTAGTTTTTCAGAAAGAGTTGGAGAAAATTATTTGTAATGGTCAAACAAAAATATCTAAAAATCTCACTTTCACAATTGAAAAACAGAGCAATATTTCCCCTTGCTTGAGGATGTGGGAGTAACAGAACAACTACCACAGTCACATGCTATCTTAAAATTGAATTTCTTGTGTTAATGCCGCATTGAACATTTGCAAACCCTAAAATACTGATGCCTACACCAACATTTGCTCAGCAGAAATAATGGTAGGTTTAGCCATGTGAACCCATAACAAGATGCCACCTGTGAATGGGGTATTGTGATTTTAAAAGACAATATATGAGAATATGTTGGCGTTCTTTGACAGTTATTAGGGCATGCCAAGCCATTTGAATTTTTTGATAATGGCTTGTCATATTCTACTGGAAAATTATGATACTATACTCATAATGAAGAATAAATTCTGAAGTTCATGATCGGAGAAATAAAAAAGAGTTCTGTTCTGAAGGAACAATGTTAAGAGGTAGATTTGCATTGATGCAGATGGTTTTTCTTTGATATATTTTTCCCTTTATTCATGATAGGATCAAATCTTTTTAGAAATTTCTATATTACTTTCTCAGAGTAATCTTTTAGATGTTTGAATTAATACTCCAAATAGAAGACATTCAAATTTTTTTCTCTTTCCCTCCACCTCAGTCAACTTGCATTGTCTCAGTTTGAGTGTTAATGCTTATGCTTCTGCTTTTACGAGTTTTGGAGCTACCAAGGTGAGAAGCCATCTAATCTGGACTACTTTCTCTAACATTGTTTCCCTTGTCGATATGATTTACAGGTTAAAATTCACTGTCTAACACCAAGAACAAAACTGAGGTTTATTATTTATGATGGAATTTCATTGTTCTTATGTTTATCTTTTGATGTTTCCTTTTGTGAAGATTTGCTACATATCTTATTCAGGGATGAAGAATCAATAGACTCAATTTCTCAAAAGGAGGATCAGAATGCAGCTTCTCATGATGTGGATAGCAAGTCAAACGGGTCTGATAATTCTTTTGCCAGGAGTGCTGGATCTTCCTCAAGTAAAGATTTGGGCTCCACCTCACAACCAAAAGAAGTTGGGAGCAGGGTATGTTTACATTTTCAGTCACTAAAACCATCTCAATTTTAAAATATTCAAAGTTTCATTTTTTTTTTCTTTACGCAATCTTGATTTCATCATCCAATCGTTTTTTCTCATAAAAAATTATCACATATCATCAATTGATGCAGATATTATAATATAATATTCTTCATTAAGAACCCATTGCTTGAAGCTTAAAGGTGACATTTAGCAACAAAAAAAGAAATGTAAGAGTGCATTATCAGATACCAAGGTCTCACTCTTTCATATCTGTTATAGCTTCATATACATTTGGGACTATTCCTTTACAACTTAAGCTTTTGGCGCAATTGATTGTCCGACATGGTAATGAAGTTTTAGTTCTGAGAGGTCTTGAGTTCAAGATTATATGTTGGCATTTGTTCTCATAAGAGAGATGTGCAAGAGTGGGTCACACGAAAGGGAGGATGTAAGAATTTGAATAAGTGGTTGTCCCAAAAGAAGGAAATGTTGATTGGGTGGGGGTTCAAAAGGAAGAAACCCAGTATGGAAACTTCAAGTAGGTAAAAGGAGCCTGAAAATAAACTAAGAATGTTATGGATTCCCATAGAAGTGATGAGGTAAATGGGAACATGTTTGAGGTCCTCAATTTGGCCTCAATTATTCCAGATAGTAGCTTTTCTCCCCATCACCCTTCTTCGTCAACCCACTATAATAAGAGAATACCTCTTTAGCATTGATAGCCGGAGCTTGGGGTTTCAATTGATAGGGCCTCTTTCTTTATGCTAGGTTTCATTTATCCTAGTCTATCGGGATGTGAGAGGATTTTGTCTTGTAGGCTTCTAGCTTTGCTTTCTTTGGCCTTCCATTTGGGCTTGTGATTGTTTTGATTTGTCTTTGAGTCTGCAGGTTTTGTCTGCAGGCATGTTTGGGCTTTCTCTGTTTATCTTTCTTTTTTGGCAATGAAATTCATACCAGAAAAAGATAATACTGTCTACTACTCTAGACCATTTGAGGCACATGAACTTGAAAATTTAATCGATTTGATGCATAAGCTGGACCAAAACCCACAATCTAATTGTTCCATTCCTAGGTTACAATCAGTTGTACCACAGCCATGGTTTCATGCTTAAAGACAGTATTTTCTGTTGTACTTGCTTAAAGACAGTATTTTCTGTTGTACTTGCTTTTTGTGAGGAGCTCTTGCTCTAGTTGCTTTTAACCAGGATGTGTGATGGAGAACTTGGTCGAGCTTGAAGTGCACGTGTTTCGCCTTTACTATTGGAGATGTGGGAAAGATAGATATATTTAGGGATTTTTGTCTATTTATTATTATTTATATTTTAGTAATGTTTTAATTTAGGATATTTCAGTAGTTTAGTATTTTAGGGCTTTATTTTTGGTAGTAGGATTTTATTAGGATTTCTCTTGATGCCTATTTATATGTGGGTTAGTATATTGTGAATGGTTTTTGATGATTATTGATTATTGAATACAGATTACCTATTTCTTCCCCCTCATTCTTCTTCTCCCTCATTTTTCTTCTTTTCTTCTCTCTCATTCTCTCTGTCAATTTTGATATCAAAGCGCCCCTACCTGTCCTGCATCAACGTGTCTTATAGGAATTTTTGAGTTGTAGTGCACCCTTCTTCCACTTTCTTGAGAAGCTCTAGCAATCTGTTGTCTTAGAATCACACTAATGCTACAGCTATTTTATCGTGTCTAATTTATTCACATGGTTAAAAAGTGATATGAACATTCAATTATGATCTCCACTCTTGGAACATATATGATGCATTGTTATTCCATTTATTACCCTTGAGCTTATATGTTTGGTCTCTTGTTTTTCCTCCATATTATAACAATAATGCCTTGTTTCTACAATAATAGAAAATTCGACAACATTTGAAAGGGACGCACAAAAACTATCCTCCAGGGCTTAAGTAACTGCCTTTCATCTATGATCTTGTCTGGCTCTCCACTACAAACAATGAGCACTTGACACTACTATGGAAATCTCATCATAGATAAAGCTGTAAAAATGTGTATTTGTGAATGGACTGCTAGGAACATCGGACAATTTAAATTCATATATGTGTTTTGACTTTTGAGTGTGGTTGTGTGTTAACAAGTCAGAGAACTATAGAGAACTGTCTTCAATATGAAGTTGAAATACACTTCCCTTAAAAAAGGTAAACCTATTCGGCCTTGGTCAACAAAAAAAAAGACAAAAGGATGAAGTAAAAATATGCTGCCATGATTATATGATAATACATATTTTTCTGCATAATTATGAAGTAAAAAGGGTGTTTTTTGCAAAATTCCAACTTCTTATTAGACACTTGTTGACAGGTTGAATCAACATGTCTTTTACACCAATCATCATTGGGAAGAAATGTTCCATATGCTTAGCATTTGATAGCTCTTTAAATTTGCAGTTGCTTAGGTTAATCACGAGGCTGTGGTGTGCACTTCTATCAGCACTAAAATACTCTATTAAGGAAAAAATAGTATGTAACTGCAGTTAATTTCTTCTCTTTTAACCTACAAAATGGTCCTTTTTCAAATTTTCACAGAAAGCAATCAAGGCATGCTGCATTTGAGAGTTTATGAACAGCAATACAGCTACAAGTCATATTGAATCATGATGTAAAAGTTGTTATAAATATTTAATAATGACGTTTACTAGTTTACTGAAATTGTTTCAGCAGAAATCATTTTTCTGATGTGCTTTCTTCATTCTGGATAAAATTTTTACAGACAGCTATTATACATCTTTCTTTTGCTACCATATAACTATCATGGCCTCCCCACCTCACTGCAGGAAACAAGTTTCTCTGCATCTGGTTCACACCACAGTTTTGACTCTGCAGAGGATTCTCTAGGCAGGGGAAATTTCTCCTCAGGAAACAATTTGAATGGTGACAGGTGCAACCTGGTTGAAAGACAAAAAGATTCAACCATCTTCCAGAATAGTTCACCTCATGGAAATTCTCCTGCTGATGATCCTTCTCGGTCAAATCTTTCATCGTTTAATTCAAGGGTTACAGATTCAGGAGATGAATCTCAGAATCATCGGCAAGAATTTGAGCAAAGTTCTTCACATGTTATTGCCTCATCATCTCTGAGAAATGTTGGTTCCTCAAAAAACCTTCTGGAAGCTGCAGAAGATACAATTGAAGAGCTTCGTGCAGAAGCTAAGATGTGGGAGAGACATGCCCGGAAGACAATGCTTGATTTGGATATATTGAGAAAGGAATTCTCTGATCAGTCAAAGAAACATGCAGATCTAAATATGGAGCTTTCGGCAGCATATACAGAATGTGATGGTTTAAAGAAAGAGGTTGAGCAACTGAAACTAATGTTGGAGGAATCAGTGGTGAAACAGACAGCCATGGAGGATTCAACGTTCCAACCGGAAGGTGCAATCTGTATTCAGAAGGAATTGGAAAATGAGATGAAGTTTCAGCAAGAATCAAATGTTAATTTGGCTCTACAGTTGAAGAGGAGTCAAGAATCAAACATTGAGCTTGTTACTGTTCTTCAGGAACTGGAAGACACCATAGAAAAGCAGAAAGTTGAGATAGAGAATCTTTCAGTGCTACAATTGAAATTCAGTGATATGGAGCTCTCTATCCAAGAAAATTTGGAGGAAAACAGAAAGCTGTTACTCCAGCTGCAACAGTTGCAGGAATCAGAGAACAAGTTGCACATCAATGTGCGATTTCTTGAACAAGCCTTGGAGGACAAAAACAATGAGATAGAGAAAGAACGTTCTCTGAATAACCAGACCCTTCTGGATCTCGAGACAGAATATAAATGTAATTTATCTGCTAAAGAAAAAGAAATAGCCAGTTTGGAGGCAAAATTAAGACAATCAGATGAGACAGAGTTCACTAACAGAAGTGTTGTGGATCTGACTAGAGAAATTGAAACCTTGAAAGAAAAGATGGAGGAGCTAGAAAGTGATTGTACTGAGCTGACCAATGAAAACCTGGAGCTCCTATTCAAGCTTAAGGACTTGAAGAACAACTCAATGAGAGAATGCAAATCTTTTGATTCTTCATCCAGTGAGAATCAGGATAAATCTTCCATCAGTTCTGAGTCTGAGGTGTGTGAACTTAAGTCCCAAATCGATTTTCTGAAAGAGGAGCTCAAGAAGAGAGTGATCGAGGAGGACCATCTTGCTGCTTTTGAGACGTCTAATATATTCCATGATATTGTAAAACAGCTTCAGATTGCTTTCGATCATGTCAAGAAACCATGGTATGGTATATTTCATAATCTAACTAACGAGTTTGAATCTGATCTAAATAATTTGGAGAACTTGAACAATACAGATATGACTGCTCCAAAGCAATGGGCGGACTGCATCTTGAATTATTTTGCAAAGCTGAACAAATTATTGGAAGCAAGGATATATGAGTGTGAAGAAATTCTTAAATGTAGTGAAGTTGATGTTGCAGATGCTCAAAAGAAGCTAGAAGATTACATTTTGAAGGAAAACAATCTTTATCTATCCTTTCAAGAACTTGAGGGTTCAAAGATAAAGCTAGAAGCTAATCTGACCAATCTTGGGAAGGAAATGGCTGAAAAAAGATCTGAGACAGAGAAACTTGAGGCTGATTTGCTGTCAAAGGAGAAGGAGATTAACTTTCTTAGACGATGTCAGAGGGAATTAGAAGCTCAGATTTCTGTTCTTCATGAAGAAAAAAACCAACTGGAGGAAAACAAGGAAATTCTGTGGAGGGAAAGTAACATCACGTCTAAATGCTTGGATGATTTACGAAATGATTTAATGGTTCTTAGCAGTAGTGTGGATTCCCATGTTTCAGCTAACAATATTCTTGAAAGGAAATCTTCAGAGCTAGAAAGTGCAAAACATGAATTAGAGCTCCATTTATTGGAGCTGGAAGAAGAAAACTTGCAGTTATCGGAATACGTATCTGACTTGGAAGCGCAACTGAGGTATATGACGGACAAGGGGGAGTCTGCTCGAGTAGAACTAGAGAATTCCAAATCTGTTGCTATGAGTCTCCAAAGTGATATCAGAAAATTGGAAATCAAGATGGAGACACAAAAATTGGATCTCGAACAGAAGTTAGAGAATGTGCAAAATCAATGGTCAGAAACTCTACAGGAGTGTGAATATCTGAAAATAACAATTCAGAAATTAGAATCATCTGCTGAGAGTCTTGCTGAAGAATGCATCACTCTCCAGAAATCAAATAGAGAATTGAAGAATGAAAAACTGGAATTGCACGAGTGCTGTACACATTTAGAGGCTGAACTGAGGGAATCACGAAAAAAAAATTCTGATTGCTCTAAACAAGTTGAAGATTTAGAAGGACGATTTTCTGTAATGCTAGAAGATTTTGCTTCAAAAGAGAAAAGCCGAACTTCAGAATTAAATGAACTTCTTCAAGAAAACACGGAACAGAAGGAGAAACTTATTCTGGGAGAAAATTTGTACTTGGAGAAGTCAACTGAAGTTGAGAACCTTCAGAGGGAGGTAGAAAACCTCACTAAGCAAATTTCTGCAACTCATGATGAAAGAGTGAGATTAGCCTCTGAAGCTATGCATGAAGTATCGAGTTTACTTGCTGATAAAGCTAAACTGGAATCTGCTCTTCAAGAAGTTCAAAGTAAAGTTATCTTGATTGACAGTGAACTTGGTACAGTCCGGATGGAATCAGATCTAAAGGTACAGGGCTTGATGGTTGAGCTTGCTGCTTCCAAGCAAAGCCATGAAATACTTATGGCTGACCATGAGAAAATGTTGAAGTTGTTAGGAAATTACAGGTCAAGTGAAGAGAAACTTAAGAGTACTCTGAATGATCTTGAACTAAAGCTTACTGTTTCTGAATATGAATGCCAACAACTCATTGAAGAAACTGCCAATTTGAAGGTTCAGTTGCAAAAAGTAGCACAACTTCAGGATGAAGTTTTGGCTTTAAAGAGTGAGCTCGAAGCATCTAGGATTGAAAAGGAAAAATTGGAAGCTTCTTTGAGTTCACTATCTGGAGATTGTGAAGGATTGAAGGCTGAAAAGATTTCTTTCTTTGATAAAATTTCCAGCTTGCAGAATGCCATGTCTGAGTTAGAGGAATGCAAACGCAAGAAAGTTGCCTTAGAAGAAAAGCTTCTGCAGATGGAGGGTGATTTAGCAGCAAAAGAGACCTTGTGCTCTCAGGATGCTGAGCTGAAAAATGAGCTCAGCCGAATCAAGAAATCGAACAAGCAATTTCAGCAGAATATACAGCTACTTCAGGCAGAGAAGGATGAATGCCTGAAGAGAGCTCAAGCCCTTGAGCAGGAGCTGAAATTCATGGAGGAGAAACAGGATCGAAGCAAGTCCAGGAATAAAAAGGTCAGTGTCTTTCTTCTTCTCCTCCTTTTTTTGGTGAGGCGAGGGGGTAGAAAATAATAAGTGGATTATTTCTTAGTTGGATGTTAATAATAAATGCCAACAGGAGTAGAAATTTAGACTTTAATTTGAATTATGATTAACAGATTGAGATGGTGAGGAGCAACAATCATCATCGTGACAACAGAAATAAGCCATTTGCGAAAGCTGATCAAGCACAAGAACTTCTGACAGGTCAAAAGAATTCAAACAGCGACCGACATAAAAGAAAGGTGTGACTTTTGTTTCTTACTATTCGATATTTTTTTTCCTCCAGGCCTAATGATACAATTATTTACATTATTTAATGAAAAAAAATTCCAATTTGAATTTCTCATTTTGTATCCTGCTCTTGTTTCATTTTTCTTCTTCTTCTTCTTCTTTTTTTTTCCACTTGTGTTCTTTCATTTTAGGGTGACAAGTATTGTAATCATGATGGAAGTCCTAATGCTGTTGAAGGGGATCATGTAGCAAAGATACAGGTGCTTGAGAATGAGCTTTCTGAGGCTTTAGAGGCAAATAACAAGTTTAAAATTCAGATTCAGAGGTGGGTATAAAATGAATTCATTCTGGATTCCAAACAAATAATTTGATCATAATTACTTATACTTAGTACAGTTCTTGCATGTTTGAATTTGTTGATAAGATAATCCTTTATTGAAGTATCAACAAAAGCCTTTCCAATTTCTTATCTCATTTATGCTTTGAGATGCCTATAATTACGTTAGCAATGTGTATGTAAGATCTCTGAGCATGATCACTTTTGTAATTTGAACAACAATAGGTGATCAAAACCAAAAGAGAAGATGATTTTTATTGATTTTGGCTGAGAAGTGCTTCTATTTTCTTCACAAATAAAACTTGGCAGAACACTCTTTAAGGATTTATTTATTTACTTTTTCTGAATGGATTGATTGAAATACTGGAGGAGTTGAATAGTAAATAATATACAATTAATTATAAATGGTGAAATTTTATACTATGGCCATTAGGTCACATTTTGCTATTAAATGCAGAATTTTTGTAAAAATGTTCTTTACGGTAACTGTTGTTTTGTTAAAAGAACTAGCTTGTAAGAAACTGGTACTGTAATTGTTGGTCTTGATAGAAAAATTTTAAAAAACTAGTGCTGGCTACTGATTAGGCTGAGTTTTGCAATTTTGGTCCGTGAAGCTACTGGGGTGAAACCAATTAAGCTGAAATAGGGCAATCTAATATGTTATAGCTGTCATGATTATTTCCCACAATGTACAAATTAATTCCAGTCATAAAACAATTTGCCTCAGTAATCTTTATTCCTTTTTTTCCCACATATCAAACAGGAATCAATGTAAGAAACATTAAAAAAAGAAAAAGAAAAAGTGAATCAATTTAATGAAATAAATATGTAAATATTTGAGAATCATTCTTCTAAAGGATGGCTATTGGTAGGTGCAATGTTAAAAACTTGAATTGACAAGCATGAAAATGCAGGTTTAAATCTCAAAGCAGCAGTTTTGTGAAAAATTATACCAAATGTTATGTCTGTCTTTTATCTTTCCCTCCTAGCAGTCTGTCTAGGCAGGACATACTGGATAACGCATTTTATTCTTCTTAAGGATTACAACATAAGCATGCATTGTGTAGAGACAGTGCTGACTTTATTACGCCTGACCTAATTTGATTTGCTGATGAGAAAATCCTATTTTACATTGATGTTTTCCACAGTTGACTTAAAACGGAGTTACTGTTTCTCTACAGTTTTTTGTCCGAGGGGCGAAACCTTAATGCAGTTCCCCCCAAGAAATCCATAGCTGAAGGTGAAGTAGTGGCTAAAGAAAGATATGAACGCACAAAGTCATCACTGGAGTCAGAGTTAAGAGACCTTCGTGAGCGTTACTTCGACATGAGTCTCAAATATGCTGAAGTAGAGGCTCAGCGTGAGGATCTTGTGATGAAGCTCAAAGAATCTAAGAATGGAAGGAGGTGGTTCTCATGAATCAATGGCCTTTCCAAGTGAGTTTTTTTGTTTTTCTCTCTCATTCTCAGGTAGCTTCATCCACCAATGTGTTCATTATGTCAAAAAGGTTCTATGCCTATTCATGTTTGTGAATAAATAATTGTGGCATGTGGGTAATAAATTTGATAGCCGACAGAGAAGGCTACTTGTATGTAATGGAAACCTTAAGCTATGGCTTATAGAATGTGAGCCATTGCCAGATAGCGATATGTAGAGTAGAAATTGAAGAATATGCAATTTTTCCACCTGTTCTCGGAATTATGGGTGATTATTCATTTAACAACTATCAGAATTTATGTGGAAAATTGAAGTGTCAAGTTGAGCAATCCTGGAAAAAAAAAACTCATCTAAGTTCTCAGGATATCAATCTTCATGTTTTTCTATTACTGAATTCAATTTGTGATCTTTTGGAATTAAATTTGTGGCTGTGAGAAACAAGTAGCAGTTGCTTTACTATTATCCCCTCTGAAGACCAAGATGCTATATCAATGAGCTTTTTAGCTATATACCCAATAGCGGGTGTGGTGTGGGCGAACACTAGAGGCTACAGGTGTTACGATCTCACACCGCCTGGGCCTGTTGAAGTGTTATTTGTATGTTCATCACCCTTTTATGACTCAATGCAACTCCGTAGTTAAGCGTGCTTAACTGGGATTAGTACCAGAATGGGTGACCCCCTAGGAAGTCTTTGGTCCGGAGGAGCCAAAAACGGACAATATTATGTCGAGTAAGGGTGAGGCGTTACAGATGGTATTAGAGTCAGACCTTAGCTGAAAGTGTGCTGACAGGGACGTCGGGCCTCCAAGGGAGTGGATTGTGACAACCTCTTTGGCTGGGTGTGGTGTGGGCGAACACTAACATGCTACGGGTGTCACAGCACACCCGGAAGCGTGCCGACAGGGTCGTCGGGCCTCCAAGGGGGTGGATTGTGACAATCTCTGTAGATGGGTGTGATGTGGGGGAACATTGACAGGCTACATGTGTCACTATCCTGCATCGCCTGGGTTTGGTGAAGTCTGATATGTGAATTCATCAGAACTCCGCAGGAATCAAAAGCGGATAATATTGTGTCGGGTAAGGGTGAGGCGTCACAAATGACTAATATCATAATTACAGGGAAACTTGTCTCTTACTAGGGATTGTCATCTGCCTGAGAACCTATTTCTAATTTCTAAATTATTATTGCAATTTGCATTTATGTTATTTTATTAGTATTCTTTTATTTTTCTTTTCCATTTTAGCTATAGCAATTTAGCAAAAACGTGTTGGTTGTTTCGGTATCATAATTATGCTTCTTCTGTTGTTACAGGATTACTAAATACTGTAAATCGCCAATATCAACAGAGTGTCTCTCCCATATATTGTTTAATTAACAAGATTCAGTAATTTTTTTCTTTTAAATTTCACCCAATTGATGCCATGTTTTCTTAAATTGCTTGTGACATCAAAAGTAGAAGAGTTAAATGCTAGTAATTAGATAGTATAGTTGGAACTAAATCGATTTAAAGATATTACTAAAATAATAAATGATGCTAAAATTCTCTACCCACCACTCTGTTTACTAAAAATACCAAATGATATTAAAATTCTCTTCCTATCACTCTGGGACATATATTAAATAATGCAGTTTACCTTCCAAAAAATATAATGCACTTTATATTTAAAAAAAAAAAACTTAAAATATGAACATGTTTGATGGAGAAACTGGCAGTTGGAAACGGGGCAAGCTATTCGGATTGGAATCCCTAAGCCACACAATAAAAAATTATACAGAAGATCACAGGTTTGAAACAGAAACAGAAATATTTTTTTTGGCGTAGAAAGATAAAGATAAAGATAAAGGTGTGTACGGTGACTCACTTTAGACCCGTTGTCCCAACTCCTTTTACATAACTCGGTTAATCTATTTGAGTAAACACTGTTCTTTAATCCTTCAACCAACTGATTAGATTTGTTATAACATGACTCATAAATCTTCTTCAAAAAGCATTACGCAATCAATAAAAATATTTAACGCTTCTTTATAGGAGAACAAATGAATGATACTGCTGGTGTCACCAAGAACATGAAATCTTACTCGGACCAGGGAAAAAGTGAAAGAAACACAAAATAGATGGCCTACCCAACTTAAAATGAGAGGGTGACCTTTTAAGGAGGGGGCTATCTTCTTCTGTAGGTGACACACTACAGAGTGGTATGTGTACACAGCACAAATCGATGCCATGTGGCAAAACGGCATCCTACTGGATGAAGTGGCGTTGAATAGTAGTAGTTCCAACCAGACATTGTTTGGACATGGACATGGACATGTATGTAGGCACTGTGTAAACTGAATATTCGGAATCACTCAGTTTTAATTATTATTTGAAACCCATGTTGATGAAAAGTTGAAAACTAGTCTTACTATTATTACATTCATAATGCAGAAAAGCTACTATAAAGAAGAAAAAGTTTAGTATAAAAATTAATATATAATGAATGAGGGGGTCTGTCATCAGATATTCAGATGTGGAGCAACGAATGTGCGAATGGCATATCCCTTGGAAGATTCTCTAACTTGGAACGCCCATATTTCACTCTCCCTACTTTCTTTTGCTCTCCTTCAACCAAAAAGTGACCACACACTAGTATTTAAGCCACCTTTCTCTTCCATTGCTTTCATGCCCAAGAATATCCTCATAATTAACAAGCACAACCTTCTTGATAAATTAATCCATCTTAGTCCTGCACCACCCCCACCCCCCATGGTGTAACTCTGCGGATTTTTGCTCCCCATGGCCGGCCACCCCAGCCAGTTCCGAAACGGCTGGCCGGGGTGGCCATATCTAGTCCGGTCAGTGGTGGTGTATTTATCTATATATATATATATATGTGTGTGTCATGTGTGTTCATCCATATCCATATCCATTTCCATGGAAAGGAATCGCTTTCTTCAAGGCGGTTTATGTTATAGGGCAACTTCAATCTTTGGCATTTTCGATTCCTCAGGTCTGGATTTGGACTCTGGAACTTCTGCAATGGGGAAGTCAGATTATCTTCTTTATGTTTCAGTTTTTTTTTTCTTTATAATATATGTTCAAGTATATAGCAATTATCGTTGTATTTGGCAACTGTTCATACACATATGTGTGTGTTAGTCTTCTGGCCAAAGTTTATGTATAATTTTAGTTCAGCTGTATTTGTACTAGGTGAAATTTTTGCTTGAGTAGTTGACTATGGACAGCGCATAAAGCAAGTAATGTGACTGAAGCAATAAGGTTGAGTTCTGCCTGAGGACTTTAAATACTCATATATATATATATATATATATATATATATATATATAGTTGTTTTATCCTAATCCAATCTTGCTGAGTATATGAAATTAGATGTCAAAGTGATCCAAAGTTGGGCCACCCCACCCACCCCCAACCCGACCAAGAAGGGGTGTATATATATATATATATATATATGTTTGATTGGTTAGTTAGAGAGAGATTGTTGATGAAAGATCCTTTAAAGCATGAAGCAATGGTGGCATAATATATGAAGAGAATATGCATGAAGTAATTTGTGATCTGAGAAGAAAATTGTAGTGACTCTCTCTTTGTTATGCTTCCAACGCCACTTGTGAACTCAATTGTAATTTGTAAAAAATATGAGAGTATTCCTCAAAAAAAAGTATTATCACTATTTTCTCGAGAAATATATGTTGGAGAATGTTGTTGGTAATATTTTCAATTCAAAACATACAAATCTCGCCGACAATGTTTCAAATATTATGAACAGAAAAACATCCATTGCATGAAAAACAGAGTGATTCATGCTAGATGCATGGTTTTCAACTTTTCGTAAATGGTTCACATGAAGAGTGGGATTATTAATATAATTCTAGACACTTATGTTAAAGAAAAATGAAAAATTAAATTCTTATCAATTTTGTTCTTTCACCATCCTTAACTAACAAAACTGCATTTAATAAAATGCAATTTCCTATACAAACTTCAATACTTCTCTCAAACAAAGTAGCAGAAAAACACTTAAAACTCTTATGAAAGCTCTTTTGTTATGATTGTCCACGTCTTATGCGATGTTTAATAAAACTAAAAATTAAGTACGGAAAATTTTAAGAGCTGAATTTTAAGTGCTGAATTTTTTAAGTGGTAGTTAAAAAACAAATAATTTTTCATATCTTTCTAAATTTTCAGCGCTTAAATGTCTCTGACACTTAACATTTTACTCTATTTTAAGTAGCGTTTACTATTTTTAATGATATTTAAATTGTGTTATCAAATACACTTAATTGGATAATCACTTAATCTGTTCAAAATTAAATATTAAATTGAATTATAAAGAACACTTGAAAAGATAAATAAGTCTTACTTTTGAGATTCTCAATCGGACAATAATGAACGTATTTATGTTAGACAACTTTAGTTTGAAGTGTTTTAACCTCATGCAAAATGAAAGTTGTAAAATGGACTTACCAAAAAAAACATAGTGTAAAATGGAGATTATCAAATTTTAAGGAAAAATTACTACTCAATCATACTTTTTCTTATAAAATATAAATAAGTCCTACTTTTGAAATTCTTTTTCATTTAAGGTTTAAACCACTCAAATTTTCAATTATACTCTTGCCAAAATAGATTTAAAATTTTGTAATTATGTTTGTATTCTAAAATTGACGTCATACTTTTTTTTTTTTATATAGAAAAATGACCTATTAGTCCTACTTTTGCATCTTAAAGACAATTAAGTCTTAAAAAAATTTCATTAGGACAAAGAAGTCCTACTTTTGATATTTATTTTCAATAAAATTCTATAAAAATTAGAATACCTCTTTTACCCTTTTCATATAGTACTGGTTGGATTTTTTTTATATGAGGCTTTTCTTTTCTTTTTCTTTTTTTTTTCTTTTCTTTTGCATCTTGTTAGAAGATAGTAGGCAAGATGGATTTAATGATACTGACTATTTCTTTTTAAAGATAGGTTGATTATTTCATCTATATGGACAATATTAGTTAAATTATAGGTTATTTAATGTTTATATTTCTCTTTCATGAGTTTAAACATTAATTAAATTTGTTGTGCTCGTTGTGGTATATTTTGTGATACATTTAAGAAACATAAATTAATCCCTAGTTTATTCTGATTTCTTGTTTTTGTTGAATCAATCTATATTAAATTGTTGGTACTTTACGAAATTATATTTCTTTTTGTAAACATTGATTAAATTTTACCATAAATTGCTATAAGGTATAAATTTGAAAGCATAAATCTCATTTCTTCCATGTCTTCAATTAAATTTGTAATGATAATTTTTTTTTCTTTTTAGCTCCTATATCTTTGGTTTCGGGAAAGTTACCATTTTCTTTCTATTTCTTTCTAATATTTGAGATAGATTGAGCCACAACTTATTCACATTTTTTTGCTTTTTCTCTTCCTTTTCTTTCTTGTTGCGTTAAGTGTGCATTAGTTGGTAAGTATAAACAAGAACGGAAAGAACTATACATATGAAAACATATAATATTAATTTCAAGAGATGTCATTTGCTCTTTGGTATCCTCCAATTATATTAAGATCTAAAGAAAAGAATGAATGAGTTTCATACGTGGCACTTTAGTAATAGGGGTAATAGTGAAAAAAAAAGTTTAAATTTGAACTCATTTGAAAATATATCTCAAAAGTAGGACTTATTTGTCCTAATAAAATTTTTTTAGGACCTAATTGTCTTTGAGGTGCAAAAGTAGGACTAGTGTGTAATTTTTCCTTTCTTTTTATGTTTTAATTAATTATTGAATATTATATTATAAATTTAGATTATAATTAATTTAATTAAAGCTCAATTCCAAAAAATGTTTTGTAGATTTTAAAACAATCATTTTTAATATACAAACATTAAAAATTTTATTAAAAAATTTAATGAAATATTATTAAAAAAAATTATTGAAAATTTTATCCTTTTGTAAAATAGACTAATTAATTTTAAAATATAAAAAACAAAATACAATTTCTAATAGAATAATTTTAGACATGTTTAAATAGTGAAATAGAAAATTTTGGATAGAATTTAGAGTAAAATGCAAACAAAAAAAAAACCTAAATTAGAAAAAAAAAAAAAAAAAAAAGCCCTCCAAAGTTTATAAATGGCAACAAATGCAATTAGAAATGAAAAATTACAAAACTACTCATTGATGAAAATTGTCAATTTTTTTTTTGCCCTAATTATTTTATAGACGATGAATTTTAATGCATCAATAATAAACATATGAATCACAAATAAACGTAACTTTTGGACTTAAATGTAATTTTTTAAACTTCACTAAACATATTTTAGATGTGATTTTTGATATATTTAATTTATAATTAAATTAAGAATTTACAAAAATCTATATAAAAAGAATAAAAATGCTATTGTTGGGAAATCAAGCAATAGACATATATCAATTAAAGAATTAGATGTAATAGTTTAGGATTATAACATATATAGTATAGATTCATTAATTTGTATTTAAAAATAAAAAAACACATGTAATTTACTGTCAATGTTAACCATTAATTTATTATAAAGTAGAAGAGAAATTTAGTAAAAAATATTTGAATATAAATGTAATTCTTTGTCAATACTCATGTAGTTTAGATAATATTAGTAATTTATTTTTTAATTTATAAAGGTGTAAAAATGTATATAAAATATAAAAAATGTATACATTATATCCAAATATTAGGGGCAAAAGGCATTTTTGAAAATTTTATTTTTTCACTAATAGAGAGGAAGGTTAAATATGATAGTTAAATTATTATTTGCACACAAAAAAAGTTGAGGAAGTGTTTTTTGTACTTGGGTAAAAGTATAGGTTTTTTTTTTTTTTTTTTTTTTTTGTACCATAGAATTTATAATCATAGATTTTTTTTTTTACCATAGAAGTTAAATGAAAAAAAAAAAAAAGAATGGACTAGGTTAGATTTGATTGTCCGAAAAAATAAGAGTTACTGCTAATTTTTCCAAAGGGTAATGCTACTCAGGCAGAAAACTTTGGCAGATTTGCTAGGCAGAATCTACGTGGCTGTCTAGGTGGCAAATAATGTATTTTCAACTTAAAAAAAAGAAAGTTCCAGTTACGCGCGTTCTCTCTCTCTTTCTCATACGCGTTTTCTGCTTCTCTCTCTCTCTCTCTCATATGCCAACATTATCCAACACAAGCGATCGATTCATCTTCCAGTGAGAGTTTGGGCACACTAAAATATTTTTCATTTTTACATAAAGGAAAGAAATCTAAGGTATGGATAAAACTTCACCTCTGATTTTTTTTTTTTTTTTTGTCAGTTGTGTATTTCATTTGTTTGATTTGTGGCTCAATTTCTTCACTTCACTCTTGTTTCAATTTTTTTTTTCCAAAGATATAGATATAATGTATTCTTCTATCTTTTGTATGAATATACATTTTATGTGTTTGATATGTGGTCTGAGATGGGTTTCATCATCATCTTCTTTTTTTCGTACTCCCAGAAATTCGGTAAATTATCCCACCATGTGAAGCTTTCTGATAGTAAAGTTAAATAATTTTTTATGTTGCAACTCGTATAAATTATGGATGCTTATATATATATATATATATATATATAGCATAATGTTTACCTTATCTTTATAATCTATTTTTTTTATGTTACTAGAAATGGAAGAAGATCCCTCTGTGCAAGATGCTGAAATGCCTGGTAAAGAGGGAGACAAAGGAACTGAGCAAGGGTTAGAAAGAATATTGCCAGTTGGGGATGAAGTGGAAACACCGAAGGCTGGGATCAGTCTGAAGAAGAAGTTTGTAATTATTACAACAACTATGCTAAGTGTCAAGGTTTTGGTGTAGCAAAAACTGGCGTAAAGAATGGAAGTAACAGCAAATCAAGATACTTTGCACTTGCATGTTCTCGGAATGGTAAATCAATATCAATCTCAAAAAACTCTTTTAACCAAAGGCCTTCAACAAAGACAAATTGCAAAGCAAAAATCAATGTTACAGCTAAAGAAGATGGAAGCTTCATTATCACTCGTGTTTATCTTGATCACAATCATGCATTAAGCCCGGGTAAGGTACGACACTTTAAATGTAATAAGGTACTAGATCCTCATGTTAAGAGAAAATTGGAACTAAATGACCTAGCAGGTATAAAGTTCAGTAAAAATTTTTATTCACTTGTTGTTGAAGCTGGTTGCTATGAAAATTTACCATTTGGTGAGAAGGATTGCAGAAATTACATAGCAAAAGTAAGAGAATTGAGGCTTGGGACTGGAGATGCTGAAGCCCTTTGTAAGTATTTTTATCGCATGCAAAATAGGAATTCAAACTTCTTTTACATGATGGATATAGATGATGATGGGCGTTTAAGGAATGTTTTTTGGGCCGATGCAAGGTGTAGGGCTGCATTTCAGTCATTTGGAGATGTTATTGCTTTTGATACTACATATCTTACAAATAGGTATGATATGTCATTTTCTCCATTTGTCGGGGTGAACCATCATGGGCAATCCATTTTACTTGGTTGTGGTTTATTATCTAACGAGGATACTGATACTTATACTTGGTTATTTGAGGCATGGATGACTTGTATGCTAGGACGTGCTCCTAAAACTATCATAACAGATCAGTGCAAGGCTATTCAAGCAGCAATCTTAAAGGTGTTTCCAGATTCTCATCATCGTCTATGCCTTTGGCACATCATGCAAAAGTTTCCTATGAAGTTGGGGGGATTTGCCCAGTATAAAGCAGTTAAAAAGATCTTGAAAAATATTGTTTATGAATCTCTTAAGCCTGATGAGTTTGAAAAAAGTTGGATGAAAATGATTAATGAATATGGCCTTGAGAATAATGAATGGTTGAAGTCATTATATGCAAATCGTCATCGCTGGGTTCCAGTGTTTTTGAAATGCACTTTTTGGACTGGAATGTCAAGTACCCAACGAAGTGAAAGCATGAATGCCTTTTTTGATGAGTATGTTCACTCAAAGACCACCTTGAAACAATTTGTTGAACAATATGACAATGCCTTAAAAAGTAAAGTTGAGAAAGAAAGTAAGGCAGATTACGATTGTTTCAATTCTACCATTCCAACAATAACTCCTCTTTCCATTGAAAGGCAGCTGCAGAAAGTTTACACCAACAATATTTTTAAGCTATTTCAAGATGAGTTGAAGGGTTTGATTTATTGTAATGTCTCTATTGTTAAGAAAGAAGGGTTAATTTTCACATTTGAAGTAACAGAAAGTTTCGTTTGAAGGAGGTGGATTATCAAGTCTTTTACAATGAGACTGAATGTACAGTACAATGTTTATGCCATTTGTTTGAATTTAAGGGAATTTTATGTAGGCATGCAATCTCAGTGATGATGAAAGAAAAGGTGAATAAGGTTCCATCTCATTATATTTTGGAACGTTGGCGAAAGGATATTAAGCGTGGGTACACTTTTGTCAAAAATGCTTATGATGATTTTAGCAATAATGAGCAGAGGTACCGTAATAATAAGTTGAATCCACTGTTTCATGAACTTCAAGAGCTTGGGGCAGAGTCTGATGATAAATGTGAGCTCTTAGTTAAATTACTGAATGAGACAAAGGAGAAGCTCCTTGCAATTGACTTGAATTGTGAGAGTAGACAAATTAATCAAGTCTTATCAGTGTCTGCAGTTGAATGTAACAACAAGCTCTATGAAATTCCAGGTACTGGCAGCAGGTTACTTACTCCTTTAAAAGTGCGAACCAAAGGTCGTCCGCCTTCGAAAAGAAAAGAATCATTAGTTGAGAAAATAGTAAGGAAAGGAAAAAAGGTATTTTAGCTAATTATATTGGTCTTTGATGTATCAAGTTATATAATTTTTTCATATATTTATTTAGTTTTTATTTCAATACCCTGTTGGTAGGTCTCTCAAGCAAAACAAAAGAAGAAACTTGGTGAAAGTGACTTACAAGTGCAGAAAAGGAAAAATGTAACATATACATGATTTCTTATTACTTTGTTGTTTTCCTTTTAGTCATATAACCTGAAAGTGTTATTGTTATATCTACAGGTTCAAAACATTCCACCTATAATGAATGATGGTGTTGCACGCACTACTGGTCCAATTAGTTCAAATATTATTGACAAAGTTGCAACACAAGAAAGTCATGTGGTAATTAAAGTGTACATGTCAAAATTGTTGTATCATTTTTATATTTAGCTTATGGTAATGCCAACTTCATAATCTTATTGAGTTTAATATTTTTCATTTTTGTTAATAGACTACTTCAACTCATCTTTGGAATGACATGCATGATGAGATGACTTCAAATTATAGTAATTTTGCAGATAAGACAATTGAGGTAATTAGAAAAGGGTAATGTTAACCATTTAGTAACTTACCAATAATGTTGTTCCTGAATTCATTGCTATTTTTTTAAATAAAACTAGGTGTACCCGGCACATTACACACCAACGAGCAATCCAGCTTGGCAAAATCTTACCTTCAACCATCTTCTACAGGTTCATATTCATGTTGATTATATTTTTGCATATTTTTTCAGTCATGCTAATTATATTTTTATGTGTTTATGTCATAGTTATGAAAATTTTGTTCATTGTCCATTTGTAAATGTTATTGCAGAATTACGGAAGGTTAGAGTCCAACATTTTAATAAGTGGTTGTTCTTTTACCAGCGAAAACAATCTTGATCCTAAGATTAATTTTGAAGGTATGTTTTGGTACAAGTTAAGAAAAAGTAAATGAATTATCAAAGCTTGAAATGTATCTGAAGTTGGTTTATTCTCATACTTTTACAGGTTCTCATTAGGATGCATCCCATCAGAATAACTTTATTGTATAGGGCTGGAGAACTGGATTCATCTACTATCTTTTTTGTTCATATAACTAAGTTGTGGTGGAAGATATTTTCAATTACTCTTATATTGTTTGTAAGAATATTTCAAGATATTTTTGAGATGATGAAATTTATGTTTGAATACATGAAATGGAAATCAATTCATGGGGCAGTTATGTGATGTAATTTTCTTGATGTTATGGGAATGACTATGTACCACTCCACTTCATTTCAATTTTTTTTTTGGGTAAGATAAGAAATTGTATCAGGTATAAAGGGAGCAAGCACCTAAGATTCACAGGGAAGCAAACCAAGAAACAAGAAACAGTGGTTTGCTCAAAGACAAGCCCTAAGCCATATTTCCATTATTTGGGCAACCATCACATAATTGATATATTTATATTTTAATAGGAAGGCAATATAGATTTATTAATAAAGCCAATTAGGATTAGAATCAACTAAGCAAATTTGCACTAGCCAATTAGGCCATATGTCATGATGAACTGATGAGTCATGAAATAAACTGATTGAAACAACATAATTGGTGGACAATCACCCTCATGTCAACAGCCCCATAACCTCAATTTTGTTACTTCCATTCTTTACGCCAGTTTTTGCTACACCAAAACCTTGACACTTAGCATAGTTGTTGTAATAATTACGAACTTCTTCTTCAGATTGAAAAATCATTCCAGCCTTGGGTGTTTCCATTTCATCCCCAACTAGCAATATTCCTTCTAACCCTTGCTCAATTCCTTTGTCTCCCTCTTTACCAGGCATTTCAGCATCTTGCACATAGGGATCTTCTTCCATTTCTAGTAACATAAAAAAAATAAAATAAATTATAAAGATAAGGTAAACATTATGCCATATTTACCCACAATACATGTGTACCAGCAAGCTTAATTTGTGTGCGAAAAAGAGAAAGTACACTTGTTTTCTTTTCAATTAGCAGAACCCAATATGAAATCCTTTGTAACTGCGTTACACAACCTAAAATTATATATATATATATAAGCATCCATAATTTATACGAGTTGCAACATAAAAAATTATTTAACTTTATTATCAGAAAGCTTCACATGGTGGGATAATTTACTGAATCTCTGGGAGTAGGAAAAAAAGAAGATGATGATGAAACCCATCTCAGACTACATATCAAACACATAAAATGCATATTCATACAAAAGATAGAAGAATACATTATATCTATATCTTTGGAAAAAAAAAATTGAAACAAGAGTGAAGTGAAGAAATTGAGTCACAAATCAAACAAATGAAATACACATCTGACACAAAAAAAAAAAAAAAAAATCAGAGGTGAAGTTTTATCCATACCTTAGATTTCTTTCCTTAATGTAAAAATGAAAAATATTTTAGTGTGTCCAAACTCTCTCTGAAAGATGAATCGATCGCTTGTGTTGGATGATGTTGGCATATGAGAGAGAGAGAGAGAAGCAGAAAACGCGTATGAGAAAGAGAGAGAGAACGCGCGTAACTGAAACTTTCTTTTTTTTAAGTTGAAAATACATTATTTGTCACCTAGACAGCTATGTAGATTCTGTCTAGCAAATTTGTCAAAGTTTTCTGCCTGAGTAGCATTACCCTTTTCCAAATTTGAAACAATGGGTTAGGTTAGATTCTACTGTCCCTGTAGGTGCAGGCGTGCAGGAGATATTCCCTCTAACCAATTAAAGGGTTTTATCACTAATACCCAAAAATATTTGGATAATCTATGTGGCATTAAAAGCCGCATGTACTAGTATCAGAAGTCATTCATTATTGGGACCCATAACATTATTTTATAAAAGTTTATTTAATATGAATTAAGTATAATTTTCTCGTTACCTGTAACTGCAAATTGTTGAGATAAAAATATCAATACTACCATAATTGAGAGAACGGATATAAAAAATTGCCAATTTTGATCCGTGTATTTGATAATGTAATTAAAATATCACTACTAAAGATTTTTAAAACAAAAATTAAAAAATATTTATTTTTAACTATCACTTAATAATTTCAACACTTAAATTTTTAGTTTTATCAATCAGAACCTTAATATTCTTCACCCAAGTATATAATTCGTCAAAAGAAAAATAAAACTCTAAGGACTTGTTTCGGCAAATATCAATATCTACAGGTGAATTTTGGGTCAATTAATGTTATTTTTGGCAGGTGATTCTCACTTCTATTTTTTCCTTCTTAATTACGGATTCTGCCATTCCGGTAATCCAGTAAAAATAAAAAAGGAAAATACATCTCTCTCTCTCTCTCTCTCTCTCTAGACTCCTGCCAGTTCCCCCTTTCTTTACTGTGGCTTGTGGTCCCATAGCCTTCTTCTCAATCCTCCTCTCTCTTCAAATAATCTCTCCAAAACCCTAATATTTCCTTTCTATCGCTCCAATCTTTCGGGCCATTAATTGATTTCGGTAGATCGATTCAAAGCCATCGAAAACCTAATTCCAACTACTCGTGTCTCAAATTTACTCCATAGCTCCACAGAAAAATCTATACATAAACCCAAGAAAGTAGGGTTTAATGTGCTTCTCCTAAAACACTTCATGAACAGGTACATCTCTCTTTGCCTCTCTTTGCGCAATTTGACTTTCTTATTCTCGCAATATTGTACCTCGATCAGTGCATGTCTTGTCTTGACAGGGTCCGAATACAGATATGAAGCGCGAATTGGCTTTCGCATTGGAGGCTCAGTCTCAGCTTACTGGTTCTTTCGGTCGTACACGAGCTTCGAAAGCTCATTGTAGTGGATTAAACGGAGTTTCTGAGAATAGAAGTAGTAAAAGACTCAAGGGTTTTGCTTCCAACGAGTCAGGATCGAATGGTTCTATTACTGTGTCTCGAGAAAAGCCTGAAACAAATGGTTTGATCTATCAGAATCAGGAAAAGAAGGTAAACACTAGTAAGTGTAATGGAATTTCTGTGTATACGAGAAGTAGAAGGTTCAAGAGTGCGATTGTGGATTTGGAGCTAAACGAGAGTGTGGTCAAAACTGCGAGTAAGGATGAAATAGAGTGCAATTTGGCAACACCGATATGTGAAGCCGACAATGGAGTTAATTTGGCACAGGCTTCAGTCATGGAGGAGCCAATGGGTGGTATTGAAAATCCTGCTCTCAAAGAAGGAGATTGTGAGGTGGCACAAGTTGTAGTTGATGAGATTAAAAAGATGAAGAAAGATGTGCCTGTAAAAGCTCCTCGGCGATTTACAAGGTCGGCATTGAAATCAAAGATGGAGCCAGAGGAGTGTTTGGTGTCAGGGCCCACTGGGACTGGTGTGCTGGATGGTGGTAATAGTGAAGCAGTTTTGGAAGTTGAGGGGAATGAAACTGGTGAGGTTAGTGCATTGGGGACTCCAACGAAGAAGTTGGAACTCAAAATGTCGAAGAAGATTGCATTGACGAAGAATCCTAAGACTGTTAAGGAGCTTTTTGAAACTGGTTTGCTAGAGGGATATTCAGTTTTTTACAATGGTGGCAACAAGGTATACTTTATGGCCCAATTCTCGTTTTTTCAGGGAATGTCTGGATATTATGTGAGAGTTGATCACTACACTTCTTTGATACATACATACATATGTATGTGTATACACATATGTGTTCTTTTCGGGATGGTGGATTTATAGGAATGAAAACCATGGTCAGAGTGATTTAAGAAAAGCTGAAGCAGGCAATTCACCGGAACTTTATAACACATGCAAGCACACGTGCGCACACACACACTCTTATACGCATATGTATACATGTTCAAGAGACATGACCAATTGACATTGTAAAACTCACGATCAGTTATCATGGTAAAACCATTTTCTTTTTTGGTCTTCCTCGTGATGATGGATTTTTCCTTCCAGATTCTATGAAAATGAAAATGGAGTGATTCAGTATCCATTGTAAATTTAAAGGTGCCCTAGTTGTTATCATTAAAAATCAAACATTTCTAGCGAGATACTAAATAGCTGGTATTTTACTTATAGGGATATGCACTTACAGGAGTGGTTAAAGGAACTGGTATCTTGTGTTCTTGTGATTTGTGCAAGGGATGCATAGTAAGTATCTTATATGATATTTCAATGTGCTTTCACGGTTTGCTAAGCAGTTCCATATGTTGTTTGTGTTTAATATTTCAGTTCTCTATTACGTTCACAAATGTAGGTTGTTACACCTGGCAAATTTGAGATTCATGCTTGTAAATCATACAGACGCGCGGCACAGTATATATGCCTTGAGAATGGGAAAAGCCTCCTTCAGGTGGTGAAGGCTTGTGAGAGTTCTTCTCTAGAAACATTGGAAGAGACAATTCAGAGTGCTATTGGTTCATTGACTGTGAGGGAATCTATCATATGTCAGAATTGCAAGGGTGAGCTTTGCTCTTATCAACTTAGTTTCATTTTAACATGTTTGACTGCAAGTGAGTTCAAAGCATGTTGGTTTTAATGATCTTTAGGGTCCTTTATTGCAACGGTTGCTGCAAAAGTTGGCCAATTTTGCGAGTCATGCTTGGAATTGAAGGACTTGCAAGCCAGTCCAACTCGAACACCTGGCCTAAGTCCTAGGTATGTTTTGTTTAAACTGTTTATTCTTGAAACCCAGTTGATTAAGTCGCTGTCTTGAATTGTTGGTGTTTTGTTCACAATCGGCTGTATACCTTCTGAGCCTTTACTAGTGTAGATACACTAAATGCATGAATGTTTTTTTATTACAATATAAGATTAATGTAATGCAAGGGACGGGTGAACTGTAGACTGAATTTAGGAAGATTAAAGTATGCTTAAAAAGTGTTTAAGTTTGTTTCTTCTGTTACGAGGATATTTGTTGACCAAGAGGGTTTCATATAAAAGGAAATCTTGCACACATGGATCGAATGTATTCTTTCATCTAGTATATATAGGGAGCGAATAAAAGGAATAAGTTTACACAAAAAACTAAAAACAATTACATTGAAAAAAAAAAGGCATTTGGTTCCACTTATAGTTTATCATTTGAAAAAATACATTTTCATTTTATTTCTATTTTTTTTTGGAAACCAATTACATATCTAGTAATCACTTGTGTTTCTCTTATTAAAAGAATAAAAAAAGATAAAATTTGTTTTTTGATTTAATGTTTATGAGTGGTTAAGGTTAAAATATTTAGTCTCAAGATTGGTGTTTTTTTTTCTTTTTCTTTTTTGATAAGTAAGTATTCATTAAAAAGCGCCAAAAGGGGGTCGCGGCCCAAAACAAGCTACACAAAACCTAAAATCCAAAAGAATTTCCATAGATTTACAATTAGAGACCTGAACCCAAAAGAATAGAGAATTAAGAACATAACACCTAAACTCTCCCTAGGGTACTCCACTCCATCATAGGATCTCCTATTTCTCTCTCTCCATAACGGCCACCAAAGACAAAGGGAAGCAGTCCTCCATTCATCTCTGACTTGGCATCACACTCGGCATCCACCCCAAGCGTTGACCAAACTCCTTGTGGACTTTGGCATGACCCACTGAATTCCAAAGATGGTACACAGCATAGAAGGAAGGTGTCCCAGGGTTGATTGTGATGCTGGAAGGATACAAGGACAAATTCTAGCTGCTTCAAGCTGTTTTTGAGGAGAAAAAGGATGTAGGGAAAACAATTAAAAGAAAATTATTCAAGAAGTGTTGTCGCCTTTATTGTATAATTCATATGTAAGAGGCCACAATGACCGTTGTAGCAGAATTGTGGATGATATTGTATTATAACATCCCGTGAAAGCTGATATCCCAATGATTTTACAACTATGGTGTATCAGTCTATAACAGTTGAGCATAGGATATAATCATGTGACGGTGCTATGTAACGTTATTGGCCTATTTTTTTAACCATTTCAACTGGCTCCGCATTTTGTTTTGAAGGTGCTCAAAATTAGCATGGAAAAAGTTTGGAAAGAAATGAAGTTTCAATTATTTATATGACTCAAAAGATTAGACTAGGCCCCAAAGAATGGATAATTTGAACTAGCTTTGATTTGCTTTTCTTTCTTTCTTTCTTTTTCTTTGTTATTCATTTCTTGTGTCTTATCCTATATAAAGGGATAGGCCTTCATCTCCATCTTCCTTATAAAGTGATGTAGGACGAGATATGAGTCGCATGCATGAGTTGCACGTGCTTCGCCTCTATTTTTGGAGAAGGGGCAAAGATAGATAATTAGGGATAATTTTTAGTTAATATTATTATTATATTAGTAATGTTTTTATTTTAGGGATATTTTCGTTATTTAATATTTTAGGGTTTTATTTTAGTAGTAGGATTTGATTAGGGTTTTCCTTGCTACCTATTTATATGTTGGTTCAGGCATTGTGAAAGGTAGACTTTGATGATTGAATATTATTGAGATTAATTATTTCTTCCTCCTATTTCTTCTTCTCTCTTATTCTCCTCTCTCATTCTCTCTCTTCTTCTCAATATATTTTGATATCGAAGCGCCCTACCTGTCCCGCATCATAAAGGCTACACTTTAACAAAGACTAATCCCGGTTAGATTGCTGCATTGTACCATTGTACTTTGAGTGTTATATCTTTAATACAGGATTCCCTGCTAAGCCTAAAAGAAACATAATATCACAACCAAAGAGCTCCAGAGCCAGGTTATGATTATATTAATAATTTATAAAGATACAAGAGTGAATCTTAGTTTGCACTGAAAAATAATCTTTTTTTCTGGATATTTTATTCTACTCTTATATGATTTCATCTGGGTTATTTTCAGGTCATCAATACCAGCTTTGGTCTTAAAGAGATCATCTAGAATAGCTAAAGTGGGTATTTTGTCTGAAAACAACAGTGAAGAGAAAATTCCAAAAAAGTTGGTGCCTTACTGGTCAATTTCCTTTTCTGTTAAGTTGGATACCGATTCCTTGTTTGCAATAATGGTTTAGAATTTAGGTGGATATTCTATTTCTCACTTTTGTTATGTGTGCATATGGTTATTTAGGTCCTTGAAACCAGCTTCGGGTTCAAAGTCATCTGAAAGTGCTTTAGTCAGTAGTTCATCGCAAAATAAGAGTAAAGAGAAGCGAGAAAAAAAGTTGGTGTCTTTTCTTTTCTTTTTTTGCGTTAAGTGAAATTACTTTTCTTCGTTTGCCATGAATAGATCTAGTTATTCTGTTCCCTTCTTTTAATATGGCAGGTCCTCAAAATCAGCTTGGGTTCTAAAGTCCTCAGGAAGTGCTTCAGTGCGTATTTCATCACAAAACAAGAGTAGGGGGAAGATAACAAAAAAGTCAGTGTCCTTTCTGGTTTCTTTCTTTTTCCATTAAGTTAGATTTTTATTTTCTTAGATTGCATTGAGTAGAATGTATTTTGTTGCTAGAAATTCTGTTTTTCTATTCTGATATGCTTTTATCTGTGTTATTGAAGTTCATTGAAACCAACTTTGGTTTCAAAGTTCTCTAGAAGTGCTTCAGTGCATATTACATCAGCAAACAGGAGTCGAGGGAAGATTAAAAAAAAGTATTTTTCAGGCTATTTTCTTTTAAAGTGATTATATATGTATATAATCAGCATCTTTTTCTGTAATTTCTTTTAAATTGTTTCCATTTTGTTGATTCAGGTCATCAAAATCAGTTGTGGCTCCAAGGTCCTCTAAAAGTGCCTCTTTATGTATTTATCCACAAAAAAAGGCACGATGGAAGATAACAAAAAAGTTGGTATTCTTTATATTTCTATTTAGTTGAGCACGTTTCTGCATAAAATAGTAAATAAAATTTGTTGGTTTTGCAATTTTCCCCCCTGTAATTGAAGAGATCTGAGGTTGCATAAGTTGGTTTTTGAAGAAGGTGGATTGCCGGATGGAACTGAATTAGCATATTATTCTCGTGGACAGGTTGATGAGACAACTGTTATACATGCTATATCTTTTCGTTTATCTTAACTCTTAAGTATATAAAGTGACATCTTTCTTATTGGCAGAAATTGCTCCAGGGTTATAAAAAGGGCCTTGGAATATTTTGTTCTTGTTGCCGTTCTGAGGTACTTTTCTTACTGCTTGAACTTCATAATTTGTGAATATCTGGTAGGTGGTGATAATTTCATTACAATTGATGAACAGGTCAGCCCCTCAACATTTGAAGCTCATGCAGGTTGGGCCTCGCGCAGAAAGCCGTGAGTTTTTTATTTTATTTTTTATCTTGAAACATAAGTCATTATGTTCGTTTCTTTGTATTTATCTTCTTTTTTTCAATAAAAAGTTATTTGTTTTTCTGCAGCTATGGAAACATTTACACATCTAATGGGGTCTCTCTCCATGAGTTGGCAATATCTCTATTAAAAGGTCGTGAGAAAGCTGCCAGGGACAATGATGATCTATGCATCATCTGTGCAGATGGTGGAAATCTTTTGCTTTGTGATGGATGCCCAAGGGCCTTTCACATAGGTGAATATCAAATTCTTTTGGAAGAATAACATATTCCTTAGCAGTTGCTTTTTAGACTTTTCAATGGTGGTGCTGGTCTCTGTAGTTTAATATTTCTTACTTAAGTAATATTATAAATTAATGCTGACTTAGGAAATAAAATAAAGAAGAAACTATGGAGAGAGGAACAAGGAAGTGCTTGTAACTCTAATTGCACTGCTGTGTAAATTTCAGGACAATACACTGAAGCTAGAAATACATAGTTTCTTACTTTTTTATATATATTAGTTAATTGTTGTCTTTCTTTGTCCTTTTACCACGTGTTTAGTCCCATGTTGTTTTAACTTGCAAAGAAAAAAAAATTAAACCGAAGAAAAAATATTTCTTACAAGTTATGGTTGTTACAAAATCTTGACTCTGAGGACTTCTTAGAAATATATCTGGACTTTTATGATCGATCAGTCAGAGCAATGCCTTATTCTTTTAGAGACATAATTAATAGACTGAATATTGATTTTTACCTATTAAAAAAAGAAAAAACTTAAATCTTGGTTTTTACACAATATCAATCTTGTAAAAGTTTTTCTCATACAATGACTAGGTTTTTGTGTGGATTCATTCTTTAGCTAGCATATTGCCTAGGTAATCTGATCACACTGGCACTACCTTTTTTTTTTTTTTTTACTATCCTGAGATTTTTTTTGGTAGGTAAGAAACACATATGCGCCGGCTTGAAGCCTTGAACCGCTCACCTCCCCTTTGGAGAGGAGAGCTCATGCTACCTGTGCCAATGTCCAGGTGGTTCCAATTCTCAGTTTAATGTACAATATGCAATTACGAGAAAGAATAGAGAATGTAATTTACCCATAATAAAGAAATAACCACTGTAAAGATGCCAACCATCAAAAACCTTTTCTCGACTCTCTTTCTATCTCTATTTTATTCTCTATGATGCTTATTCAATGCTCCACCCAAATCTACAACGCTTGCTTTGGAGAGAAATTCTTTAGGTTGAAGAGAGAGTATAATCCATTTCATATGAATAAGGGCGTATTGGTAAATTCAAGTCAGTCAAAATGAGGTTAGTTTTGTCATTCTATATGGGTCAAAGAGGATAACATTGTCTCTTCATACATTTCAGGGGCAAAAATGGCATTGTAATATTAGAAAACCATAAACCTCAGGGGCAAATAGTGTATCTTTTGAGTACACAACGGACTTGGGGGACGTTTTTGTCATTTCCAAACTAGAGGCGAGTCAAGTGTAATATTTCCAATTTTTTTAGGATTATTAAATTAGGACTATCTTAGTGAAGATTGAGAGTAATGAATATTATACAGGAATGTTAAGTCAAATCAATAATAAGTAGAGAAAACATTTAAGAATATGGATACTAAAGTTATAGGATTACCAAACCAATTTAACGAAATTTTGAAGGAGGAAGTGATGCCAGCTGAATGGAGCATTGTAGAATAAAAAATAATGGATATATACAACACTATAGGAACCTACTGAGGAATCAAATTACTGAGTCACACTATGAAACTATGGGAAAGGGTGATTGGACAAAGATCAAGGAAAATCAACTATATCTGGTAACCAGTTTGGATTTATGATAGGTAGATCCAATATAGTGGTCATTTACTTTTAATAAACATGGCCATTTACTTAATAACATAATGAATTGATGAATGTACAAGTAAAAAAGAAGGAAAAAGTCAACTATATTTGGTAACCAGTTTGGATTTATGATAGGAAGATCCATTATGTTGACCATTTACTTAATAAGATAATGGATTGATGAATGTAGAAATAAAAAAGAAGATTCACACAATTTCCATAGTTTTAGAAAAGACTTATGACAGGGTACAGAGAGACATTATTTGGTAGGCCCATACAAAGAAAAGAAAAGGAATCATGTCAATTTTATCATAAGTTGTCCAAGATAAGTATAGATACACGAGGAGTACAAACTATATCCGTAGAAACTAATGACTTTCTTATTATATGGTTTGCACCAAGGACACAAAGCTTGAACCTGTTTGTAGTAGTTTTAGATGAAATAACAAAAGATATATAAGGTGGCATTTCATGCTAAGTAGGGCCCAGTGAAGGCATTTCCCCCCACTCAATTTTATTTTTATTTTTATCGTGTAAATATATTATTTTGTAATTGTAAATACACCCCTCTTAAAATTTTCAAAAAGTGAAAAAGAACCTCAATGTTTTAATTAATTCCTAATTTTTCTTTTCACAATTTTAGATTTACTCTGTCTTACAATGTGTCTATAAATATCTCTCCCACAATCTAAACAAGTTCATCTCTTCTACTTGGTCTCTCTTTTGCTCTCTCGATCTCTCTCCAATGCAAAAGTACAAAGAGGAAGAAACTTACAAGTCTTCTAGGTTTTAGTCAATTTCATGACCCTAAGCCAATATGAAAGAAATCCTAATCCCCTTTTTCCTCCCATTCTTGCTCGTTATGCAAAATTGAAATTTCCTTTAAAGAAATGAAAAAAAGTGAGTAAGATTTTGTTAAAATATTGCATATATAATAGTATTGTGAATGAGGTGATTGTGCAACGCTTTCTGAACAATTATGGATGTATTTGTGAAATATTATGTATCAATATTTAAGTTTTTTTATCTATTATTTTGGTTCAGGTTTTCTATTGCATTCACATTCTTCAACATTGTTTTACCCCACAAGATAAAATTTCTGGCTCCACCACTGATTACATGGTGCATGTTGTTTGCTGATGATATAGTTCTGTTAAACACTTTAAAGGAAACTTTTGCATGATGATGCAACAAGTAAGATTGGAACAAAAAACGAAATGGACATGCTTATGGTATCTTATGCAATAAGAGAATATTGAATAGGTTAGAAGGGGAATTTTATATTATACAGAGCAAATTGCTAGAGATTGAAAAAGAAATAAGAATGCTATATTATATCGTTGAAATGGGAATGTTGATACATGTAACTAGAAGAGACATGATTATAATCAACATGTTCTAAGAGAGATTAGGAGTTGTAACCTGTTTGTGATAAAATAAGAGAAAGTTAGCTTATGTGGTATGATCATGTACAATGTAGGCCAGAAAAATGTGGCAAAATAAAATGAATTTTAGTTAAAATAATACGCCTAGGTAATAGTAGACCATAACTAATAAGTTAAGAGGCAAAGAGGAAAAGCCAAAACTAGCATGGGATGGGAGGAAGTAATGACGTATGATTAAAAAGAATTGAAAAAGAGAATCCACGTAGCAACTTCATTGGAATGGATCAAGGTAAGGATGTGATGTTTATCTAGCACAACCCTACTTCTCTATGCTTACGCCTAGCTTGAAGCTTGTGGCGGAGTTAGAACTCGTGCATTGGATTATATCCTGAATTTACTAAATGATGCTATAAAAGCATGTTTTCTATTACCTTCGTTTACTTGATATTTGGACTTCTTTTCAGTTGACTGAAGCAGTCGTACTCGAAATTGTTTCTATGGTCTTGCTCTTTCTTAGTTGGTTTTTTGGTATTCTTATTGGCTTGTACAGAATGTGCATCCCTTACCAGCATCCCTCGTGGTAAATGGTACTGTAAGTATTGCCAGAATATGTTTCAGAGAGAGAAGTTTGTGGAGCACAATGCCAATGCTGTGGCAGCCGGACGGATTTCAGGAGTTGATCCTATAGAACAGATCACAAAGCGATGCATTCGCATCATCAAAAACCCAGAAGAAGCTGAAGTTATTGCATGTGTATTATGCAGGTGGTGATTATATGCTTGCACTGTATGCATGGCAAATTTGTTGAAGCTTGGATCTTTGCCATGATTTTTGTTTTGTAGTTGTTATGAACTATTAGTGCATATTCTACACTTTAACACTACCTTCATCATCTGACAGATCCTTTATTTTTTGTTGTGTATAGAGGTTATGACTTTAGCAAATCTGGATTTGGTGGACTCACAGTTATACTTTGTGATCAGGTATTTGTCTCAATTCGGCATCTTGATTCATATCTCATCTATTATTAAGTGATATGAACAAGGAGTGCCATACGCTAAATCTTGGATATCGTGTTTCTTATAACTAATTAACTAACTAGTGTACTTTATATGCCCAGTGTGAGAAGGAATATCATGTTGGCTGCTTGAAGAAATATAAAATGGCAGATCTAGAGGTGTGCACGTATGATGTATATAATATTTCTCATAGTTTGCACATTGTTTACTTTTTATAAAGTTACTTTTTCTGCCCTGTACTTGCTACTCATTTTCTGCCTTCTGGATCAAAATGTGATGCCTTTTATGCAACAGGAATTGCCAAAAGGGAAGTGGTTCTGCAGCATGGATTGCCAGAGTATGTATTCTGCACTGCAGAATTTGCTAATTCGTGGAGAAGAGAAGCTCCCAGACTCTCTTTTGGATGTTCTAAAGAAGAACCAAGAGGATAAAGGTTCAGGCACTGTCTTCGACTTTGATGTGAGATGGAGGCTTCTAAGTGGCAAAATTGCTTCTCGTGAAACTAGATTGCTGCTTTCAAAGGCTGTAGCCATCTTCCATGTAAGTACTGGTTGTGCTATATCCACCTTGATACTTCATTTGTTCAGGGATTAATTATTTCCTCTAGTGATAATTGGTGGTCCAATTGTTATTTTATGATTGGTGCAAACGAAATATCTTAATTAGTTTTTGGTTCAAACGTTTTATAAATTAAATTTATGTCACTTTGGAAACTCTCCCGTCTTTATGAATTTATTCATGTTTGTTTAGACCTAAGGTATGCATTTTTTATTCATCGGCTACACTTTTTTCATGAGAGCAGCCACTTTGTTCTAGATAATACCTAACATGCTAGCAATAGGAAACAGGGGGTAGGATCTTAGGATTTTTATTTTTATTTTTACTTTTTCCCCCTTTGTATACCTAGTCTTAACACCATATATGATTTTATATGATCTTTTTGCTGCATTTACTCTGTGCGTGCTCAAATTGTTCGCTGATGTAAGGTTGAGCTCATTATATATTATGCTAGGACTAAACATCGTCCATTTATATCTTATGCTAAGACTAAACATTGTCCTTGAATATTTCTGTACTTTTTAGCCTTCACATGGATTTTATCTTTGTGCTTGTTATTAATCTGACATTTTTGGATTACTTGAAATGCATATAAGGAGCTACCATCAATGCAATTGTTAATTGAATAATGTCTCTTGCCTCTGCTTCAGGATTGCTTTGATCCTATTGTTGATTCGACAACTGGACAGGATTTTATTCCATCAATGGTTTATGGGTAAGCATCACATAATATGCCCGCTTATCATGCATAATTAGTCCCCTAACTCCCCTTATTCTCTTTCCCCATGTATTTCCGTTGTTGTTCTGTCTTGTCTAAATTAATTTTGCATTTCTCTCTCTCACAGAAGGAACATAAAGGGCCAAGACTATGGAGGGATGTATTGTGCAGTATTAACAGTCAAGTATGAGTTATTTGACTTTGTTGTTGTACTTGTAGAGGTTTTTAAGATACTGTTGGACTACATTCAAGGGTCCAGATTTTACCTCAGGAGGAGGTTAAATAAATAAAATTTTCAAGAATGTATGCATTTTGCTGCAAGGTTTCTAATACATAATTTTTTGCTAATCATGCAGCTCATCTGTTGTATCAGCTGCAATCCTCCGAGTTTTCGGATGCGAAGTTGCAGAACTCCCTTTAGTTGCAACAAGTAAGGGTAATCAAGGACAGGTGAGATTGATATGTCTTTTTGGAATGCACACATTCTCTTTATGACCTTCTCAATCAGCTAAAATAGAAAAAAAGGGCCATTACTCAATATTGGTCCTGCCAACAAGGGGTAGTACTATGAGGGAAACATGGAGATGCCCTCGGACATTATTTTGCCTATAGTGGGCTGTTATTAGACTCGAACCATCGTCTTCACCTTCTCAGCCCGTGCTTTTTACCATTGCACCAATTGATGACCCCAACCTACTCAATCAACTATGAGATCAAATTCCTTATTCCAGACAATTTCTTCTGTTTTGCACCCAATGTTCCTTTCAAGTTTGTTACAGTGCATAGACACTACTTTCTCTGTATGTT
The DNA here is from genome assembly GCA_026545225.1 of Cornus controversa. NCBI lineage: Eukaryota > Viridiplantae > Streptophyta > Magnoliopsida > Cornales > Cornaceae > Cornus > Cornus controversa. Next base: position 70,095,640 of record CM048848.1, on the reverse strand, counting down.
TCTAAACGTTTTGCGAATGATGATTCAGGGTTTTTTTTTTTGCACGTACCTATTAATAGTTTAGGGGGTAGTTTTTTACTTCTCATAGACAACTTTACCTGGCTGTTTGTTGCCCGTTAGTAAAGGAACGGAAATTTTGGCCAGCTGATGTGCACGTGACAAAAGTTAGAACTCAATCCCTATTTTACCCTGTTTCGGCAGACAAAATTGCCCTTCAATCAAAAGGACAAAATGCAAAAAAAAAAAATCCCTTGAATTATTTTGCATTTGCGAATAATCTCCCTGACCTTCAAAAAAGTCTTCTAAACTATAAAAGAATTACAAATTAACCCCTCCATTATTCAATTAAAAGTAATGAAATTACACAACTACCCTTTAAAAATGATTTTGAAATAATAAAATTATCCAAAATTGAGTTAAGACAATTGAAATAACCCAACTCTTTACCCCCCGTTGGAGTCCTAAAAATGGATCTCTCCATATATTTTTGTATGGGACTAATTATTTCCAGGACATATTGGTCATATTATTAACCATTTCTTAACGAAAAAATAACAAGGGGCAATTTGCATGGTTTCACAATAGTATAAGGGGTTATTTTTAAATTGATTGTTCAGGTTGGTTTTTTTAAATTTGAGAAAGTTGAAGGGGGGTTTTCTCAATTTTTTTGTCATTTGAACAGTTACCTAACGTCTAGTCCTCATTTACTAACTTTTAATGTTTTAATTTTATTTATTTTTTGTGCAATGACGGGGTATTTGCAAAATCCTAATAGTTCACAGTTTTTTTTTGCAATCTACCTTTTATAATATTAGAACTTATAAAACCACAGCCAATTTATGTAACAATGTTAATGAAATGCCTAAACTGATCGTTCCGAGACCCATTTTCACAGAACTACGTCTACATTTCACTCTTTCTTAACCTTAAAAAGCCTTTTCAATAAAATTTTCAAATGGGAAACCGCGTGAGATAGCAAATTCAGTAGACACAAAGCAATGCATGTTGGGAATTCGAGCCTTTGCTAGTGACTTGTTACACTAATTTATTGTCCATATTAATTGTGAATAATCTGAAAATTAATGAATTATTAGTGATAAAGTTGGATTGTTTGGTAAAAATTGTGTAGCAAGTTTAGACTTTGACATGAAAACTACTTTCTTTAAGACCATTATATTCATCTTTAACAATTTATTCTTTAACATCTATTTCAATAGTGCTGCTATTTTATTTTTGTTTGATGGAGCTCAAATGCCTGCACAGGGTTACTTCCAGATATTGTTCTCCTGCATTGAGAGATTGCTGTCTTTCTTGAAGGTGAGGACCTTTGTGCTCCCTGCTGCTGAGGAAGCAGAATCTATATGGACGCATAAATTTGGTTTCGAAAAGATACCTTTGGAACAGGTATACATGGTTGCTTGTGGTGTAAGTTTTTTTTTTTTTTGAACTGCCCTTGACATCAATATTTGTCCATTGTTCTGCAGCTTAACGACTTTAGAAAAGACTTTTTGCAAATGATGACCTTCAAAGGAACGTCTATGCTACAAAAAAGGGTTCCCCAGTGTCGAATGATTCTGCAAGATGTTTAGTTTGTTTTGATGTTTCTACCGGGTCTACTTGACGAGAAATTCTACAATACTCCGGGGATATTTTGCCACATGGTATCCTTTGCGGTGTTTTGATGTTTCTACAGGGTCGAGCTGAGTGCCGTGAAGTCATTTTTCTCATCGGCTTTATCTTCTAATGTATATCAGATGTGGCGTTTTGGGGAAATATTTCTCTATTATTATTTATCGGCTGTAATGGTTCTCATCAACGGAACATTTGAAATGAGATTGTAGCCTTAGGTGAAATATAGTCATTGAAGATAGATGGAAAATAGCTTTTTGTTGGGCCATTGACTCACTGGAGGGTTGATTTGTAAAGTGGATTGACAGTTCTGATAGTAAATGCAGTTGAATTCTTTTTTGAATTTCGCATCTCCGCTCTTCATCCCTGGTTGCTTTCCACTGATTCCTTGTGGTTTACGAAGATTTTAACATTGTACATACTATACTGATACTATCTTAATCCACGGACTACTAAATTTATAATATAAATAAATGAGTAATTAAGGGACAAAATTGTAAAAAAAAAATTAATTATTTAATAAAGAAATAATATTAGTAAAAATATTATTCTAATTAGAAGAGGAGCACTATATGATTAGGAAGATTATATATATATATATATAGGGTTGTCTAGTTTTTTAATATAATTCTAGAGGGGATTAAGAGAATTTGCAAAATTAGCTGATATTTTACTAATTTACCGATATTTTCATGTTGTAGTAATATGTAGGGTTTAATCTAATCAAATTAATAAATATAAAAATACCTTAGATGTGCATATATATGCAAAAATATGTCCATGTAATTGTATAACAATGGTGAATATGTGATTTTTGTGTGAAACATGGTGACTAGTTTAAAATTAATTCTAGATTGCAAATTCAATTTCATGAATAACAATGTTTTATATATATATATATATATATGCATGGTTTGGGTTGAGTTAATTAACTTGGATTGACAATCGGGTGAATATTTTATATCTCGTGCTTAATTATGAGTCTCCAATCCGTCCAAATTGTACCGTCTACATATATGAACACAAAATCTAAAGTGAAAAAAAAAGAAAAGAAATATTATGTAATGGATGTGTATTGATGATTTGATTGTTTAAACAGCTGATGTGATTTGACTGTTTAAAGAGTTGATGTGAGTGTTTTATGGTAGGTTTTTTTTTTTTTTTTGATTGATTGGGTTAATTTGGAGTGTTTGCGGTGGATTTGAAGAAAGCTTGTTTTATGGTGTATGAAGCCTAGAAAAACTTCTTGTTTGGGAACGATCAGATTAGACCATGGATTTGAGAGATTTTTGGTCCAATAAATAGTTTAAAGATGAGGAGTTGGTTGAGATAGGTTTTGCTTCGAATCGATGGCGGTTGATAGGCGAATTAATGGTTGAAAGTTGGGCAGGTAACAGGCGTTCACTGTGCCTGAACGAGCAAGAGGAGGAAGACCCATATCCTCCCAGGCCAGCGCGTTGTCCACGCATGCGGTGGCCTCAGGCAGTGTTCCGAGTCTCAAGTTGGGTCTACGGGCTCCCCTCGCCAAGACCAGTCGGATGGGCCCACTACAAGAAATTAAAATATATTTTTAAATAGAAAAATTAAGAAATAAATATTAAAAAATTAAAAAATGTATTTAATATTAACCTTTTAAAGTCAAAATGTACTTAGTAAAATAGATTTAGGTTAATTAACTATTTATTTAGTTCAAAAATTAGCTTTTTAGGCACGAATTATAAATTATTCTTAGCTAAGATTACATGTTTTTAGGTATGACACTCAGGTTGATTAAAATTAAAATTTAGAGTAGATTGACACGTTGTGTACGTGTCCTAATTTTATTGGTGCACCAATCATTCGACCTCAAGTAGTGATTTTTGGATGTGTCCTTTTGGTTGAGGTTGTGATCCTTTCCGGCCACTAATAGTGATTTGGATTGAGGGTATGATCATCTATCTCTATCATTAGTAATTTGGGTATTATTGTGTATATGCCTTGTTATTTCAGTATGGGTTGAGTTAAACTGTGGTCTCTTCCACATTAGGGTATATGTTAAGTTGAGTTGTGATCTTTACTCTTGTATGTGTTGGGTTGAGTTTTGACCTCTTCCACATTACCTGAGGAGTTGTGATCTCTCCTTGCCATAACAAGGAAGAATGTGGGTTAAATTAAAAAGTGTAGTGGTGGTTTTTTAGTATATACTAGTGTTCACTTAGTTAATGGAATAATGGTAGTTGTGTAAACCTTCGAGAGAGGGTCTGATTAGTGTTGTGTGGTGACCTTTGTGGACGGGTGTGATGTGGGCGGATGCGAGCGATATTAAACGAGCTACTACACTGGCAGATTACAGGGTGTTCAATCCCACATTACCTGGGTGTGAAGAAGAGGATATGTTTATATGTTGTGTATTTTTTCCAAATGGTTTGAAGCCTTTGGGGTAAAACCCAAAAGCAAAACGGTACGAACTTAGGCACAAAACGGATAATATCATATCATCAGGTGGAGCGGGCCATTACAAATGGTATCAGAGTCGGACCCAACCGAAAGTGTGCCGATGGAAAACCTGTGTGTTCTTCAGCGGACTGTTACAATATAAGTGTATTAGTCATAATAAGTGTATCGAGAAGATAATCAGAAGCGAGGCATAGGTGAGAAAGATGGGGTGGAAGAATTATTTGGTATACAAGCTACTCTTAATTGAAAAATCTTTTTAATGATTTTCATTGTCCGATAGTAAAATATTTTCAGGAGATGTTTTACATGATTTCTTGCCTTTAATGTGTTATATATATATTTTAAAAGTTATATTTTAAAACAAATTTTGCCTCTTTTTCAAATCACTAATGTGGCATAGTGACAAGACGACATGTGCCTTTTTTAAATATGTAAAGAGAAATAGAAAGAATCTTAACTTTATATCTCTTATATTTAAAATTTAAATTAGAAACGTGTCATTCACGTCAGTAATTTGGAGGAGGTTCTTTATCACCAACGTAGATGGAGAAATTATTCATTTTTTGTATTATCTTTTATCTTTTTCATTCACGTCAGTATAAGTGCATCTATTATCTTTTTTAAACATACCTATAACATGCCTTTTTTTATTTATTTATTTACAGAATTGATAAAATATTTTCAATAAAGTTATAAAGATAATAACATTTTTTCAAAAATTTAAATAAACAGAACCAGATTTTCTCTGCTACACAAAACTTTGGCTATACATCAAAATGACCTCATATTAAGAGTATGACACATGCAACACTCTTTACTTCAACTACAACACCTATTTACTTTGAAAATACAATATACATTATTTTGATAACGCAACACTTAGTACTTCAAAGTAAAGAGTGTTACATTCTCAAAATAAATGTGTGTTTTATTTCATTTTTGAAATAAAATAAATATTGCATTCTTGAAACAATAAATGTTGTATGTGTTGCATTCTCTAAAATGACATTGTTTTGATGCACAATAAAGTAAAATAAGAAGGCAAAACTGTGTGAATTGGAAGAGGGAAAAATAAAAATTCAATTCCAAAAAATCACATCATCTTTTCTTTTGTTTATATTTTTTATCAATTAAAGGGTTAAAATCAGAAAACCCTCCCTAATAAAACCCTCCCTACTATAAAAAATTCTCATAAAATTTCCTTATACTAAAAAATCAACCAAATTGCCCCTTGCCGTTAGTTTTTGGTTGATTTAAACAAAGAATTGCCGTGTGCATGTCACGTGCTCTCTTAAGTGGTATTGAAATGACTAAATTGCCTTTGACTAATCCGTTGAATTTTAAAGGACGATATTACTCTTATATAAGTCACATGCGTTCAAATCATAAAACCCTCCTTTACTATCAAAAATTCTTATAAAACCCCATATACTAAAAAATCAACCAAATTGCCCTAAGTGCATATATAAACATGGTCATTTACATGTACTAAGTGCATATATAAACATGGTTGTGTGTAAACGTCATATTCATATACAGAGAATGGGAGTGGTGGGACATGAGATTTGTATATGATGGATGCCAGAGTATGAAAGGTGTGTATTACACAAACAAAAGTACTTCGCATTTTATTTTTGGGTTAAAATAAAAAAGCCCCATTTACTAGGGGTGCACAAAGAACCGGTGGAACTGGAATCGGAATCGGAATCATAAAGAACCGTAATTGAACCAAATCGAACCGTCATTACGGTTCTGGTTTCAAATTTTAGGAATCGTTCCCAACAGTTCCGGTTCCGATTCTGATTCTAGGCCCATTAGAATCGAACAGAACCTTTACGAACCAGAACCGTTGTAAATTATATATATATATCGTCTAATTTCTAACCTTAGGTTTTCATTCTTATTCAACTTATTCCGCTCTGTTCATTCCCTCACCTCATGACACAACAATTGAGAACAAGTGAGCAAGCCGTAATAGTATACCACTCCGGTCTCCTGCCCTCTCTCGTAACTAGATCTCCATCACGAACTCATTCAGTAACTCCTATCTCTTTCTCTCTATATATATGCACGTATTGTATTTTGACATCTCCGAACTCCGAAGGTGAAATTCTCAACAAAATCAAAGATTTCAATCTATGTTCAACACACGACCAACTCTCTTGGATCCCAAATTCACTCTCAATTATGGCAGAATCGATATTTGGAGAGCTCTCGAAAGCTTTTTCTCGTTGAATTGGGTCTAGATTTGAGATTGCTTTAATTTCTATTATGGTAGCAAAGTTTTCAATTCTTGAAGAGATGGGAGAATGCTACAATAATTCTCTATCAAATATTAGGAAAACTTCTTTCTTATTCATCATCTTCTTTATTCTGTATTCTACATTAGCATCTGTAAAAATTTTAAAGACTAAAAATATTGCATATTGATGTTCACTCACATGATGATTGAATTCAAGTTATTGATTCTTCCATGCTTGTTGCTTTTTCCATCAAGTAGTGATTTGATAACATGTTCTGTTATCTATTTACATATACAAAGGAATTGTGATTCGAAATTGGAACCGAACCGCGTCTCACGGTTCTATACCTCAATGATTCATGTTCTGGTTTTAAAATTAAGGAACTGTTGGTATCGGTTCCGGTTCCGCTAGGAACCGAAGCGTGTGCAGCCCTACCCTTTACTATACAAAATTCTCAAATAGCTCCCTTAAACGACATCGTTTTATGTATGGACACATCCGTCTTGCTAAAATAATATAAGGGCACATCCGTCATTTACAACTAACTTTTTTATGTATTTATTTTATAAAATAAAAAGAAGGATATTTTGTTAATTTCAAATTCAAGTTGATGGAGCTGTTAAATTTGTCCTAATATGAAAGAAATTGGTAGTAAACGGGAGTTATTAGAAAGTTAGGGAGGTATTTGAAAACAATTTATAGTAGAGGAGAATTTTATGATTTTAACCTTCAATTAAAAGAGAAAGTATTGAATAGTCCGAAAGTAACAGATAAGGTAATATTCATTCAATAAACTTGCCTTGTTAAAATAAAATACTCGGTTACCCATTGTCATGGCCACACATTTCTTCACTAGCAAAGACGGGACTTAAATTCTCTCCAAAACGGATTCTTTCCGTGCTAATTGAATAACAAACAAAAGCACCATGTCACCTACTCATCAAATTCAGGTTATTTGTATTTTAAAATTTACTATTTTAAATTATGAATTTTACCACTTTAATTGATTAAATTGTGTCACTTAAAATTTGGTAAAATAACAATTATATTAGTGAGAATTTAAAGTAAATTGTGATGAAATTAGACTGCAGAGTTGAGTTGAAAAAGGTTTAAAATAATCACTATATTAATAGTTATTTTAATCATAGTGATTATTTTAAAATAACCACTAATACGAGTGCATATTAGTGGTTTATGTCATGAAAACAAGATCACTTCCGTTTGGTTAGACAAAATCAAAATAAAAAAGAAAGGAAATGAAAAATGAAAAGAAAAATGAAGTGAATGAAAATTAACTTTGTTAGCATGAATTTTTTAAAAAAAGTTGTAACAAAATATTATTTTAATGGTTTGGATAGCACGAAAGTGAAAAAAAAAATAATTCTGCCAGTCAAAACTACCTTTATGATTCAAATAATAAAAAAATAAATGAATTTCTATTAGATGAATCATCTTTATGCCCAACTATTTATATTTATTTTTAGCAAAGAAATAGTAAGATGATGACTTATTAAAAATAAAAAATTTAATTATTTGTATTTATTTTTAAAATAAGGCTTCAAAATATTTTTCTTATGTGAAACTTATTGGTGATTTAAACTTTATTTATTTTTTGTTAAATGCAGGGAAAGGAAGTTTCAAGTTCATGTCATCAAAACTATGGATGTATAGATGAGTTGGTTGGGTACCACAATGATAGATAATGAAAAAAAAAGATTAAAATATATATACCATAATTAAATAAAAATAAAGTAGAAATAAAAAAGAGAGTTCTAGAGTCAAATAATAAAAGAAGAAAGACAAAATATATTATTGTTTTTCACGATTATATTATATTACTATAATTTTTAAGTGAGAGAGAATGTGTTATACTAGAAAAGTTGCACTGAAGAAGAGTGAAGATTACTATAATTTTTAAGTGAGATAGAATGTGTTTAAGAGGAAAACTACACTTAAGAAGAAGAGTGAAGAAAAAACTAGTGGGGCATAATAGGAAAGTAAGATATAAAGTGAGAAATGTTTTGGAATAATATGATAATTATTGAATACTACTTTCCTCAAAGTTTTCACTTTTTTTCTAACATGGAATCAATGTAAAAAGAAGGAAAATTTTGATTTTTTTTCGAAGTTTGGATAGCGTGAAAATGAAACTTTTTAGAAAATTTAAATTTTCACACGAACTGTTTTCTTCCAAAACATTTCTCCCTAAAAGAACACGCAAAAATAACAATTTCAATGTAAAACAATTGCTTTTTTATTTTACATTCCAATTTTATCGAACGTCAAATAACTGCAAATCTTCATGAAGGGAAATATAGAAGATAGAACTGCAGATGTGCATGAAGGCAAATGTAGAACATACTGAATATGTACCTTTCATGTTAGGTAATTTATATATAGTGTTAAAATCCCATTGTTTCTCAATATTCCTAGTTTCTCTATTTATAGTACTAAAAAATAAATAAATATCAATTATATTTATAGGCCATCAAAGAATTGAAGAGAACTTTCCTACTAATCATGCTACTTTGTGAAAGTGTAAAACATTTTGAAATATTGAAACCATCTAAATACCCAATTATTTTGGTTTATTTGTTGTCAGCGTGCCTGGTGACATCTACGTGTCCTCACCTTGTTTACAATGCATAACATAGGGAGAGAATAAAGTCAACAACAATTTTGACTTAATTTTCTTGAGATTTGACATACTCATATTCTTCTTCATTTTTTTAAAACCATACCTACTTTGCCTTAGATATCTATTTTATAACCGACTAGCGTATTTAGCGATGATGGAACCTTATGTTATCGATTTGGTAAGTGAATCGTTTTCTTCTCACTTTCATGATATTCAAATTAACAAAATAATAATTTTTTACAAAGTTTTTAAACCTTTTTCTGCTAACCAAATACATGTTGAAATATTTATTTCTTGACCGAGTAGCATACTTAGCCATGATAAAACCTTATGTTAGTGATTTAGTAAGTGCATCGGTTTTTTTTCACTTTCGTGCTATATAAAGTAACAAAATAATAAATTTTTACAAAATTTTTTCCTTCTAACCAGATGCACGTTGAAAATTAAAAATTTCTTTTTCTCATCTCACTTTTCTTTCACTTTTGCTTTCTACTATAATTTCATCTAATCAAATACACTCTTAAAAAATTTATTTATTTAATTTTCTTTTCTTTTACTGCTATTTCTAGTTAACGAGATTGGATTGCGAGAAAAAGTAATTTATTCAGTTTTTTTTTGCAAGTAATTTAATCAGTTGGCGTCAGCTCGAATCTCCTGCCGTCTTATCCCAGCCGTTCATTTTATCTACTTGAAACGGACGGCTGAGGTACCCTCAATCCACATCAATGAAAAGTGAAAACGCACCAATCAGCTCTCGCTTCCTAACCTCTGTATAAACACTCTAACTCCACTAGTCCATTTCAAGACCTTTTCATCCGATCTCTCTCTCATTGTCTTTTCATCTCTCTCTCTACAATGGCGCCCAGAGCAGAGAAGAAACCAGCAGAGAAGAAACCGGCCTCAGCCACCGAAGAGAAAAAGGCCGAGAAAGGTCCGGTAGCAGAGAAGAAGCCAAAGGCCGGTAAAAAGCTTCCGAAGGACGCAACAGCGTCAACAGAGAAGAAGAAGAAGAAGAAGTCAAAGAAGAAGAGCGTGGAGACCTACAAGATCTACATCTTCAAGGTCCTCAAGCAGGTCCATCCAGATATAGGTATTTCGAGCAAGGCCATGGGGATCATGAACAGCTTCATCAACGATATCTTCGAGAAATTGGCTCAGGAGGCGTCGAGGCTTGCCAGGTACAACAAGAAGCCTACTATCACATCCAGGGAGATCCAGACGGCCGTGAGACTAGTGTTGCCCGGTGAACTAGCTAAGCACGCGGTGTCTGAGGGGACTAAAGCGGTGACTAAATTCACTAGCTCTTGAATCAGGGTTTCTTTATAAATCTGAGGATTAGGGTTTTTGTGGTTTTTGATTGGTGTAAATCTTGGTCTTTTGAAAATTTTCAAATGCTGATGAATGGATGGTAGTCCTAGTTTATAAGGATTTTGTGTTTCATATTTCTTGGTTGACTGGTGCTAATAGGAAATGGCGGCCTTTAAGCTGATTGAAATGTTTGTATTTTTCTGGGTCTATTGTTTGTCTTCCCCATTTTTGCCTTGTAGGACATTGATTTTAATACTGTAGTTCATATTCATTCTGCAAGTAACCCACTGTCATGTAAGAGTTAAATCGATGTTTGTAGGTGCCGCTCATATTAATATATGTGTATGTATACATATAATGTGGAACAAACATTCTTTTTAAAATTTGAATCATACCAACATTAATTTTTAAAATTTATTAGTGTGGGTGTGACAACATGGAGGACTTTGAAACTGTGTGCACTTGGGTTTTGAAGCTATTCTCAAAGGTATGCATTTCTCATGTTGCAAATGTATTTGTGTGCGCTGCATGTTTTCTTGGCTGGAAAAGTTGTGTCAAAATATATTTTGGAACAGACTAAAGGTAATCTTGGGCGTCAAGCTTAGAAGATGATGTCCCTGTTTTCACACTTGTTATTTGCAGATAATTTCCCGCTGTCATATTCTTGGAAGCTATTAGTGGAGATGAGTGTTTTATATGGTAATGGCTATTACTAGTGTTAGTCAAGACGATCGAGACATTACAAACCTTTGGCTATTCAAAGATTGTGGTAAAAGCCATTCCTCAAATTCCCGGGCTTTAGAGATAAAATATTCTCCCTCCGGTCCCATAAATCTTGGGATGTTTGGAAAATTCAACTTTTTATGGTGAGATAATGAATGAATTTACGTATTAGTAATTGTTTAGAAGTTAGTATTATTATTATACGATGAGTCCAACTTTTAGGATAGTAGAGTTTGAAAAGGGTAGTTTAGAAATTATATAATTTATTTTAGAAAATAGACATGTATTTTGGGACATTCCAAAAAAAAAATAGTGGATTAAAATTATGGAACGGAGGGAGTTTCGTCATACAATGTCTACGAATTGTGGTGAATTATAACTAAGATGGCTCATTTGTGCCTGTGGAGCCCCCAAACACAAAGCCCACAGTGCTAGCCCAATACCACCCACTCGGATTGGGTCAGCACAGAAGAAGCCCAAACACCATATCGTAAAGTCCAGTACGACACGCTAGGCCAGAGTGCTTCAAAGGATACAACTATCTACACCTAAATAAGACCTATAAAAACTCAAACAGACACAATGATTAGACTTCTGAAATATCCAAAAGAGAGAGGTGGACAAGCCCAGGTGGAAGATAAGGACAAGAGAAATGAAGGCCTATAAAAAGAAAGAGAGGAAGGGAAAGAAGGGGCTGCTTTTATTTTTTGAACCATTGAGAGAAGGATATCGCAAACCTCTTATTTACGAAATTCAATATACTAAAATTCGGTTATTGTCCACATTTTTTTTTTTTTTTTTATCATTGCAATCAAAGAAACAAACCAGACACAACACAAACCCTCCAAAACAAAACCCGAATCACCCAACAGGCTGGGGAAAATCCTTGTGGAGAGCTTGAAGAAGCCAAGAAGGCCAGACATCCCAAAGAAGGTTCGAAGATTTAGATCTAGCAGTCTCGCGAGCCACACAATGGGCAACACCATTACAAGAGCGAGGCACCCAATTGAGTCTGCAATCCTCCAAAGATCGCAAAAGCGAGACGCAATCCTCTAAAACCACGGAAACTATGGAATTTTGAGGTTGGAGAGTCATTACGGACTTATCATATTTTAATCATCTACAGTGTCCCTCCTGTGGATTAGATTATCTAGCATAACAGTGATGATTATGAATTGGAGGAGAGCAGAGCTCATTGATGAGTGAGTAGCTTGGATAGTTTTCGTAAATTCAACTTTATAAAATGAGGTCAAGGCCCTAACAAAACAGATAAATGGACTAGTGTTGGATAATACTGTAGTGTAGTGTAGTGTAGTGTAGTGTAGTCAAATGAATTGCCTTCTTGCAATACAAAAACCCCATAAAATTTCTGATTTATGTTTTAAGGGACATACAGTATTTGATAGGAAAGAGACGATACAACAACACTTCTGTTGAGCCTTGTTTAAAACCATAGTCATCACACGATTAAAAAGCACAATTTTTGAAGCTGCTTTCACACTAAACTACTATAGTCGAAAGTACAGTTAATTTGGTCATTTAGTCATCATAATATAGAAGGATCATGACTCTGTTTAGCAGCCAGACAATCCTATCCATATATGTTTGCAAGTCCGTATGTCACCTGGCACTGGAAGTATAAAAGCAAGAAAAGGTAAGGCGACCCCCTCAATTTGCCTTTGTGATTCCTCCCTATAGGCTAGCTAATAATTGCCATGGCTTCCCAACACCAGCTTCACTTTATTTTGTTCCCTCTAATGGCTCCGGGACACATGATTCCCATGATAGACATCGGCAGGTTGTTGGCACAGCGTGGCGTAATGGTCAGCATTCTCACCACGCCCCTTAATGCCAATCGATTCAAAACAATCATCACTAGATCGATTTGGAACATGATTCAAAACAATCATCACTAGAAGCCGGATTGCCAGAAGGATGCGAGAACGTTGATAAACTCCCTTCACTAGCCATGCTTGATACTTTCTTTGCTGCAACTATTATGCTACAACAACCAGTGGAACAACTGTTGGAAGAACTAAAACCACGGCCAACCTGCATAGTCTCCGACATGTCTTTCCCATGGACAACTGATGTTGCACGCAAGTTTCATATCCCAAGGCTTATTTTCCATGGAACATGTTGCTTCTCTCTCTTGTGCTCATACAATATACTAACTTGCAAGGTTGTTGATAACCTAACCTCGGAGTTGGAGTACTTTGTGGTGCCTGGCCTACCAATACCAATACCAATACCAATACCAATACCAATTGAGCTAACTAAAGCCCAGCTACCACCTTCTGTCAGTGCAAATTCACCTGCAATGAAAATTTTTCAAGACACAGTTAGAGAGGCAGACAAAGCAACATATGGTATAATAGTTAATACCTTTGAGGAGTTGGAGCCAGAATTCATCAAAGAATACAACGAGGCAAAAGGGAAAAAGCTTTGGTGTATAGGCCCTGTATCACTATGCAACAAAGACAACTTGGACAAAGTTGAAAGAGGTAACAAAGCTTCAATTGATGATCAACAGTGCTTCAAGTGGCTCGACTCGTGGGAGCCCAACTCTGTAGTCTATGCTTCCTTTGGAAGCATATCTCACCTGATACTGCCTCAAATGATAGAACTTGGGTTGGGTTTAGAAGCATCAAACATACCCTTCATTTGGGTCATAAGAAATCAATCAGATGCATTGGCGAAATGGATTTTCGAAGAAGGATTCGAGGAAAGAATCAAGGGAAGAGGCCTTCTGATCCGCGGCTGGGCACCACAAGTACTAATATTATCTCACCCCGCAATTGGGGGGTTCTTGACGCATTGTGGCTGGAACTCGACACTAGAAGGGGTGTGTGCTAGTGTGCCAATGGTTACATGGCCTTTGTTCGCGGAGCAATTTTATAATGAGAATTTAGTTGTGCAAGTGCTACAGATTGGAGTGAGGGTTGGTGTGGAGGTTATTGTGAAATGGGGTGAGGAGGAGCGTGTGGGGGTGTTGGTGAAGAAGGATGATGTTAAGAAGTCTATAGACATGTTGATGGATGGAGGAGAGGAAGGGGAAGAGAGAAGAAAAAGAGCTAGAGATCTTGGAGAGAAGGCAAAGAAGGCAATAGAAGTAGGGGGATCTTCAAACCTCAACATGACACTGCTAATTCAAGATATCATGGAACAAGCAAATTATGGGCAATAAACAACCTCTGTTCCACTGTTTGTGTGTGTGTGTGTGTGTGTGTGAGGGAGAGAGAGAGAGAGACACACACACACACACACACAGAGGATAATGAAATAAGGATTACCATATGGAATTGCTCTATTTCCACTGCCATTGTCATCATAAACGAGTCTCCATTTCTTAATGTCAATTTTCTCATTTTTATTTAAACTCTCAGGCATTCATATTGTTAAGATTTTGTTCACAGGCTACCTTTTATCAACATTATTCATGATTAAATTATTGCTGATTTATATTTCATCATGCGCCCACAACTATCTGAGTGTGTGTTTAGCATTAATTCGACACTTGCAGGGTTCTATATATGGTCTACCACCCTGGCCTCGGCCTCACCCTCACCCAAGAGTGAAACTCCATTTTGTGCACCAAACAACTTAATTGATCAGGTGGAGATTGGAGAACAACTGGTCTTGTCACTCCTTGTTAATAAACCTTATTAGAAATTTGATTGTACATTGCATATATTGTATAGTGAGTACCTATGCATATATTGTCCTGAATTTCATCCCAAATAGCTAATTACCCATTTTTTGTCTAAATTCAACTATAAAGTCTCTTGTTGAACCAGATCAAAAGATTTTCATATTCTCTCTTTGTACTTTTTTTAGGCCATCCAGGACAGTGACTTTTCTAGAATGCAATTCCTTTAGTGATTTGAACTCAAAATTTATTAAGCCTATCTATGAGAGCAGTAAGGTTGAAATGGGCTGGTCTTATTATTATTGAGCATGGGCAGTTAAATAACACAACTTGGTGCTAATAATCATCAACGAAGGAGGGAATATTTACAAGATATGAGTATGAAGCAATCCACATCTGTCACCACTTGTGGCCCGACCCAACAGAGTCTGGCATGTTTTGGATTGGCCTCTGTCCCAATTTTGGATTTTCTTGGATCCCTTTTAGAGAGTGGCGTGTAAAACCAGCACTCGTACTCCACTCGACACATTTAAATGATGTAACATGCCAACTTGCCAAGTTATACTATTTATAATAATGATTCATGTTATTGTCGGCTCGTGTCACCATCAATATACAAGCAAGCATGATTTTGTCTTGCTTCAGATGTACCCCACCAGCTTGACTGTCTTGATGGGCATGAAGCTATTAGTTATGTAGAGGAGACCTTTAAGTGTACAGCTGTATGAATAGTTATATGTATTAATTATAGTTGATTAATTAATTTCATCTTGGTTACAGTGGTTTAACTATAGTTGGTTAAATAACTTAAATATATATCTTGTATGTAATTTTGGATTTGATTATTCTGATTAAGAGCAAAAATTGCCTTTTATAGTTAAAAGACTCCCGGGCCATTGCTTTGAGAATACCTGTCCTTTAGTTCATTTCACGTATCAATAACATTGGTGATGTAGACAATGCTAGAAGCAATCTCAGATGAAAGAGAATTGATAATCCATGAAAGCATCATATCATTGCAGTGAATCTAAGCAAAAATTTTTGCACTCAAAGTAGTCAGTTTTGAATAGATCCACCAATTAATCTATTTTTTGTACTTTGGCAGAGAGTGCCAGTGTCATGGATTGACTCCAAGTATGATAATTGTTTCCAACTAAGGGTTTAGAGACAAGAGTCGTACCAAGACTATCACCATGGTGGAGGTAGAAGGGATGAGAAGTATCAACAATGGAAAAAAAAATGAAGAAGTCATAAGATTTAGAGATGCCCTGATACCATAATAGAAAGTATGAAAGATAGAGAAAAATAGAAAACGAAATGAAAAAATTCTGATCTCTCCTATTGAATCAAATCCAAAATTATATAGAAGATATACATTTAACCAACTATAGTGAAATAACTATAACTAAGACTAAACTAATTAACCAACTATAATTAATACATTCAATGCCATACAGCTGTGCACTTAATGTCTCTTCTAAATAACTAACAGACGCGGTTACAAGCCCACCTTATTCCTCTGACAGACATGGCCAAATTGTTGGCACAACGTGGCTTGATCATCTTCACATTTGTCACCACCATGCTGGTCATTTACATTGCATATGTATTAGAATGAGTGAGAAGAAGTTAAGGAGAGGATAGCCACAGGTATGAAAGATGAAGAAAAGAACAGCGATGATAGCGAAGGAAAAGAAAGAAAATAATACTATCAATCCGAAATATCGTGAAGTGAAAAGAAATGACAGACTCTATAATAATTGATCAGATGGAGTACTATACTACATTGCATTTATATATATATATTGTCGTTTGTGTCACTACAAAAAAATAAAAATAAATGAAAAAATGAGTGAAATGATAGTAGGTATGCATATACTACTACCCTGAATTTCATCATCCATGAAATGGACTCGTGATTAAATTTTTTTTTTTTTTTTTTAAGGTATAAGAAACAAGAAAAGTGGATCGGCCAATGTCATATCAAAACCTACCTTACACTCAAAACGACAGCAATTACACTCAAAATTAAGGACAATATTTATCTATTCATGAGTAAATAGGTAAACACTACTCACCAATGACAAAAAAAAATACATCAATTTTAATTATTAAATTAAAAGAGTAATTAATTGTTTTGGATGAACCCAATTTCATTGGATATTTGAGATTCTGAATTGTTTATTCAGCTCCATTTGATTTCCTTCTCTCTTTCACTCCTTCCTACATTCACGCCCTCTCTCGCTGTTCTCCTCCCTCACAGCCTCCATGAGCAAGCTTAATCACTCAACATAGATGCTTTTCTTATTCACAAAAAATATTGATTTATACTTTATATTAACTTAGAGCTTGTTCAGTAACGAAAATATTTTTTGTTTTTCTGTTTCTATCTCCTAAAAAGGCAAAAATAATAATAAAAAAATATATTTAGTAAAATGTTTATGTTTTTGTAATGAAAAATGTTTCTCATTTTTGTGAAAGGAGGAGGAAAAAAAAAAGTTTCTTTTGTTTTTTTACTGTAATAGAAAAATATTCTCTCAGTTGTAGCAGGACCTACTTAGTAAATAATATATAATATTAAACATAACCTTCACTATCCATATTTTTTGTACAATATATTGTTTTCTTATTTACATATTATAATATTTTTCTTGTCTGCTTAGCTAAATAATATATAATAAATTAATATGATAATATATAATGTGCATAAATTATGTATATTAAAATAAAAAAAATAATTTGAAAATGCTATTACTTTCATCTTTTTTTTTTATAAAAAAATTAACTTATAAATAATAACTCTTTATGATATACATGTTATATATGTATATTATTATCATTTAACTTGTATCATTTTTTTAAATTTTTTTCACATATATATGATATCAATTTTAATTTTTACATATATATGATATCAATTTTAATTTAATTTAATTTTCACATATATGTGATATCATACTTATGTAAGACTAGTTTTGCTGAAAAGTTCTTCAGTATTGTCTAATAATTACATGTTCAAATATAAAAAAAAGAAAGAAAATGTGTAACAAATGTGTTACTAAATACTATTTTTTTTGTTCTCAAAAATATGAAAACAACAAGTTTAATGAACTCTACTTCTGCTTTCTGTTTCAACTCAAAAAAAATAAGAATATATTTCTATTTTTTTTTTTTTTGTACAAAAACAAAAAACGTTTTCACTAATGAATGCACCCTTAACTTCCCTTCGCACCAAATTGTGACTTCTACTTTTTTTTTTTTTTAGACTATAAAGCAAGGAAAAGGCGCTCTAGTATATGCACCATGCCATACTTCTCTGCTAAGAGACAAGAGAGAGAAGAAGAAGCACAAAGCAAGAGCTCCAATGGTTTGGGGTTTCTTTTCATCAAATTCACCGGGCAATCTCTACCCACCCTTGAGTGATATTAAAGTGTCATATATTTCTTATCGCCTTATTGTCAATTCTTTACTAATTTACTACTATATTAATAGGTCTAAATTCTTTTATTTCACTAAAGATTCAATTTTTAGCCCAGTTTTTTTTTTTTTTATACCCATTCACTATTTGCAGTCCCCATTTGCCATAAACCAATGTGTTTTTTTCCCCTTAGCTGAAGATTCAAATCATATTATTCTAAAAAAAAACCATAACTTCTGGTTACGTGCATACCATCTTTTTTTTTTGGAAAGGTTGCTATATATATAACTTAGAAGAAAGCTTAGTTATAACTAAAAACTTGATCTTATGGGTAGAAAAAGATTGCAAAGTTTTGAAGATAATGGAGATGGGTCATTGTTTAATTATGAAATTGGGTTTGCATGGTGTCGTTCTCGGTGGTTTATTTGCAAGCGTCAGGTAAATGGGAACAGGATTTTGGGCATCCCCAACTTCTCTGAATTCAACAGACAATGGAGTAAAGCTGCCATATGCAAATTTGCTGATAAATAAGTATCTGTGTCAGAATTCGATTTTCAGATTGCTGGGATACCAGAACTGGTGAGAGGGGAGGCAAGAGAGATAGGAGAGGAAGGGTTACCGAAGAAGGAAAGAGGGCATAATGGAACGTTCTTGAATAAAAAATTCAGAACATCAATTATCTAATAAAACTAGATCGATTTGGAACATTTGATTACCTTTTTGATTAAGTAGTTAAAAATAATGTGTTATTTTTTTATTGGACCACATCAGTGATCAATAGAGCTTACCTACTCACTGGTGAGTAGGTAAGTATTGTCCTAAAATTAAAGTCCACATGCTACATTGTATTATTGCTCGTGTCACCGTTAATACAAGACCACTCGATATGTCCACCAATCCCAAATGCAATAGCTTCACCACCATACCCACTAGTTTAATTCACTTGCTTTGAATGCGGTCAATGATGCCCCGTGTTCACCTTTTGTTAGGAATTGTGTTTCAAAATTTTATTGTAATTAGGTTTCTATTTTAGAGTTGTAATTTATTTGGTAATTTCTTGTTAAACTTGGTTTTGAATTTCAAGTAATTGTAATCCTTGCCCAATAATCCAACAAGAAATTGAGTTTGAAGACTTTATAAATAGAGGTGAGGTTGAGAAGAGACTTTTAAAAAAAAAGATCAACAGATAATTATAGAGAGAAATGTGAGTAAAGAGAGAAAGAGTGTAACCAAAGTATTGAAGTAAAGAAAGTCGTCATTCGCCCGTAAACGTACATAAATCTCCTGTTTGTGTGTGTATTTTTTATCTATTTTATTTGCCAATAGTGTGTGCGATCCTAACAATTGATATCAGAGATATGGCAGTAATTATTACAGATGAAAAGTACGTGGTCACAAAGTTTGATGGAAGAAGAAACTCCAGTTTTTGGCAAGTTCGAATGCGGGATTTACTGATTCAACATGGTCTCTGAGAGGCTTTGGGTTTGAAATTGAAAAAGATGGAAGATGAACTGTGGGGAAAGATTAACTCGAAGGCAATGCAGACTATTCGATTGATGTTGACAGATGATAGTGTATGATGTGATAGAAGAAGCTTCAACAACGGATATGTAGAAGAAATTGGAGAATCAGTAAATGGAAAAAATCTCACTAACCAATTAGTCTTGAAGCAAGAGTTATATTCTTTTCGGAGAAAAGTAGGGGTAAGCTTATAAGAACATATTGGGGAGTTCAATAAGATTATTTGTAATTTATCTAATGTTGATGTCAACTTGAGTGATGAGGATAAAACAATTATTTTGTTGGTATCGATATGCTCTACCCATAAGCATTTATTCAATACTTTGGTTTATAGAAGATATACCATCTCAGTAAAGCAAGTTAAGAGTGGTTTGTTCTCTAATGAAAAATTGAATGATGATGAAAGTCAAAATGATCGGGCTCAAGCTCTTATTGCTCAAGAGAATAAGAGGTTTGAAGTTTCAAGAAGTTTTGTGCCATTGTCAGAAAAAAGATACTACAAGGTGTGGAAGAAAGGGGCATATTTAGTGGATTGTCTAGAAAAGAAGGAGAATGAATTTGCTGTTGTTGTTGTGTTTGTGTCTATGAATGAAGAGAGTGATGGCGATTATCAATTATTGATAACAAGGGAGTGGCTAAGGAGTGGATAAAGAGTAGTTTGCTACCTACAAACCTGTAAATGGTAGGGTATTTATAGAGAATAATGTTTCTTGTGATGTTACGGGAATTGGAATAATTAAAATCAAGACAATTAATGGTTTGGTAAGAATAATAACGAATATACGTTATATTGTAAGTATCAGAAGGAATGTGATTTCTGTGGGAGCATTGGATTCTAAGGGTTGTTGGTGTGAAGTGAATAATAGATTAATGAAGATTAGAAGGGGGCCACGTGTGATGCTTTTGGAAACGAAGGTCAATAACCTCTATGTTTTGTTAGAAAATACTATGCTAGGTGGAGCAATTGCAAAGACAGAATGGAAACCTGTTTCGAGAGCTAATAGAGTGTCCAATCAAGAGTGGCAAGATCGAAAAGGAAGAAGTCTTGACGATTGCAAGAACACCAACTTTTATTCCAAAAACAAGAAGAATTCAGTTTGGTGATGTGAGAGTAGATTCCAAATTCGACTATTTGAACTTGGAGTTTGCTCACAATAGGTGAATGCGATGGAATGACGAAGAACGACAAGAAGAAAGATGATGCTTTGTTCAAGGTAGAGAGATTTTTCAGTCAAGGTGGAGTTATGGAGGAGTGCGTGAAAATCAAATTTGAGCTAATGTGGAGATTGTTAGGAATTGTGTTTTAAATTTCTATTGTAACTAGGTTTCTATTTTAGAATTGTAATTTACTTGATAATTTTTTGTTAGATTTGGTCTTGAGTTTCAAGTAATTGTAATCATTGTTCAACAAGAAATTGAATTTGAAGACTTTATAAATAAATGTGAGTTTGAAAAGAGAACTTGTAGAGAAAATAGAGATAATTGTAGAAAGAAAAAGGTGAGTAAAGAAAGAAAGAATGTATAACCAAAGTATTGAAATAACAGTTTGATGAAGTACATAAATTTTGTATTTTTGTATATGTTTTTTAACTGTTCTATTTAATAACAGTTTGCGCAATCCTAACTCCTTGTACCTGTAATAGACTTGGTCAAAATATAGCCACAACATGACTTGATCGTGGGTTTCCCATAATTCTCATATTGAAAATTTGTTCTATTTATGAATATTGGGTTACGAATCATAGTATTAATTGAATTGAATATATATTTGTAATTCAGCAGAGGTGCATATTAATACTACAATTTATAATTCAAATCAGATGCAAGTCGGTTGTAATGTAAAGAGCAGTATTTCTTGTGCGTTTAAAAAAAAAAAGTTGGCCTACACGAGAAGCAAATCTGTAATTTAACGAAATAGAAGGATAAATTTTTTGATATATATATATGTATGTATATATATATACATATGTATGTATGTGCCTCTCTCTATCAGTGAGAAAGAAAATCTTGCATTATCTTTCTGCTGGATCTGTTGAACCGGACAAATCTGTTTCAGCGACTGCCGTAAAGGACACACACATATCCCACAGTTCACGTTTAAATATGTTCGATCTCTCTCTTCCAATCACACATCATATGAATCATATCTACAACTATATACTCCATCCGTCCCATAATTTTAAAATATTTGAAGAATCTAATTTTATTATGATAATGAATGAATTTACATATTAATCATTATTTAAAAATTAGTATTATTATTATATGGTGGACCCAACTTTTAAGATAATAAAGTTTGAAAATGATAGTTTAGAAATTATATAATCTATTTTAAGAAATGAACATGTATTTTAGAACATCTCAAAAAAAATAATGGACTAAAATTATAAGATGGAGGGAGTAGATAAATTTGAAAAAAAAAAAAAATTATATATTCAATTTATGCACCGATATTATTCCATAGTTTCACACTAGCATGCTTTTAGGATTGCTGACTTATGTAGACCATATGTGGTTTACTGTAAAGTCTCTCTCCTTTTCTAGGAATATACGTACATGTTATCATCAGTCTTTCTTTCTTTCTCTCTCTCTTGGGACTATAACTAATTTCATCTTCCACAAGACTCTGGGATAGGCCTTTCAGAAGTCACAATCCATGCTTATGTAGGCTCTTACGTCAGCAGGAGAGAGAGAGAGAGAGAGAGAGAGAGAGAGGGTAGATTTTTTTTTGAAAGGTAGAAGAGAGAGAAGATTGCCAAGGAAAAAAGGCTCGTAATTTATCCTTCTTTTTGAACAGAAAATAAACTGAGAAGGGCTTCCCCATTTAGCCAAATCGCAATTATTACAAATCTTTAAATCTCATGATTCATTTCCTTTAATTTCCAATTAAAATGGCTTCACAAAATCAATTGCTACACTTTGTTTTGCTCCCCCATTTAGCCCATGGCCACCTGATCCCTATGATAGACATGGCCAGGCTGCTGGCACAGCATGGCGTGACCGTCACCATTGTCACCACAGCCCTCAATGCCACGCGTTTCAGATCAAACATCAATCGCGCCATTGAGTCCGGTCTCCAAATTCAACTTCTCCAAGTCCCATTTCCATCCAAAGAGGCCGGCTTGCCCGAGGGATGTGAAAGCATGGACACTCTTCCTTCCCGAGACTTGTTCAAAAACTTGCTTGTTGCCATTAGTATGCTCCAATCACCTATGGAAATTTTGTTCAATGAGCTACAACCGCGCATAAGTTGCATAATCTCGGATAAGAATCTACCATGGACAGCTGAAACAGCTAGAAAATTGTGTGTCCCAAGGCTTGTTTTTGATGGAACAAGTTGTTTTTCTCTCTTGTGCACGCACAATATACTAAATTCCGGGATTCATGAGAGTGTCCCCGAGTCTGAGCCCTTCGTGGTGCCTGGTTTGCCGGATCAAATTGAGTTAACTAGAGCTCAATTACCCAACGCTGTTAATATGCATGACGCGAGAGATATGCGTAGCAAAATCAGAGAAGCTGAACTAGCAGCGTATGGGGTTGTTGTCAATACTTTTGAGGAATTGGAAGCAGCATACATTGAAGAATTTCGAAAGGTGAGAGGCTGCAAAGTTTGGTGTATCGGTCCAGTATCAGTATTTAACAAAGAGAATGTGGATAGGAGTGAGAGAGGCAACAAGTCTTCAATTGATGAAAACCAATTAGTGAAGTGGCTGGATTCAATGCAGCCTAGCTCTGTAGTTTACACTTGTCTAGGAAGCCAGAGCCGCCTTACGGCTCCACAATTGATAGAGCTTGGATTAGGCCTAGAAGCCTCAAAGCAACCCTTCATTTGGGTCATAAGAGGAGGAGACAAATCACAAGAGTTGGAGAAGTGGATATCACAACAAGGGTTTGAAGAGAGAATAAAAGGGAGAGGCCTTTTGATCCGTGGTTGGGCACCGCAGATATTGATCTTGTCACATCCGGGGATTGGAGGTTTCTTGACACACTGTGGTTGGAACTCAACACTAGAAGGTGTTTGCGCCGGCGTGCCAATGATAACGTGGCCGTTGTTTGCAGAGCAGTTTTACAATGAGAAGTTTATGGTGCAAGTATTGAGGATAGGTGTGAGGGTGGGGGCTGAGTTTGCTGTGAAATGGGGGGAGGAAGACAAGTTTGGTGTGTTGGTGAAGAGGGAAGAAGTGAAGAAAGCTATACAACAGCTGATGGATGAAGGAGACGAAGGACAAGAGAGGAAGAAAAGAGCAACAGAGCTTGGGAAAATGGCAAACAGGGCACTAGAGGAAGGGGTTGGTTCTTCTTTTCTAAACATGACCATGTTAATTCAAGACATCATCATGCAGCAACAATTTATTACGACCAATCAGTCTTTTTAACATAAATATTAGAGGGACAGATCTATTGGTTATGTATGTATGTATGTATGGTACCCTAGGGTAACCATTCTATTGTTTTAAGTCTAAATATATTATGCACCAACTATGTTACACGTTTCGAATAAATATTATGAATTTTAACTCGAATTTATGTGGCAAATGATATAGTCTATTATTTTAGAAGACAAAATTAAATGATAAGTTAGTATTGATGGAATTCTCCCCATACACAGAGTCCCGGTAGTATTATTATCTGTCATGTAAATTCGAATTAAAATTCGTAAAATAAAATTGTGAAGTAAAGCATTTCCCATTACGCACTACTAATAGCTTTGTGAGGTTACTTAAAATTGTGATCATTCGTTATATTGAGTTTAGTATTTCCTTTTGCCAAATGGTCTTGATTCTCTTTTATTTTTATTTTCTTTGGATCAAAGAAAGGAATTCATTTAATGGTCTTTTATGTCAATTATTATTTCTAAAATGATTGTTAGGTCTAGGGATGGCAACGAGGCAGGGCGGGTTTTACCTTCCCCATAACTGAAACCGTTTAACTTTTTTCGTTCCGTCTCAGTCCCGCAACCGTGTATAAACGGGGCAGGGCGGGATGGATTTTGACTTCCCCATTCCCATAACCGTTTAACTTTCCCCGCCCCGCCCCGTTTATACATTTTTTTAATGCAAATTTTTTTATAATAATAAATATGATATTTTGATACATATACACCAAAAACACACATTTAGGTACTTGCAATATAATGAATAATATTGAGTCATCCATTACTGATATAATAAACTTGTATAATTGTATGATATATATATATAATATTAATTTTTTCTTTATACATTATTAATATTTTCTTTATATATTATATATATAAGTATAAATATATATATACTTAAACGGTATGAGTACCCGTCAGGGTAAGGTCTTACCCCCGTCTCCGCCCCGTTTAAACACGGATTATTTTCTCTAACTCCATCCCAACCCCGTTTTCTTAAACGGTTCTATAAATAGATTTTAAACGGGTAGAGCGGGGCAGGTACCCGACAGAATGGGATAAATTGCCATCCTAATTAGGTCTAAGAGGAGTGCTAGCGGCAGTCGCTTGCTTAAGCAAGTGTCCTTGCACAGTCGCTCTACTGATCGGTGAAAATCAATCTCAAAAATTAAATGCTTTCCTGCAATAAATGCCTTACTTTTTCATCAATCAATATACCTTTTTAGTTCTAAAGTATTTACATTGGTGCCATCAATAAACAAATAAAATTATAAACATAAAGTATTAAAATATTTTTATTAATATTTTTTTTATATTGTACTACTTTTAAATATTTTTAATAATCTATATACTTATTATAATAATTTCCTATATAATTTTTAAAATTTTATAATTATGGTTAATTGAATTAAAGAACATATTGTTAAAGTATTAAAATATTTTTATTAGTATATTTTTTTATGTTTTCCTACTTTTAAATATTTTTAATAATCTATATACTTATTCAATTCATCTATATACTTTATATTTATAATTTTATTTTTATTAATTTTTTTAATAATCTATATACTTATTCAATTAATCTATATACTTTATGTTTATAATTTTATTTTTATTAATATTTTTAATAATAATCTATATACTTATTCAATTCATCTATATATACTTTATGTTTATAATTTTATTTTTATTAAAATTTTTATAATAAGTATATAGATTATTAAAAATATTTAAAAGTAGGACAACATAAAAAAATATTAATAAAAATATTTTAATATAATTTTATTTGTTACTTTAGAATTGAAAAAGTGTATTGATGGATGAAAAAGTAGGACATTTATTGCAGAAAAGCATTTAATTTTTGAAATTAATTTTCACCAATTAGTGGAGCAACTGTACAAGGACATTCGCTTGAGTGATTGTCGCTAGCACACCTCTTAGGTCCAAACATTTGAGCCAAAATTGATGTGTATCCCAATCATGGGACTCACATGGGTCCCATTGCCGGCTCAATATTTCAAACCTGTCCAGTTTTACTATCACCATCTACCCAACTGCCATTCTCCTGTATGGGATTTCTTCAATTTTGAATTCATACCACGCGGATCGAAATATGTGGATCGAAATAATCTATCTATTGATATATAAATATACACATCGTCTTTTATTACGTATAAAATTTAAAAAAGAATTAAATACTGTAAATAGAATGACCCATTGACCACCCGGCTTCATTTTCATTAGCCGGCATAAAACAAACATCATGTCCACTTTTCTTCTCACCTCTTTCAGTCCTTCCAACGTTCCAACGTTCACGTCCCTCTCGATCTGCTTTTCTTCTCTCTCTCTCTCAAGTAAAACTAATAATACCTAAACTTAAACATTAACTTGTGTAAGGGGACATATATAGCATCTGAATAATGTAAAACAAAAATCAGTAAATCTTCTGCCTTGAATATCTTTTGCCATACAAATCTTGAAACTATTTTTTCTATCTTTTAAAAAGGAAACAATTACCAACAAAAAAATTGATTAGAAACAGTCGTTTGTATTGAGTTCCTAAATTTACAGATCTGGTTGTAAATTACAATTGCAATTGATTAATATAAGAAACTTCAATCACTCTATATGTTATCCAAGAAAAGTAAAATAGAAGAATGATAAAATCGTCAACTTTATGAAGTGAAAAATCCAATTAGAGGGAGAACTTCCTAAAATAAAGATTATTGGGAGTTCTTGATGGTAGAGAAAGAAAAAAATAAAATAATGAATTAATGCTTGTAGTGAACTATGAGAAAGTAAAAAGAGGCTAAAAAGAGAGAAAATAGAGGCCAGCAGAAAATAGGTCTGGATCAAAGCTAGGTCGATCCAGCTTGATTTTCTTTATTTATTTAATTTTTTATATTATAATTAAAGAAGATGTGTTTAGGATTGATTGAGCCACATTATTTCTCAACACGACACTTACTTGTTCATGAATAGGTAAGTATTATTCCTACAAAAAAGTATATATATATATAAGCTTGATATAATAAGGATGAAAAACTCAATCTAACAGTGAAAGTGATTAAAAAATTAATTTTGTGATCCAAAATATCTTTTATTATTTATAATTTAAAAATTACTTTATTTAACGGTCATAATTGTGAGTATACAACAATGCACGAGAAAGAGAGAGAGAACATATATATATATATATATATATATATATATATATATATATATATATATATATAAGGTTACCCTTATCTCTCCACGCGAGAAGTTAAATATTCTGAGCAAAGATATATATAAAATAACAAAAATGTTTTTTTGGTGGGGGATCGTGTCAATGACTTTAATCTTACAACCACACCAAGCAAATAGCAAGAAGATTTTAGATTATGAAACTACAACCACTCTTATATATTTTAAATTTAACTAAGTTATTTTTTTTTTCTAAGCAAAGTAAGGCGCAATTAACCCTCATGAATTATGAAGCTTCTTCGATTGAGTTTTCTTTTCTTTTTTTCATTAAAAAGATAAATAATAATCTAAATTATTACGAAGATGTCTATTATGAAGACACTTTTACTAGGTTGCATTCTTGTAATTGTGATTAGAATCTTGTACGTCAATGGTTAAAGTGTGCAAGTTTAGTGAAAGCATTCGTGTTCTAAGGACTACTATTATGATGTAATTATTTTTTCTTTTACTAGATTTAAAAATTTTAAAGTAGGAATAAAAAAGTGTTAATGACGAGTGGCTAAAAGTTTTTTAAACTCAACATTAATAGATTTTTAAAAAAACTTAGTAATATTTTTTTCAAACCCACTGTTAATGGGGGCGGCATGGCTCATATTGTGGGTAAATAACACTATTTTCAACCTAGATAATGGACTGACTCGATCACTGAAAGACTGGTGGATGTGGAGCCTGAATAGTAACGTTATTTTTCCATTCTTGTCTCATTAATAATTGAATGCCTAAAGCAATGTCGTATTAGAACTGAGTGCTGGCAGTATCTGTGCTGTGTATGTACTACCACATAGCACCAAAATCTGCTCAGCCGAATCATCTAGAAGATCTCATCTTGTATCGTCTGTTATCATTTGTTTTGTCATTGTTCTGGTCTTCATTTCATATAAACAGGGTCTATCATGTTCATGAATTTTCTAATAAATCTTTTTTATTTTATCTCAACAGTTATATTTAACTTTTTAAAATTTTTTTTAATAATTTCATGTCATATTATTTTTGTCCTTCTGTTCTGTTTTTTTTTTTTTCTTATCTTCTATTATAACTAAACAGTTTTTTTTTGAGACGCTCCGATATATCCGTTTAAACTATCTAAGTCACTCTTTCTAATTTTTTCATCAATGGGGATGCATCTAATTTTTCTCTCTTTTATTAGTGATCATGTAGGTCAATTCACTCATCCATCTTAACATTCTTATTTTCGAAACATAAAAATATTTTTATTTTTTATTTAGAGTCCATGCTCCTCCGCTCCATACAACATAATTAATAATTAATTGTATAAAAATTTTCATTTGGACTATGTGTAATCATTAGAGATTAATTAAATGAATTTTCTGCGTTTAAAATATTCGAACTACCAGTCCCATATACCCTTCACATCACTGGCTACTTGCAAGTCTTCAACGACAGTAGAAAGACTGCCAGAGTAACACTCTCTATATATTATGTATGAGCTCATTGAATTCTTATCCACTGCACCAAGCTCTTCTATTATGGCTTCTCCTTCACAACAGCTTCACTTCATTGTGATTCCTCTAATGTCCCAAAGTCATCTCATCCCCATGACAGACTTTGCCAAACTACTTGCACAGCACGGCGCAACTGTGACCATAATCACCACACCCCTCAATGCCATCCGGTTCAAAGCAATCATCAACCATGCCACAACGGCCAACCTCAAAATCCAACTTATCCCACTTCGGTTTCCATGCCAAGAGGTAGGATTGCCCGAAGGATGCGAGAACATGGACACACTCACTTCTCCAGACTGGGTAAAACAATTTCTTGTAGCAAGTGAAATGTTACGAGGACCACTAGAGAAGTTGATAGAAGAATTAGAACCACGGCCAAGTTGCATCATTTCCACAATTGCTCAACCTTGGACTGCAGAAGTTTCTCAAAAATTCAAGATCCCAAGGTTTGTTTTCAACACTATTTCGTGCTTCACTCTCTTTTGCTCTCACAACATTTCTCAAAGTCATGTTCACGAGAAAGGATGTTCAGATTCAGAGTCATTTTTGGTGCCGGATATGCCTCATAGAATTGAATTTACCAAGGCCCAGTTGCCTGAAGTAATGAGAAAAAACTCGGATGGCTTCAAAGACACTATACAACAAATGAAAGATGCTGAGCTTTCAGCAGACGGAGTTTTAGTGAATAGTTTCGAGGAGCTAGAGCCAAGGTATGTTGAAGCATACAAAAAAGTGAAGGGTAGGAATATTTGGTGCATTGGGCCAGTTTCTCTTTGCAACAAAGTGATGCCAGATATGGTTAATAGAGGTAACAAGGCCTCCATTGACTCGCAGCATTGCTTGACATGGCTTGATTCGATGAAGCCAAGCTCTGTCATTTATGCTTGCTTTGGCAGCCTGTGTCACATATCAACTCCTCAGCTGATAGAAATTGGTTTGGGCTTAGAAGCATCAAACCACCCCTTCATTTGGATAATCAGAGCAAGTGATTATTCAACAGAGATAGAGAAATGGCTAGCAGAAGAGAAATTTGAAGAGAGGACTAAACAAAGGGGTCTAATAATCCGAGGATGGGCACCCCAAGTCCTCATATTGTCCCATCCATCCATTGGAGGGTTCTTAACGCATTGTGGATGGAATTCGACATTGGAAGGAGTTTGTGCCGGCTTGCCAATGATCACTTGGCCGATGTTTGCTGAACAATTCTATAATGAAAAGTTTGTCACACATGTACTGAGGATTGGAGTGAGAATTGGAGTTGAGGTTGGTATGAAGTGGGGGGTAGAAGAAGAGGAGGTTGGAGGGTACTTGGTGAAGAGGGAACAAGTGAAGGAAGCTATAGAACAACTGATGGAAGGAGGAGAGGAGGGAAGAGAGAGAAGAAAAAGAGCTAAGGAAATTGGAGAGATGGCCAAGAGGTCAATTGAAGAAGGGGGTTCTTCTTACTTGAAGATCACAATGTTGATTCAATATGTCATGCAACAAGTCAATCATATATAATGAATGAACCCAAGATTAATATATACTAGTTCGATCTAGCTTGAAGGTTGAAATTCATGCTCATGCTATACAACTTTGGGCTTATCTTAATTTTCAGTTAAGAGTAGTTGCTAGGTGATTGAGTATCTCTGCATGTCTGTCAATAATTAATCTAGTATATTTTAGTGTACAAGTTTCTCTTTCCATGAGCTTATGGCAAACCGGCCAAATCAGGGCTTTGATGTAACCAAATTATGTTTTATGGCGTGAAAGAGTAAGAAGCAAACCGTTGTCGCACTGTTCAAATTAATTTCCCTCTTGCAATACTACTACATATCTCTGTGATCTAATTAATGTCCAGTTGGACCTTGAAGCTTGAACTCACAACCTTCAAAACGTACAAAGAGTCCATTATAAATTCTAAATTGAGCTTACAATTTAACTACTCGGTAAGTTACATATATAGGAGTGCCTGTATCACTATCACTATCACTATCACTATCACTATCATACCATTACTTTAGAGAAAATTGTTCATCTTACCAATGCGAATTCCAAGCTCTTCCAAACAAATTGGGCAGCTTCTTCACGACTTTAGGGTTGGACTCTGGCCTCCAACCCGACTCACATGTAGTGCTTTCTTTGCGTTAAGAAGGTCGAGGTTTTGGTATGCATGGTTCTCATTAAACACTGTACGAATCTTTATTTTATTAAAGACAATAACACTTTTTTATGAATTTATTTTTCCAATTTCTACAAATATATAACTAGCTGTTTTATCACATTTATGATGACATTACACTCAACCCGAGTGCATTTCAGAATCAGACAAAAATGCTTCTCTTTACACAAAAATAAAAAACTTTTTAATTTTTACATGCTTCCAATCAAGCATTCATTTATAACCATTAAAAGTTCAAAACCAATATAAACATTGTTAATTAAGGCATCAAATTGGGCCACCAAAACCATACACTTGGAAATTATCCACCATTCATTTCTTCAGAAAAAAACGGAAGAAAAAAGATAAAAGAGAGCTTTCAATTAATCCTGCAACTGTAAACCCCAAATCTGCAGAAGCATCAGCAAGATCCCCCCGCCCCCCGCGCCCCCCCCAAAAAAAAATTAGAATCCAGAAAAAAATAAATAAAATGGGTAAATCCTAGTGCAATTGATAGATAAGGCAAACGAGATAGATAGAGAATATGCATGTGCATATACATTCATATATTAGCGACATACCTTTATCTCCCAAATCAAAATGGGTAAATCCTAGTGCAATCTTCAGATCATGCAAGAATTAGTCGAAATCAAATCCATCCTTGGTGCACGAAGAATTAGCTGTTTAAGCACTTGACGTTAAAATGACTCGAGTTCCATATATATATATATATATATATATATTAAAAAAAGTCGATTTATTTTTATATTTTATGAATAAAATATTATAATTTAGAAAGCAGAGGCTTGCCGTATATATATATTTTAAAAAAAAGTCGATTTATTTTTATATTTTATGAATAAAATATTATAATTTAGAAAGCAGAGGCTTGCCGTAACTGTGTCAGACATTCCAAAACCATGTCGGACATTCCTCCGATACAGACACTTGTAGAAGTGTCCTGATATTTTTCTTTCTTTAACCACTCCTTGAATATATGTCAGACACTTTGTATTTTTGATATATATTCAAGTGTTTCGAAAGGTATTTATATACAACTGAGTTATGATTAACAATCAGAGCTAATTATATGTAAAGAACTAAAAAATGAACAAAAAATGAAGCATCATAGCTGAATAAGTTTGGCTTATTTAATCTATTTTTCTATTTTTGTTTATAAGTTTGTTTGGTTCTTAATTGCGGTGAATTGAATTATTTATGTAATGTAGATTTTTTTTTTTGAATAATGAATATATATTAATATATTTTATTATTATTTTATAGTCGTATCCTCACCGTGTCTTGTTTTCTTATAATTTCCCGTGTTGCCGTATTCATGTTTGTGTCATGTCGTACCCGTATTTTGTATTCTAATCAAATTTTTTTTTTTTTGTAAGATAATTATAATCACTATAACCTAGTGGTATTTTCTCTCATTTCAAAGTGAAAGACAGAGAGTTTGAGTCTCTCAAGTATACTGTGGGAAGAAATTTTTTATATAAAAGATTAGTCAATAGAAAAGGAAGGTGACTAACAATACTGTGACATTTTAACATAAATATTTTTTTACATTGCTCTTTCATAAATTTCTTTACTTAAAAATACAAATTTAATTAATTGCCTATTCTGATAACATTTGGAAGGTGTTGTTCCAAAAGTATAGCTAATTATCCTTTTTTTTTTCCAAAAATAAATTATGATTTATGAGTTGAAAATAAAATATTATAATTACTCAGTGCAGATATATTATTTGTATTTTATTTATAAGTAACATTATTTTTCTCTATCATCAAAATAATAATGAATCTATAATTTGTACTTAATAAAATTGGATTTTTATAATTAAAAAATGGACACTTAAGAAGGGATGATTTCTCTTACAACTACAGAGGAAAAAAATGATTAATTTTTTTATACAAGGGATACTGCTAGGTATCATATTATTATTCCATTTTAATTCCAAATGACGACACCTAATACTTTAAAGTCATTTGGTTTGGGAGTAATTAGCTGAAAACTTGTTACATGGATTATTTCAAAAACCTAATAAACCTAGACATTGCACAACCATGATGAAAAAAAAATAGTTATGAAAAAAATGGATTCATTTGTTCATGATTTGAGTGATAAATTCAATAAGGGGATCTAATGAATTAAAGGGATGTGTAATTGATTATTCAGAGCTGGGTTAAGTCACATAGAGGACTGCTAGTTTACTTTTCACGAGGGGGTTAGAGTTGGTTGCTATGAGATGTGTTGACATAAATTTTGTGTGGGGACATTGTTTTGAATGATGAGATTTGAAAGTATTATTGAATGCAAGTCTTTTAATTGTGTTTTGTAGTCTTCTTCTTTATTAATGTTTTAAACATGAATTTTTAAATGTTTGAGGGTAACATATCTGGAAACCTTACGAAACTTCACATGTCTACTAGGGGTAACCCAGGGGTTTAAAATTTTTGTTGTAGACGTTAAATGCAATCGGTTTCTCCCTCGAAAGAGGATTTGGAGTAGCATTTTAGTTTTAATTTTCTTGTATTGCTAAGAGACTAGCAATATATAAGTTTGGGGTGTGATAGGCATTGAATGTTACATATTCAAGTCGTTAAAGTTGCATATACTAATACCTTAGTAATATTTATTTAGTATTTTTAATATTTGTTTTGAGTTTATGTGATGTTTAGGTACTAAAGTGTAATTTCCATTAAAATCTTGCGATGGGGTTATTGTTGATGCTTGTGTAAAGAGAAGATACATCGAAGATCCATTGGACAATTTTATATTAAAGATTTGAGTTAAATGGAATAAAGAAGTGGGTCGGAAATGAGTTTAAATAAAGAAAATGAGCATAGGCCTATTCACATTGAAGACTGGGCTAATTCAGGCCCAGAAAGCTCTGAACCCGTTTTGGTATTATGACCAAAACTCCTTATTTGACTGTCAAAACAACTCAAACTACTTATAAATTGAAGAAAATTTGATTCTGAAACTTTTTGTATTGCACAAAAATTTAATCGAAGAGACATTTACACTGTCAAAATCGGAGCCGAAGTTTAGTAGAAAAACACACTGCCACAAAGGCGCACCCTGTGCCCTTGGAGGGCACAGGTGCGCCCTTAGAATGATCATTTGGTATTATTTTAATGCGAAATTTTCCTAATTGAGGGGAGAATGGACGGGGATCAAAAGAGGAATCTAGAGAGCACTAGAGGGGTGATTTTAGAGCCATTTCTAAAGAAAAAGAGAGATGAGGATGACGATATCATCATTGATCAAGTCTCCAATCTAGAGTATGAGCGGTTAAATATCTTTTAGAGAATTGATGTAACCCTAACTCTTTTCTTCAATGATTTGATTGTAGTTTGATTTGGGGATTATTTTATCTATGTATGAATTGCATGATTAGACAAACTATAATAGTTGTACTATTGTTTTAAGATTTTACCTAATGAAATTTTATTCTTGTTTTAGATTAAATTATGTTTTGATTGATCTTCTATTCCATCTTTAGTTTCTCTGATTATGAAGAGGAAAATCATAATTAGGGCTTATATTGATCATTCAAATTAGGGTTTTGATAATTCATATTAAGGGAAGATGGGCTATACTATAAATTAGGTTGTTTAGTTTAGAAGTAGATAGGTAGATAATTCATGTTAACTAAAGATGAGTTATGCTTAATTTAATTTGAATGAATTTTCTTAGTGGTTTTGTTGTATGCTTGTAGCCATACAATTCATATTTATATAGATTAATTTTACCAAATTAAATGCAATTGACCATTGTTGGAAAGTTAGTAGTGAATTCAATTTCCCTAGAGTTTTCTCTATTGATCATCTCAATTTATTTTTTTTACATTCAATTTTTATTTCAGTTTTAATTAGTTTACATCATCAAACAATCTTCTTAATTAAATTAGAATTAAACTTGGAAACTAGGTATCACAACGATTCAAACTTTGCAAGTCCTTGATGCAGACATTCAAGAGGACGTGAACATCAAATTGTGGTAAAAAAACAGCTTCCGCGTATTTTACTTTGACGAGAATTTCGGGTCAGTATGTCATTAGAATGAACTGAATACTAAATTTTTTTAAAAAAAAATTATACCCTGAACAAAAATTGCAAAAAAATTAACATGTCATGAAGCGTGATCTGGAGAATACAGACGATAAAATGTGGTGCCTGAATAGTTACACAAATTTTCCATTTTTGTTCACTAAAAATTGAGAGCACAAACCATGCATGTTGTTGTATTTGGCCCAATATTTCAACCCAAATGTTGTCGAGTGGGACTCACATGGGTCCTACTTGACATCATCCTGGCCATTGGATACCCTCGGGTCGGGTCGGGCCAGCATTTCGACTGTCTATCGTGACTCTGTTTTGCCATCACCATTTAGCCCAGCTGCCATTCCCCTATTTGAATTTTTTTTAGTTTTCAATGCATACGAGTCTATAGAGAACATAGCGTGGATCGAAATAATCTATTGACACAGATAATTCATGAGACAAAATTGAATCATTTGCCGGTGAACAAACAATCAAGTTACATATGTCATTCCCTCAACATCAAAAATGGCCTGCCGTGGCAAAAAAAAAAAAAAAAAAATTCCCCTGCAAAATAGCCAATATATATATTTTTTATAGTGCAAATGCAAGGTGACCCCTTATCTCTATATGAGAGAGGTTAAAGATTCTGAGCAAATAAACACATTAAAATAACAAAAATCATCCTTTTTTTGTTTTTTGTTTTTGTTTTTTTGCTGGGGGACAATGTCAATGATGTTGATTTTACAACCATCTATGGAAAAAGGCAAAAAGATTTTAGCTTAAGAAACTAAAACCACTCTCATATATTTCAATTGTTATTTATTTTCTAAGCAAATTAGGCCGCATTAATTAACCCTGATGAATTATGAAGCTTCTTTGATTGCTTGCACTCGACCAATCTAATACCAGGTGTGAACTGTCAACAATTCAAGACCTTTCACCTTATGATCATTAGAGAGTTACTAAGATACATAGTGTAACATGTACATAGAAATACCAGTAGGTACCATAACCATTTTTATTTACATTTTGTAGATGAGGTGAACTCAGTACACACACTCTGTTTCAGTTAGAACTTGAACTCTCAATCTCCTCTTTGAAAAGCATAGACGAGATATCACTCAAGCTAATGCTTCATTATGAGTTGACACCACTATTTTCAACCTAGATAATGACTTACTGAAAGACTGGTGGATGTGGAGCTTGAATAGTAACATTATTTTCCCATTTTTGTTCATTAATAATTGAAAGCATAAAGCATGTTGCTGTATTAGATTTGAGCCGTAGTAGTAGCTGAATACGTAAATAAACGAAAAAACTACCACAAAGCACCAAAATCTGCTTAGCTCAATCATTTAGTAGACCTCATCTTATAGGTCATGTGTAATCATTAGTGGTTAATTAAATGTATTTTCACCACTTAAAATATATGAACTACCAGTCCCATATACCCTTCACATCACTAGCTACTTGCAAGTCTTCAATGCATGCAGTTGAAATACTGCCCTCTAGTAACACATTCTATATATTGTGAGCTTGAAGCTCCGGCAATTCATTGAATTCTCATCCACTGCACCAAGTTCTTCTATTATGGCTTTCCCTTCACAGCAGCTTCACTTCCTTGTGATTCCCCTAATGTCCCAAAGTCATCTCATCCCCATGACAGACTTTGCCAAACTACTTGCACAGCACGGCGTAAGTGTCACCATAATCACTACACCCCTCAATGCCATCCGTTTCAAAGCATTCATAAACCATGCCACAACGGCCAGCCTCAAAATCCAACTTATCCCACTCCGGTTTCCATGCCAAGAGGCAGGATTGCCCGAAGGATGCGAGAACATGGACACTCTCACTTCTCCGGACTTGGTAAAACAATTTCTTGTAGCAAGTGAGATGTTACAAGAACCACTAGAGAAGTTGATAGAAGAATTAGAACCACGGCCAAGTTGCATCATTTCCACCATTGCTCAACCTTGGACTGCAGAAGTTTCTCAAAAATTCAAGATCCCGAGGTTTGTTTTCAACACTATTTCGTGCTTTACTCTCTTTTGCTCTCACAACATTTCTCAATATCATGTCCAAGAGAAAACCTCTTCAGATTCAGAGTCATTTTTGGTGCCGGATATGCCTCATAGAATTGAATTTACCAAGGCCCAGTTGCCTGAAGTAATGAGAAAAAACTCCGATGACCTCAAAGACTATATGAAACAAATGAAAGAGGCTGAGCTTTCAGCAGACGGCGTTTTAGTGAATAGTTTCGAGGAGTTAGAGCCAAGGTATGTCGAAGCATACAAAAAAGTGATGGGTACGAAAATTTGGTGCATTGGGCCAGTTTCTCTTTGCAACAAAGAGACGCCAGATATGTTTGATAGAGGTAACAAGGCCTCCATTGACTCGCAGCATTGCTTGACATGGCTTGATTCGATGAAGCCAAGCTCTGTCATTTATGCTTGCTTTGGCAGCCTCTGTCACATATCACCTCCTCAGTTGAAAGAAATTGGTTTGGGCTTAGAAGCATCAAACCACCCTTTCATTTGGATAATCAGAACAAGTGATTATTCAACGGAGATAGAGAAATGGCTAGCAGAAGAGAGATTTGAGGAGAGGACTATACAAAGGGGTCTAATAATCCGAGGATGGGCACCCCAAGTCCTCATATTGTCCCATCCATCCATTGGAGGGTTCTTAACGCATTGTGGATGGAATTCGACATTGGAAGGAGTTTCTGCCGGCTTGCCAATGATCACTTGGCCGATGTTTGCTGAGCAATTCTATAATGAAAAGTTTGCTACACATGTACTAAAGATTGGGGTGAGAATTGGGATTGAGGTTGGTATGAAGTGGGGGGGAGAAGAGGAGGTTGGAGTGTACTTGGTGAAGAGGGAACAAGTGAAGGAGGCTATAGCACAACTGATGGAAGGAGGAGAGGAGGGAAGAGAGAGAAGAAAAAGAGCCGAGGAAATTGGAGAGATGGCCAAGAGGGCAATTGAAGAAGGGGGTTCTTCTTATTTGACGATCACAATGTTGATTCAACATGTTATGAAACAAGTCAATCATATATAATGGAGTAGTAGTTCTTAAAGGTTGAAATTCATGCTCATGGTATACAACTTTGGGGTTATCTTTTCAGTTAGCGTAGTTGCTGGGTGAGTATCTCTGCATGTCATGCAACATGTCAATCATATATAAGGGATGAACCCGAGAATATATAGTAGTTCTTAAAGGTTGAAATATATTCATGGTTATGGTATGGTATATATACAACTTTGGGGTTATCTATTCACTTAGCGTATGTAGTTGGTGGGTGACTATATCTGCATGTATATGTTTCCATAATCCATATTTGATGTGGTTCTTTTTCAATGAGCTTCTGGCAAGATGAAGTTTATGTTAGATTACGTGGATGAATTTAAGCCTGATTCAGGGCTTTGATGTAACTAAATTATGTGTTATAATAATAATATTCTTCGTCTCTTTCATTTTCAAAAAGGAGAGAGAGAGAGAGAGAGGATAACACTCCTTTGTCATTTCATTTCCAATTATTCTGAATTCCTGCCAGATGCCATTTGAAAAAAAAGTGTACTATGTACATGGTCATAGCAGTCACAGACTCACAAGTAGACATGTCAAATGTAAAACATGTAACACTATTAGGGATATAACAATAATAAAAATATGTAACATTTTGATTTAATATAATTGTAATGTTGTAGTTTGGTATAATATATTACTTGAGCGCTATATTTTCAAAGTAAATGTGTTTGATGTGTGTTTACATCGATATTTTAGAAATACATCACCCTTGATTTAAGTTGTGAATTACGCGGTGCGGAAACTGTTGAGTTAATTTAGTATGAAATGTTAATCCTTAGACGTAGAGTGAGATGAATAGGTTTTCTTGTCTAATTTTTATGATTGATTAAATACTCACAACAATTAATAATTATGCATTCAAACTAATCAAAAAATAAATAAAGCAAGTAAGGAAAGTTAGAGATGACACCAGAAATTTTACATGGAAACCCTAGGAAGGAAAAACTATGGGAGTGAGGCAAATGCCTCAGGGTAAACCAATCTAGTATCTTGAAGAAAAGTACAAGAGACTCTGTCACAGACTCACACCTTTGAGTTGCGCGGTGCGGAAGCGATTGTGAAAGTTTGTTTAAAACCTAGAGGGGGTGAATAGGTTTACTCGCTCGTTTGCTTAATTTTTCAGATTGATTCAATTTTAAGTCCAATTAAAAATTAATTAAACACATAAAGCAAGTAAATAAAATAAAGTGCAAGTAAAGTAATGATGGCACTAAATATATGTGAAAAAATCCAAGTTGGGAAAAAAATCATGTGGGAGGCAATGCCTTAGGAAACCAATCCACTATGTTGAAGCAAAGTACAACAAACTCTATCTTAGACCCACACCCCTTATAAATGTGTGCTCTCAAAAGATAGAACAATATTCTGTCCTAAAAATACTTGTAAAAGCTTTCTCTCTAAAAATAATATTTTTTTTCTGAAAGCATAAATGTGAAGAAAACATATGTAATACCCTGCTCCACCTGATGGTATGATATTATCCGCTTTGGGCCTAAGCCCGTACGATTTTGTTATTGGATTTTACCCCAAGAGGCCTCATACCATTTGGAGAGAACACACTACATATAAGCACATCTCCTTCTCCACACCCAACCGATGTGGGATTGAGTACCGTGTAGCTTGCCAATGTGGTAACTCAGCCCAGTGTCTTTTCTTACACCCGCCCACATCACACCCGCCCACAAGGGTCACTATAATCCAACTGAAATACCCCCACAAAATTTTGCGCATGAGGTGGCCGGTCTCATACACAAAACCTAAGAGATATATATAACTGGTATCAACAATATATCCACCCCCTACA
This sequence comes from Cornus controversa, assembly GCA_026545225.1. Lineage (NCBI taxonomy): Eukaryota > Viridiplantae > Streptophyta > Magnoliopsida > Cornales > Cornaceae > Cornus > Cornus controversa. The sequence goes on along the minus strand of CM048848.1, from coordinate 70,055,893 downwards.
AGGCCCGAAGTCCTCATCGGCACACTTCCAGTTGGGTTCAGGCTCTGATACCAACTGTAATACCCCGCTCCACCTGATGGTATGATATTGTCTGCTTTGGGCCTAAGTCCACACGGTTTTGTTCTTGAGTTTTACCCCAAAAGGTCTCATATCATTTGGATAGAACACACTACATATAAGCACATCCCCTTCTCCACACCCAGGCAATGTAGGATTGAGCACCCTGTAGCCTGCCAGTGTGGTAGCTCAGCCCAGTATCTTTTCTTGCACCCACCACATCACACCCACCCACAAGGGTCACTACAACATAGATAAGTGTATATAGGCATAGGAGTCCTAACTCTGCTTGGAAAATAAGTTAAAACTAGTATAGGACTTTCCTAGAAGTTTCAAATAAAAAAGGAATCAGAATTTTTATCAAAAATAATTACCTTTTTGGAACAGGATAAGTAGGACTGGTGTCCAAAAATAAGGATTGGTGGGACTTTGTAAAAAACCTGCAGAAACCAAACTACCGAGAAAAGTTGGACCGGTCTTGAAAATTAGAGACCAACCCTATTTTGAAAACCCTAATTTTAACCAGAAACCCTAGTTTTTCAAAGTAGGCTCTATGACACAAAGTGCGACGTGCCCTCACCAACTTACCTTTTGATAGGTATAGAATGTTACGCATTCTAGCCTACTAATTTGAATATTTTATTCTTAGTAGTAGATTATTTATGATTTTACTCTGTTTTAATGTTTTCTATATTTTCAGGTCCTTAATGATAATTTCACTCAAACAATGATTTTTGGGCTCTTAAAGATGACATTCAAGACGGTTAGAGGAAGCATACATCAATGGTACCAATTCAACTCCATATTTCAACTCAAAAGAACCCAAGGAAGAGGCCTAAGAGAAGTGAAACTGCTTAGGGAGATTGCGGGCTGAAATCCAATTCTGCGCGAAATACAATTTTAATCCCGTTTTGATAAACTATTCGTAACTCTTATTTTCGATTGTCAAAAAGGCCCAATTCCCATATGGGTTGAACAAAATTCGATTTTGAATCTTTTTGTATTTCAAGAAAATTTTATGAATCGGACTTCTAAGGCATTAAATGTTAGGCCGAAGTTCAGTAAGACAATCTACCTGATTGGGGGCTGCGGGAAAATCCTAATTGTCTCCTAATTAGGTTAAGACACTTTATATTCTTTTAAGAATTAAAAGTGACGAATTGTGGATGTTTTGATGACATTTTTTTGAAGTTTTAAAGATCTTTTGGAGTGGAAGATCATTGGAGAACAAGGTTTTGCACTACTTCCACATAGATGATTCCTTCTTCCTTAACCGCCAAAGCATTTTCTTCTACCATGAGCGGCTAGTTCTTCTACTAGGGTTTTGATTTAGCCCTAACTAAGTATCAATGGTTTGATTATTATAATTAATTGGGGATTTTTATATTCATGCATATATTATGTAATTTAGAGGATTCTCTTAATGAAGAATTGAGCAATAAAGTTTATATTCAGTTTTAATGATTTCTATCTTGTCTCAGATACTTAGTTGTTGTGATTGAACTCAATCCCTCTTATTTTATGTGATTATGAGAGTGGTTATTACACAATGGTATTAATTGAATGCATGATTAAAGTTTTGATGGATTATGCGTAGAGAAAATGAACCATATACTACACCCTAGAATAGAGTAAATAGGTAGATGGTGTATGCCAATCGAAGATAGTTTATGACTTAGTTTTAATTATATGTTATCCTCTTGACAGTTGAAAGTGAGCTTGTAGCCACTGACACTACTTATGCATGATATAATTTCCCTTAGTTAGTTCAATTGACCATTGATTGTGAGGTTAGTAGTGAAGTTAACAACCCTAGATTCATCTCATATTATCTTCACTTATCAGATGTCCTTGCTTCTATTTACTTGCTTTCATTTAGTTAATTTTTAGCATTAGATACAAAATTCTGCAATCTCTTCATTTTAATTTAATTAGAATTAGTCTTATAAATTCAATACAACCGTAATACAGTCTTTGTGGTTCGACACCTTCAGTTTGACCATATCCTGCATGGATTCTTGCTGTTGCGAGTGGTATAATTTAATTGATAATAATTTATCACGATCACCTATACTATATGATGTTCTCATTGAATTAACTATTTTCACGCACTTTTTTATTAGCTCGAAGATGTTTGAAGATCGATACATAAAATAAATAGAAAAATACAACTCGATCAATCAAGTTTTGAACTCCGAAATTAGGCAATTACAAATTTATATCTAACAACACCCACTCCATTCTGACAAGAACTTGATGCAGAACACCTCAGGCTTACTTTTGTGACTACTCGTCTAATTCCTGCAGACTCCCAGCTAATGTAACAATCCTCTCAGAAGGGTAGCTAAAAAAAAATAAATACTTTGCAAGTAGTTTGTCCCCTTCATAGCGATAATTTCTCCTTCCCTTTTAGATAGAATCGAGTAGTATTATGGAACCATCATTGCTACTTTAATCAAACTATGTAGACTGATGATATATTCGGTTGATTAGATTGAGAAGAGTGTCATGACTTAAACACTCTGTGTGTGGCTCTAATTTTATATTTTGCTACTAATTTATTTTATTATTATTTTTTTCTTTTTAGGTACTTCAGCCGCCATATGCTCGATCGCCGTTCTTTGTCTGATCCATTGATACCTTATGATCCCGAGCTTGAACATACTCTTAGATAGCATAAGAGTGTTCTTATTAACCCTATTGTGCAGGAAGAAGAAAACATTGACATCATGGGTGATGAACGTGACGATGTTAATGTTGTGCTTGATGCTGTTATGGAGAGGACGCGATTGCTCAGAGATTATTATGTCCCAAAGACATACAATTCGCTTGTTGGATTTCAATTGCCTAATGTCACATCACTGAATTATGAGATTAAGTCCAGTATCATTCAGATGTTGCCATCCTATTTTGGGCTGACTCATGAAGATCCCTAAAAGCACTTGAATGATTTCATTGAAGTTTGGTCAACAACAAAAATTCACAACTTTTCTGAAGATACTTTTTGGATGCAACTCTTTCCATTCTCCTTGAAGGACAAGGTTAAGTATTGGTTTAATTCTCTACCGGCGGGCTCTATCACTACATGGACTCAAATGTAACATGAGTTCTTAAAGAAATATTTTTTGATAGGGAAGACCAATCAGTTCAGATATGTTATTACAGGTTTATTCCAATTGGAACAATTCTATGAGACATAGGAGAGATTCAAGGACCTTCTTAGGAAGTGTCCTCATCACCAAGTTTCAATGTGGCAGCTACTGCAGTGTTTCCATGAGGGGCTGTCAGAAGGTAACAAACAAATGGTAGATGTATCGTGTGGAGGCATTTTCATGTTAAAAAGTGAAGATGAAGCATAGACTTTGTTCGAGAACCTCAGTGACAATTCTTTGCAATATGTGTCTTCAACTCGTTCGAGCAGACCATCCAACTTTAATACAAGGGCGGTATAATAAATGAACTCAAAAGCGTGGTTGAGGGGAGAAAAAAGAACAAAGGCTTTTAGAGATGGCTTCTTGAGCTGGCTTCTCGAAGTTATGTTGAAGAAAATTCAAACATTGAGATAGGGAAAGAATGATGGAGTGGGGGCATATGCTATGTGCTGGATGAGGGTTGAAGGTAAAGAGAAAGTAAAGGGGTGGGAGAGTTTATATAGGCATGGAAGAGAAAAGTCCAATGGCTAGAAAAATGCAAAGTTCAAAAGTCTAACGTTAAAAAATGCAACGTCCAAGTGTAACAACCATAATGTAGCAAACACAAGTTCAGACAAAAGAAAAGCCAAAAGAGTAGGCCGGCCAAGAAGACCTTTAAAGGTCGGCCAAGGCCAGCCCCTCAAGGCCGACCAGGGATGCTGGCCATATATAAAAAAAAGGGGAAAAAAGAAAAAGAGCTTATATATGTACTTTTAGCAGAGATTCCTTGGTTTTGAGAGAAAGAAATGTGTGAAATAGGGAAAAAGAGAAAACATTTGACTGCTTTTGCTTTTTAACTTTTGGTATGGCCACAGCCCTACTCTACCCTACACCAGCTCTCTATCAACCTAAAGAAGAGATATTGTAGCTATACAAATGAAGTGGGGTTTGTTCAACCACGAACACTTGATTAATGAAGAAGGGAGAGACCATCTTTATTGGGGAATGTCGACTGTGTGATCAATACTTACTGATAGGCGTTGAATGTTACGCATTCTAGCCTCTTAACTTATGTATTTTATTCTCTTAGTGGTAGATTATTTTGTTATTTTACTTCGTTTTAGTGTTTTCTGTATTTTCAAGGCCTTAATAATTATTTCAATTAAAACCATGATTTTGGGCTTTTAAAGAAGACATCCAAGATGGTTAGATGAAGCCTATATCAAGGAGATCCATTCAACCATTTATTTCAACTCAAATCAGCCCAAGGAAGAGGTCCAAGAGAATTACAGCTGCTTAAGAAGGTTTCGGGCCTGAAGCCCAAATCTGCGCATAATACAGTCTTAATCCCGTTTTGAAAAACAGACTAGAAGTGTTATTTTTGAGCCTCAAATTAACTTAATTTTTCTTTAAGTTGAACGAAATTTGATTTTACACACTTTTGTATTTCATGAAGATTCTGTGAATCGGACTTCTAGTGGGTCAAAAGTTGGGCCAATCGTCAGTAGGAAAAACCCACCTGATTAGTGCTGCGGGAAAACCTAATTAATTCCTAATTGGAATAGGACTTTGGTGTATTCTCTTGGGGCATAAAGTGAAGAATTGGAGGCTGAGATTGGGAGAGATTGGAGAGTCTGAGAGAGCTTTGGACAGAACAGAAGACATACTTTGCAGAGCCATTGGAGAACGAAGTCTTACGCATAATTCATGAAGATGATGCCTTCTTCCTCAATAGTTGAAGCTTCTTCTTCTACCATGAGCGGCTAGTTTATCCACTAGGGTTTTGATGTAGTCCTAACAAAACATCAATGGTTTGATTGTTTTAATTATTTGGGACCTTTATATACATGCATAGATTGTGTAATTTAGAGGATTTTTATTATAGAATTGAGCAATAAAAGTCTTGTAAATTCAGTTTCAATGATTTCTTATCTTGTCTTAGATATTTAGTTGTTGTTATTGAACTCAATCTCTCTTGTTTTCTGTGATCATGAGAGCAATTATTACACAATGGTAATCACTGAATATATTATTAAAAGCTTTGATGGATTATGCCTAGAGAAGATGAACCATACTGTACCCTAGATTAGAGTAGTTAGGCAGATGGCCCATGCCAATCGAAGATAGTCCATGACTTAGCCTTAATCATGTGTTATCTTCTTGACGGATGAAGGTGAGCTTGTAGCCAACAACACCACTTATGCATGATGTAGCTCGCCCAGTGTCTTGCACCCGCCCACATCACCCCCACCCACAAGGGTCACCACATTCAGGTTCCATGGGTTGAGATAAAAATTCAGCTAAAGTTATTTGGGTTGAAGGTCTATTTTCTAGCTCGACGGGCCAACCGAGGTGTTCCTAAGGCCCAAAGAGCGATCCTCATGAACATGGGGCATCTAATAGAATATTTGACTCCAGTTATGATTCAAGTGTCATGAATGTTGAGATTAAGGTGACGTGGATAAGAAGTATACTTTGACCAGGACTTTCCTATCTCTAGATAAATTTGGGGAACTGAGGTGCCAGTCTCCTATTAGGACATGTTTCCATGTGACTGCTATAAATACAGAGACGGTTCATATACTAGGAATATAATTAATACCCTCTGAGTGCCTTTCTAACTTCAACAAGTCTTTCCGATATCTGACTTGAGTGTCGGAGGATAGTCTGCTGGCACCATGCCAGTGTCTTTCCAATTACCCTTCTTTTGTCCTTTTACAGGTTGATGTTTGACTAGTTCGGGATAGATTTCTACTTCATCAACGTCCATCACTGGTGTACAAAGATTAGACATTTAAGCACGTGAGAGGAGTATCCAAAAAAATCATTCATTTTTATATTTTATCTATGGATAAAAATATTATTAAGTAATGTTACCAAGATAGAGTTCTTTATATATAATTACTGGATTGAAATAATTTTTTGAGATACGTGAAAAGTCAAATAAATCAATAAATTCATGTCTTAATGCATTAGTTAAATATGGAAAGCTCATCACAACGACTCTCATGATAGCATTACAAAATATTATAATCAAATTTTGGGTGAACCTAACTATCAAAAAATAAATGTTTTTTTTTTTTTCACAAAAAAAATACATTCAAAGTAAAACATAAAGCCATTAATCAATAGAAAAGGAAGGTGACTAGCAACATTGATAAAATGATATCAGGTTACATTGATATAAATATTGTGGGTTGGTCAATGGTCACATCTATTATTTGTGGACTTTGCATAGCATTGGTGTTTCATAAATTTCTTTAGTAAAAAAATAAAATCCAATTTAAAGGCCTATTGTCAAGAGATTTTGATAACATTTGGAAGGTGTTGATCCAAGAGTATAGATAATTATCCCTTTTTTTTTTCAAAAGAAAATTATGATTTTTGAATTGAAAATAAGATATTGTAGTTGCTCAGCACACCTATATTATTTATATTTTTATCATTAAAGAAATAAAATAAAATTTTATTCATTAAAAGCTATACAATTGAGAAGGGATGATTTCTGATACAACTACGAAAAAAGAAAGCGGGTTAATTTTTTACACAATGGACACTGCCATTTATCAAACAACTGTTCCTTTTCAATTCAAATGATAATTTGTAACTCCGAAATGTTTAAAGCACTACCCTTTTGATGCATGCATAGTTCTATCACGTATTTGTGAATTTAATTCCTTTGCACTTGAAATGTGGAGGGGGAAACTACTCTAGAATCATATATGTTTATTGCAAGCCACTATATATGTTGATCAATGTATAATTTTATTTGTTTCTATGAAGAATGATAATATGTGCTCTATTTCATTCATAATCCCGATTATCCCCAATTGGCTATGTGCAAATTTTAGGGAGAAAAAATTTGGGAAGAGAGAAATACGGTTGTCTAGTCAAGTTGAGATAGATTAGATCCATCTGTTTAGATCTTACTAAGAATAGAGACACATTCAATTAATTAAAAATAGAAAAATACAATATATTCTGGCAACCAATTAAATTACATCCCTCCAATTCTGCTTAACCTCAAAAACCTAAACGAACATAACAGAAAAATACTACTATATAAACCAACTGCCTCACAAGAATTAAATCATAGGAAAAAGGTCTCCTCGGATCCCAAATAACTTGCCAAAGCAATGGCATCACATTTGGGAGACCTTTTGTTCTTTTCATTGTTAGTTCTTCTTGTTGTGGCGAGTGATGTCCATGCCAAGAAAATGCATGATCGTTTCCATGGCCATCACAAGAAAGACAGTGCTCATCATGTCCATGCCAAGAAAATGATTTATTTTGACAAGAACAAAATGTATCACGTACATAGATCACATAACTTGCATGCACCTAAAACTCATTCGCATTCGAATTCTCATTCACATTCCCAATCTCATTCTCATTCTCATGCCAACAAGGGATCTGTAGGCAAGGTACACCACGTCAAAAATCCTGCGGGATCCAGCAATGTACCTAACAACAATCATGCACCTGCGGTACCCAATAGCAATCCTGTGCCTGCAGTGCATTCTGGTTTCAATCCTGGCGAATGGAGGGACGCTCATGCCACCTTCTATGATGGAAACGATATCTATATGGGTACGTTACGAGTCTCCAACACATTCTATCACGTGTGACTTTCTTTTAGTCTAACATGTGTTATTTACTGTCTATATCAAAATAGATCAGTTGTAAAAAAAGTACACTATATCTCACCAAAAAAAGAAAGAAACAGAAAAAAAAAAAAAAACAAACAACTAACATGGGATATTTCATTGTTTTCATAACCTCTAAATTGGGAGATTATTTGTATGTGTAGGGGGAGCTTGTGGTTATGGTGACCTAAAGCAACAAGGTTACGGCTTAAATACAGCAGCATTAAGCACGGCTTTGTTCAACCAAGGAGCCGCTTGCGGAGCTTGTTATGAGATCAAATGCGTCGATGATCCGGAGTGGTGCACTCCCGGGGAGCCATCGCTCTTTATTTCAGCCACCAACTTCTGCCCACCAAATTTTTATCAGTCAGCTGATAGTGGAGGATGGTGCAATCCACCCCGTGAGCATTTTGACTTGGCACAACCTGCATTCCTTCAGATTGTTAAGTCTGTAAAGGCTGGCATTATCCCAGTTCATTATCGAAGGTATAATCAGTATCCCTGTGCATTAATCTCAAACCTTATTAGATCGTGATACAACCAAATTTAGCTATATAGAAGACCATGCTACCAAATATTTAACACATTACAACATAATATATTGAGTCAATAGTAGATTTTAACCTCAGAGAGCAAGTCAATTTGTAAAATATCAAATTTTAGGTTGTCGATCTCTAGATCGATATCATCCATTTTGATTCAACAAAAGCAATAATCAATTTCCTTTTCTTCTGACTTTTTGAAAAAATAGTAACTAAATCATTTTTATTTTTATTTTTCCAGAGTTCCTTGCAAAAAGCAAGGAGGAATTCGATTCACAATTAGTGGAAATCCTTATTTTGACTTGATCTTGGTATGGAACGTTGGAGGGGCCGGAGCAGTCACAAGTGTTGAAGTAAAGGGTGACAAGCCAGATTGGTTCCCATTGAAGAGAAATTGGGGCCAGATGTGGGAGACACACGAAATGCTGTGTGGACAATCTTTGAGCTTTAAGGTTACAACCAGTGATGGCAAAACCTCATCTTCAATGGATGTACTCCCCAAGGACTGGCAATATGGTCAGACATTCGAAGGCCACAACTTCGATGAATGAAAAACATAGGATCTACATATATAATTATATGTGTGTGCACCTACTCTTATATACTCTTTATTACTCTTGCGTAATGCTTATTTCATTTGGTCTCTAATGCTTGGTAGCCATAGAAGGCTGTTGTACTAAGATGCATATAGGACAATTTTTTGTAATTGTTTTAAAAATGCATTATTTAGATTTGGAATTCATAAATGGAGAGTTTTCCACTATTTCTTAGCTTCGATATCTAAATCCAGCACAACAAAGGGGAATCTAGAAACTACCACCATAGTAGTACCAAACCAATTAAAATTGATTTATTTTCATGGCAAGAAATAGATTATATTATTGATCAACAATTCAGAACAGATAAGGCCAAATATCCTTCTAAACAATAGAATTGACACTGTCTGGAAGAACTTGAGTCTTGACCATAGACACTTTGTGATTTTTTACGCAAAGCCAACGAACCCAATTCATGAGCAACACTGTTTCTTGCTCAAGGAACAAAAAGAAAAGAGAACCCACAGTGCTTGCTCCAATTATGGATGACTTATGTTGGGAATTAATCTCCTTTCATTCGGCACAGAGGAAACATATCATTACCTTAACAATCACACAAACATATATGAAAATAACAATCAAACATATCTACGCACAAGACAATATTTTACATGGTTGACCCAACTCTACAGCTACGTCTATGGAGAGAGAGATTTCATTATATTGAGAAAAGAATATACAATACGCGAAACAGTCACCAACCCATTACATCTTTCTTCTCATTTTTTCCTTGAACCCTACATCTATTTATAGAGTTTCCAAAACCAATTTCTTCTTGAACAAGGATTCTTATACATTGTCTAACAAGAAGTTACCAATTCAATCACAACTTTAAAGTAGATGTATCCAACTTTCTCCTCAAGTCTTCAGCCTTGCTCCATAAGTCTTTAGGCTTCCAAAATGGAAAAGAAAACTGCTGCAACTGAATTTGAGTCACAAATTCATCAACACGCTCCTTCATAGCTCCACCTCAATTGAAGATTCTTCCACCTCGAATCGAACTCCATCACATCATCCCCATTGGTGTTCAATTGCTCATGCATGGTATCCCACCAATCAATCATCATCATCACTCATCATCCTAATCATCATCATCTCTACCCCCACACTTTATTATTTTCTCACTCACTATTTTTCCAGGTCAAAAACAACAAACCACCCTTCTTCATACCATCATTTTGCCCTGTCTTGAAAACGAGCGTCATCCGACTTGTTTCAAGACTTGTTCCTAATAGGTTTCACACTATCATCATCATCATCGTGTCTTCATCGGCTCTGATTATATCTCCATAACTCTTAATGATTAACCTTCTGTTCTAACACACCACCAATCTTCGACTATGATTTTCAAGACCAACCACAGGCTCTGACCCACCATTGGCTCTGATACCAGTTGTTGGAAATTATTCCCCTTTCATTTAGCATAGCGAAAACATATCATCGCATCAACAATCACATAAACATATATGAAAATAACAATCAAACACATCTACACATAAGACAATATTTTACATGGTTTACCCAACATTAGGGCTACGTCCATAGAGAGAGAGATTTCACTATATTGAGAAAAGAATATACAACACGTGTAAAACATACCTACCACACATACTCTTTTACTCTCTCTTGGCATCTTTCTCCGAAATTACATATACTCTCTACACTCATCACAACACTCACCAACCTTTATATCTTTAATCTCATTTTTCCCTTTAACCCGACATCTATTTATAGAGTTTATAAAACTAATTTCTTCTTGAACAAGGATTTTCATACTTTGTCTAACAAGAAGTTACCAATTCAATCACAACTCTAAAGTAGATGTATACAATTTTCTCCTCAAGTCTTCAACCTTGCTCCACAAGTGTTTAGGCTTCCAAAACAGAAAAGAAACTGGCACAATTGAATTTGAGCCACAAACACAACAACTTCTACCACAACACATATATTTTAAGGATGACAAATTTAAATTCAAAACCCATGTAATAAAACCTCAGCATTAGGCAAAATGCATGTCTTTAGACACGAATAAATGCATTTTAACTTTTACATACTTCCAATCAAGCATTCATTGCACCATCAAGCCCAATAAAAACATTGTTAATCAAGGCATCAAATTGGACCACCAAAACCATACACTCGACAATTATCACCCATTCATTTTGACAGTAAAAAAAGAAAAAAATATAAGAGCGCTTGGAATAAATCCAGCAATTATAAACCCCAATTCGGCAAAATAAAAAAATATGACGAAAAGACTAACAACTCTCATACCGAGATAAATCAAGAATATATAATAAAGATCATGCGGTTGACAGATAACGCAAACGAGTTAGATATAGAATAAGCATGTACATATCCATATATATATTAGAGACATGCCTTTGTCTCCCAAATCAAAATCGTTAAATCATAGTGCAATCTCCATATTTTATGAATAAAATATTATAATCTATGTTACATGAGCTCTTAGGTAAATGGTGTCGGATATGGGTTGGACATATCAAATATTCAACCAGAATTACACATGGACTATGCTAAATATTTATTTTATAATTTTTATTTAATTATTTTATTTTCTAGAGTAAAATAAAGTATTTTTGTAACATGGTATTCAATATATGCTTTTAACTCATTTTAAAGTAATAATATAATAAAATTGAATAATTAGATATGCTTTTAAACAAAAAGTCTAACCAAACGTGTCGAACACATATCTCATACTCATGTTTAAGCAATATGTGTGTGACATGGATATCTCACCACTTTTGATGCAAAATTGAGTGTGGTAGAAAAATAAAAATCTCTAATTTACATTTTGAAAAAATTCAGCGTAGAACAATTGTGGTGAGTTAGGAGGCACAGACACTTCACTGAGAGTGTTGTATCAGTGTCAGACACTTCACCGAGGGTGTCGTATCAGTGTCGGACACTTTGTAGAAGTGTCTTGAATTTTTTTTTTACACTTCTCAAATACGTGTCAGACACTTTATAGCTGTGATGGTGTCATGCTCCGATAATCCAAGCCACCGGAAACCCCATCTCCAGGCTCGAATATAGAGGGTTAATCCCACATTTAATCCAATGAACCACATATAAATCTCATATCCGCAGAAGCGTCATCATAAGCATAAAGTTAAAAATACTTAATTTAAGATACACACACTCCAATGGCCCCACACATGGTTATGCAAGCACTTAACCAAATTATTTCAAGGCATGCTACAGGTGAGCCTTACGATTAATTGTAACGTGGGTTATGATTAATCGCAACCTACGATTAACCGAATATGTAACATAACTTCTATCAAAACTCTCGGGTTTAACTTAATTTCACCTAAATTTTATGATTTATAAAAAAGCTATCTACGATTCATCGAAAAACTACAATTAATCGAAGAGTGACTTACGATTAATCTTAGGCCCTTGACAGAAAATCCTACAAAATTCTCCAAATGTCCAAACATGTTTAAATCATATCCAATTGCATTTTATTGCCTCATACATTCATATACAACTTTAAAATATGCATAAAACTCAACAAAAATCATTAATTTGAATTTCATAAAGGTCAAATCCATATATCATATACATTTGATCCAAATGTTTTCTTTCAACATGCATTTCTCAAAATCTTCAACATACCAAACATGGATATTACATATACAAATCCAAATACTAATTGTTCATCCATAGATACAATCTTTTCTAAAAGTATCATCATGCCACAAGCCGGCATAGACATGGATATATACAAACTCAAAAATAACTCAAAACACTCTTAAATGCTTCATACTAGCTATTCAATTTTCATCTAAATTCGGTGCCTTATCTAGAAACATGTCTAGGGAAGAGGGGTGAGCATACAACTAGCTCAGTAGAAATGCCCCAACCTAACTACGCATCGACACGACGCTGACCTGCATGATATGCAATCATGATATCGCTACTCTACATAACATGTTCAATGCTTGCATATCAAACAATTCCAATTTATTTATTTATGCATAGAACCGCATTCATTATTCTTAATAGTTTAAACACATAAGCATATATATAGATTCATATCTATTATCCGATAACTACACATGATTGCATGTCTCCGATGATTATGTAGTATTGGTCAACTCCGACGACACTCGTATGATTGGACAACTCCAACGATCATACTTCAATGACAATTCATAATTTTGTCAATGTGATTGAACAACTTCGATGATCATATGATTTAGGATAACTCCAATTTATAAGCATTTACGCGGTATGATATGGCAACTCTGACGATCATATCATAGTGAATATTTTTTCACTTCCATAATATTGTTGGACATCTCAAACTTCCATGTATGGTTCATTTGGACAACTCTGATATACATACACATTAGGCAACAATATGTTATATAGTATATATCATATGCTCTGAAACTCATTATCATGCTTTTAAGCAACTCTAGCATACATCATGCTCTCATATACCACATATAACCACTTATATGTCCACATTCATACATATAATCATACATGTATACAATTCAACATATATCAAAATATGCTCTCAATCAATACATATAACACATATGTAATCACTATATCATATAGCTCAAGATATAAACCTCCATAACATGCAATTAATCACAAAGAAATAGGGAAAAGTCATATATAACTATACAAACCCTCCCAAACATACTAAAGTCATCAAAACCCTCCCAAACTCATCAACAACCTATAAATTGATAACTAGAAAAGAAGAAACACCCTTAACTCAAGATTCAAGCCTTTTTAGCCAAAATCGTAGAATTCTCCAAGCTTTAGAGTCCACCAAATCTGACTTTGTTTGATTCAAAACATAGCCCTCATCGGGTATAACAAGAAGTCCTTCACTGGCACCTTCCAAATCCAAACTTGGGGCTTCAAAATAAAAGAGTAAAGAAGGAAGATATAAAGATGAGGGAGTGATAAGTGTTGAATGTTATGCATTCTAGCCTCTTAATTTGTATATTTTATTCTCTTAGTGATAGATTAATTGTGATTTTATTTTATTTTAGTATTTTTCTTACTTTTCAGGTCCTTAACAGTAAATTCACTTAAACCATGAATTTTGGACTTTTAGATATGGTATTAAAGGGGGTTAGAAGAAGACTACATCAATTGGATCAAGTCAAGTCAACATTTTAATTCAAAACAGCCCAAGGAAAAATCCTAAAAGGAGTGTTATTGCTTAAGGAAGTTATAGGTTAAAATCCAATTATGCAAAAAGGAAAATTCTGGACCCATATTGGTATTCTGGCGATAACTCCGTATTCGACTGTCAAAATTGCCCAAACTCCATATAAGTTGAAGGAAATTCAATTTTGGATCTTTTTGTATTTAACAGAAATTTCATGAAACAGACGTTTACGAGGTAAAAATCTGGGCCAAAGTTGAGCAGAAAAATCCACCAGATTGGAGTTGTGGAAAAACCTTAGGTCTCCTATTTTGGTTGAGACACTTCATGTTTTCTCTTAGCATATAAAAGTGGCTAATTGGAAATATTTTAGGGGAGCCTAGAGAGCAACTAAAGGGCAATTTGGAGGCTAATTTTGAGAGAATAAGAGGCATGAAGATGGTGTTCCCATCATTGATTAAGTATCCAATCCAAAGCATGAGCGGCTAGACCTCCACCTAAGGGATTGATGTTACACTAGCCAAGCTTCCATGGTTTGTTTGTATTTATTTATTGAGAATTTATAGCTAATGTATAATGATTGCATAACTATGGGTAATACAATAGTTGTACTATTGTGTTTGATTTTCATGATTAAACTCAATTGGTATGGAATTCTATTATTGTCTTAGATAAGGTTTTGTTGTGATTGATCTTAAATCACATTTGTTTTATATGATTACAATGTTGATGGTTATGCAATGATATTAATTGAACATATAAATTAGAATTTTGATAGTTCATACCTAGGGAAGACCATTTGTACTACACCTTAGATTAGAGTAGTTAGGTAGACAATTCATGCCACCCGAAAATGGATTATGATTAGTCTTAATTATATGAATTTTTTTTGACGATACCGTTGTGTGCTTGTAGCGACACAAATTATTATCATACATAAATTATTTTTCCCATGTTAAATATAATTAACCATGATTGTGAGGTTAGTGATAAAATCAATACCTTAGTCTGTTTCTCTTTATTATTTCCATTATATTAGTTGCACTTAATTTTTTAGTAATTTGAATTAGATTTAAACAGTCAATCATTTAATTCTTTTAATCAAATGAGAAGTAATCTGACAACTCAGTAATATAACTGATCTTAATTACGCAAGTTCTTGAGGTTCGACAATCGTTTCGAGCCCTATCCTACAAAGATTCGTACCATTACGAGTGGTGAATTTAAAATTTGACTCACATCAGGGAGAGAGCTTCAATGGATGGCTGTTGGGGCTATGCACAAGTGAAGAAATATCTGGTATTCTAATATTTATAGTCCTTTAGGTGCAAAAAGAATAAAATTCTCCTACGCCACTTAACGTACCTTCCTGACCTCTGTTTTCGATTTCGAAAGCGGCTATAGTTTCAAAATCACTTTCTTAACTCTTTTAACATTTCATTTTGTCTAAAAATAAAAATAAGATTTTTAAAAAAAATATCCGACCTCCCGGGCCCATTCGACCCCCTTCCAGGGTCCCGCCGACTTGAAAATTCCAAATTGAGCCAAATGGCCCGAAAACATCCTCGGATCTCAAAAAAAAGTCCTCATACATGAACTTCATATTTAAAACATATATAACATCATTTAAAATCAATTTAAGACCATAAATGATGAATAAAAAGATAACCGGTCAAAATTTGACCTGGTCTCTACAGTTGTATTCAAGTATTTAGAAAGAAACTTATATGTGATTGAGTTATGATGAGCAATCTCAGCTAAATATATGTAAAGGACTTAAAAAATGACCAAAAGATTGAAGCATCAAAGATGAATAATTCTTGTTATTTAATTTATTTGTCTATTTTTGTTTATGTTTTTTTGGTTCTTAATTACTTGATGATGAATTGAAGTATTTTTGCAATGTAATTTTTTTTATTGAATAATGAATATATATTAATGTATTATATTATTATTTTATAGTCGTATTCTCGTCGTGTCCATGTCCTATTTTTTTAGAATATTCTGTGTGTGTCACCGTGTCCGTGTTGTACCCGTGATCCAAGTTTGTGTCCATGTCCGTGTTTCCTAGGTGGTGAGTAAGGAGGCAGGGCCTTGAGGGAGATACGTGTGTGTAAGAGAGAGAGAGGGAAAACTGATAGCTGGAGAGAGGGGTATGTGGAGATTGAGAAAGTTATAGAAAGAGAATATAGCGGAGAGATGATGAATTTAGAGAGACAAATAAAAGGACATTGAAAAATGAATTTAAAGAGAATGCAAGCCACTATATATGTTGATCAATGTATAATTTTATTTGTTTCTATGAAGAATGATAATATGTGCTCTATTTCATTCATAATCCCGATTATCCCCAATTGGTTATGTGCAAATTTTAGGGAGAAAACATTTGGGAAGAGAGAAATACGGTTGTCTAGTCAAGTTGAGATAGATTAGATCCATCTGTTTAGATCTTACTAAGAATAGAGACACATTCAATTAATTAAAAATAGAAAAATACAATATATTCTGGCAACCAATTAAATTACATCCCTCCAATTCTGCTTAACCTCAAAAATCTAAACGAACATAACAGAAAAATACTACTATATAAACCAACTGTCTCACAAGAATTAAATCATAGGAAAAAGGTCTCCTCGGATCCCAAATAACTTGCCAAAGCAATGGCATCACATTTGGGAGACCTTTTGTTCTTTTCATTGTTAGTTCTTCTTGTTGTGGCGAGTGATGTCCATGCCAAGAAAATGCATGATCGTTTCCATGGCCATCACAAGAAAGACAGTGCTCATCATGTCCATGCCAAGAAAATGATTTATTTTGACAAGAACAAAATGTATCACGTACATAGATCACATAACTTGCATGCACCTAAAACTCATTCGCATTCGAATTCTCATTCACATTCCCAATCTCATTCTCATTCTCATGCCAACAAGGGATCTGTAGGCAAGGTACACCAAGTCAAAAATCCTGCGGGATCCAGCAATGTACCTAACAACAATCATGCACCTGCGGTACCCAATAGCAATCCTGTGCCTGCAGTGCATTCTGGTTTCAATCCTGGCGAATGGAGGGACGCTCATGCCACCTTCTATGATGGAAACGATATCTATATGGGTACGTTACGAGTCTCCAACACATTCTATCACGTGTGACTTTCTTTTAGTCTAACATGTGTTATTTACTGTCTATATCAAAATAGATCAGTTGTAAAAAAAGTACACTATATCTCACCAAAAAAAGAAAGAAACAGAAAAAAAAAAAAAAAACAAACAACTAACATGGGATATTTCATTGTTTTCATAACCTCTAAATTGGGAGATTATTTGTATGTGTAGGGGGAGCTTGTGGTTATGGTGACCTAAAGCAACAAGGTTACGGCTTAAATACAGCAGCATTAAGCACGGCTTTGTTCAACCAAGGAGCCGCTTGCGGAGCTTGTTATGAGATCAAATGCGTCGATGATCCGGAGTGGTGCACTCCCGGGGAGCCATCGCTCTTTATTTCAGCCACCAACTTCTGCCCACCAAATTTTTATCAGTCAGCTGATAGTGGAGGATGGTGCAATCCACCCCGTGAGCATTTTGACTTGGCACAACCTGCATTCCTTCAGATTGTTAAGTCTGTAAAGGCTGGCATTATCCCAGTTCATTATCGAAGGTATAATCAGTATCCCTGTGCATTAATCTCAAACCTTATTAGATCGTGATACAACCAAATTTAGCTATATAGAAGACCATGCTACCAAATATTTAACACATTACAACATAATATATTGAGTCAATAGTAGATTTTAACCTCAGAGAGCAAGTCAATTTGTAAAATATCAAATTTTAGGTTGTCAATCTCTAGATCGATATCATCCATTTTGATTCAACAAAAGCAATAATCAATTTCCTTTTCTTCTGACTTTTTGAAAAAATAGTAACTAAATCATTTTTATTTTTATTTTTCCAGAGTTCCTTGCAAAAAGCAAGGAGGAATTCGATTCACAATTAGTGGAAATCCTTATTTTGACTTGATCTTGGTATGGAACGTTGGAGGGGCCGGAGCAGTCACAAGTGTTGAAGTAAAGGGTGACAAGCCAGATTGGTTCCCATTGAAGAGAAATTGGGGCCAGATGTGGGAGACACACGAAATGCTGTGTGGACAATCTTTGAGCTTTAAGGTTACAACCAGTGATGGCAGAACCTCATCTTCAATGGATGTACTCCCCAAGGACTGGCAATATGGTCAGACATTCGAAGGCCACAACTTCGATGAATGAAAAACATAGGATCTACATATATAATTATATGTGTGTGCACCTACTCTTATATACTCTTTATTACTCTTGCGTAATGCTTATTTCATTTGGTCTCTAATGCTTGGTAGCCATAGAAGGCTGTTGTACTAAGATGCATATAGGACAATTTTTTGTAATTGTTTTAAAAATGCATTATTTAGATTTGGAATTCATAAATGGAGAGTTTTCCACTATTTCTTAGCTTCGATATCTAAATCCAGCACAACAAAGGGGAATCTAGAAACTACCACCAGAGTAGTACCAAACCAATTAAAACTGATTTATTTTCATGGCAAGAAATAGATTATATTATTGATCAACAATTCAGAACAGATAAGGCCAAATATCCTTCTAAACAATAGAATTGACACTGTCTGGAAGAACTTGAGTCTTGACCATAGACACTTTGTGATTTTTTGCGCAAAGCCAACGAACCCAATTCATGAGCAACACTGTTTCTTGCTCAAGGAACAAAAAGAAAAGAGAACCCACAGTGCTTGCTCCAGTTATGGATGACTTCTACCACAACAGAGATACTTTAAGCATTGCAAATTTAAATTCAAAATGATGTAATTAAAACCTCTGCATCAGACAAAATGCTATGTCTTTCTACACGAATAAAACAAACATTGTTAATCAAGGCATCAAATTGGACCACCAAAACCATACACTCTCCAATTATCACCTATTCATTTTGACAGAATAAGAAAATGAAAAATATAAGAGCCCTTCGGAATTAATCCAGCAATTATAAACCCCAATTCGGCAAAACCAAAAAATATGACGAAAAGACTAACAACTCTCGTACCGAGATAAATCAAGAATATATAATAATGATCACGCGATTGATAGATAATGCAAACGAGTTAGATATAGAATAAGCATGTACATATTACATATACATATATATATATATATATATATATATATATATATATATATATATATATTGGAGACATACCTTTGTCTCCCAAATCAAAATCGCTAAATCCTAGCGCATTCTTCATATTTTATGAATAAAATACTATAATTTATGTTACATGGGCTCTCAAGTAAATGTATCCATATGGGTTGGACATATCAAATATTCAACCAGAATTACACATGGATTATGCTAAATATTCATTTTATAACTTTTATTTAATTATTTTATTTTTAGAGTTAAATAAATTATTTTTGTAACATGGCGTTCAATATATGCTTTTAACTCATTTTAAATTTATAATATAATAAAATTGAATGATTGGATATGTTTTTAAGTAAATGTCCAACCAAACGTGTTGGACACATATCTCATACCCATATCCGAACAATATGTGTGTGACATGGGTACCTCACCAGTTTTGAATGATTGGATATGTAAAATTGAGTGTTGTAGGGAAATAAAAATCTCTATTTACATTTTTAATAAATGTTGAAACCCAAGATTCGCTCTACCTTAGTAAAACTCTTTAGTCCGTTCTTCTATTTATTTATTTTGTCTTTCACATTCTCTAGTTTTTATGTCCCTTTTATGATGGTTGTCACAAGCCACTAATATGCCTAATTTCGCTTAAAATTGGGTTCATGAATGAGTGAGATTTCTATAAATAAATAAAAAAGCCAATAAATCCTATTGTAGGTAGAATGATTAATTAGGAAATTTAAGAGTTCTTCCCTCTCATTACACTTCTTCTGGAAAGCACTAGATGAGATTTACAAGCTTCAGGCATCTCAATAATCTCATCTAAAAGATTTCTTTGTTTCTATGATGGTCGGTATGACACGTATATATAAATTTATCAAATTTGAGTTGCATCCATAATAAGATATCTTTTGTTGAATTGTTGAAGGTTTCCTAGATATTAGTTGAATTCATCTATAGATGAAAAAGTTGTCTTACAAGAAGCAAGCTTATGTGTGATTGAGGGTTCATGGAAAGATAAAAGAGGTTTTCTTTCTAGAAAGAGAGAGATTAGCTTCTTATTTCTTAATTTTTATTTTTTACCGGAAAGAAACAAAAGAGATTCGCATTTTGCTTAAACAGATTCAAAGATGTAAAAGGGTGCAAGTCATTATATTTATAAAAAAATAGAGTTGGAGGGCCAATATCATTAGCCAAGGAAAATACATTCAAGTGAAACATAAAGCCATTAATCAATAGAAAAGGAAGGTAACTAGCAATATTGATAAGATAAAGACATAAATATTGTGGGTTGGTCAATTATCACCGTCTATTATTTGTGGACTTTATGTAGCATTGCTTTTTCATAAACCTTGAGATTTGGTCTAATTACTCTTGGATTAACCTTGTGAAAGAAAATTGATCAACCTCCCCCAAAGTGTGTTTGAAATAACTTTAACCTCCCTTACCATTAATTCAATGTTAAGTGCCGTCAAATATGTCTTAAATTCCTAAAATACCATTATGTGCAAGCCCTTTCTTATTCATCATCTCTTTATTTTCTATCTCTTTAAGTCCCGTCAAATACATACCGTGATTAAATTTAAGGTAAATTACATTGACACCCCCTATGGTTTGCACTTATTTCACACGGATACACTTTTTGCTTATAACTATCGTATAGACCGCAATCGATATTTTTGTCTCTAATATCGTTAATTTAAGTGTGAAATGTCTAAAATACCCTCAAATTTTTAATTGAATTTAATAAAAAGTGTTAATGTTGTCAAAAGATAACTTTGCCCCTAATTAGGTTCTATTAGTCCCCTTTCTCTCTCATCTCTCTCTCTCGACTTTCTCTGACAGCCCCCTATTTCCTAGCTATATATCTAATTTGAGGCTCAAAATATCACATAAATTTCGTTCAAGGCTTTATCCAAGCAAAATTGGACAAGTGGCAAGAGAAGAAAATATTTGCAGAAAAATATCTTCTGCAAGATTGGGCGATCTATCGAAGTGGGTACTTCGATGCATCGAAGCTGCGATGCATCAAAATAGAGAATTTGATGCATCGATCTTTCCTTCTTCTGCAGATCTTCAACTCTTCAGCTTCTCGACTCCAGTCTTGACACGCCATTCACTATTCCTTGATGTGGACTTTCCATGAAGCATGATAGCACATAGGAATGCGTTCTTGAACTGATAAAGGAGTCGAATTGTGTCAAATTTTGAATTTGAACCTGAAATCATCAAAAATATAAAAACACGTAAAAACTATACAATATGTGCAGCTACGGGATTAAAATACATAAGTAAAGGTCTGAGAATGTCTAACATTCAATGTTTATCACATATATTTTACTCAAATCACATCTCTTTTTGCTTGCATAACACCCATACATAGTTAAAACATTTAACATACAAGAGGAACACAACCCCATCATTTGTACATCTCCAAACATCCATTTCATTTCATTCTCAGCTCATTTAATTGGGAAATGTCCATACATATAGCTATAATATGGGAAGAGGTTATAACTTTACATTCCATACATTTTAAAACAAAATTTTGATCCAAAAATATGTCTCAATCTATGTGGCTTCCAAGTTTATAGTCATTACAAGAATTTCATGCATAAGGTCCAAAAATGCTAAAAATTCTATTATGAATACGACTACGTAATTTACCATGCCACATGCCAGCATGGATAACCAATCTATAATATCCAAAATGAACAAAATTTTTACAAGGAACTTGGCTTGATCATTCAAGTCCCATCCGTCATGGGTGCCTTATCTGTAAAGAAAAAGCTTGAGAAAAAAAGGGTGAGCATTTCAACAGCTCAGTAGGAATTACCCCAACTCACCTAGGTGCCAACTCGACACCGACCTACATGGATACGTGTCACATTTAACAATTTACAAATGCAACTTAATACAATGCATTTAACATACAACAGGCTTACTAGTTATATCACATAAGCATTAAGATATTTACATATTTTCGGTCATAATCCAATGCATATCCATGATTAGTCAACTCCGATGATCATGTGGTGTTGGGCCGCTCCAATGACACCAAAGTGTTGGTCAACTCCGACGACACTCGTGTGAGGGGACAACTCCGACGGTCACACAAATCAAGGTCTTATGTTTGCCTTGTACGGGTGATTGGGTATATCGGAGTGTTGTCCAAGTTTGATAAGCATGGGATTCGGAGGTGGCCAACCATGTGATTGAGTTAGTGAGAATACTCCCAACAGGATGATCATCATAAATGCCCAATAATACCTCAAACTTAGTGATCGTCGAAGTTGCTATGTGTAACTATAGGGCACACTCATTCACATAGCATAATATCATACTTTTTGATGCACATCCTTGCTAACTAACACTAGCATGTATTTCCTACATAACCACCACATAATCACATATATGCCAAGACTTATACACATAAACCACCTATGCATACACTTCATTTCATAGCAAATCATGCTCTCTTTCAATATGCATTTCAAGTATAAATACGTAATTCATCATATAACATGAATTTAGCAACTCTTGCATGCTTAATTAAACAATGTGAATAGAGGAAAGAAAATAGTAGTCCAACTCCCAGTCTCCCACCACTCACCCATACATGCTAACTCAAGCTACACAATCCCAACTCTTCCCATAACTTAGAATCGATAACTAAGAGAGAAGGAAAACCCCTACCTCAAGTTTGGAAGCCTTCCAAGCAATCTCCAAAAATCACCAAACTCCAAGTTTGTCCAAAGTGCAATTTCCTTCCAGGGAAATGTAGATCGGGACAAAGAGCATACATTTTCCTTCTTGGTTGAAGCCCGAATCCAAACTTCACTCACCCTCAATTTTTGAAACTCTCCAAATGGGGATTTTGAAACCACTAGAGTGAAGAGGAAGAAGAGATGAGAAGTTTTCCCTCTTGGAGCAAACCCTAACTCTCACTTTAAGGAGATGAAAACCAAGGAAGAAGGGTGGAGAATATGAAGAACCTTGAGAGCTTCAATGGCTGATTTCTGTAAGTATATGCTCTGCCTCAGCCATATACATATAGTGTAAACACACCTCACCAAGGGCAAATGACCATTTTGCCCTTAAGTCATTTAATGTACCTTCCCGAGCTCTATTTCCAATTTCGAAAGCTCCTACAGTCTTGAATTCACTTCTTTAACTCATTAAACATTTTCTTAAGTCCAAATTCAAAAATATTTATTTTTCAAAAAATTTCTGAATTCCCAAGCCCACCCGAACTGCGTCCCGGGGCCTTGTTGACCAAAAAAGCCAGACTTCCCCAAACGTTCCGAAAACTTCCAAAAACCTTTAATTAACCTTCCAAATATTTTTTCCACTCTCAAAACAACCATAATATCATTTAAAATGCATTTGTGGTGAAAATGATGAAAATCTAAAAATCGGTCAAATTTGGTTTCGGTCTCTACAGCCTCCCCACTTTTAAGAAAATTTCATCCTCGAAATTAACACACTCAATATTTTTCAAAACCAATCCATACAGGACGTTATTCTTGCCAATAATCATCACTTTCTCTTTCCATATACCATAGGCGTTATACTTTCAACCCCTAACTCATGACACTCGAGTCTAACACAATCAGTGCATCTTAACTATTCTAAAGCAATATAACTAACGAAATGATCTTGCTAATATGAATGGACAACTCTGAGATAGTCACAAGTTGCTTAAAAAATTTCGAATGATCATACAACCCCTGCAATATGTTGGTCTTACCAATTATGGGTGGACAACTCCGAATTCACACAATGTTATGGACAA
This sequence comes from Cornus controversa, assembly GCA_026545225.1. Lineage (NCBI taxonomy): Eukaryota > Viridiplantae > Streptophyta > Magnoliopsida > Cornales > Cornaceae > Cornus > Cornus controversa. Next base: position 70,031,776 of record CM048848.1, on the reverse strand, counting down.
CTATGAGTTCTAGGCCTCAGCCTCGGTATGATGAGATAACTCCAATGATCATACCCTAGTGGATAATTAACCAATCCCGTGACATGGTTGGGCAACTCTGAACCCCATGCACGGTTCACTTAAACAATCCCCCAAAGTACTTGCTTTCTAAAGTCCACAGTCTCTACCTTAAGACCTATCCAGTCCATCTCTATCTTTAGTCTAAGGTAATATCATCAACTAATCATACCAATCACTCACAGTGATACTTCCCTATAATTGGGATCATCAATACTCAAAGTCATACCATCATTATCAAACATGATTTTCAACTGGCATACCATTCTGGGCCTAGTCCAAAAATCTGTGCATCGCTATAACACAAACTACATCAATCCAGTGCACGTCACAAGCGTACTTACCAGCAAGGCACGTAATAGTGTACTCGCAAATACAAACCACATAAATAGTGTACTTGTCGCAACAAGCCACATAAACTCTGTTGTAGGTACCAAAATCATTCAAATAAGTCCTTGGCAACGGTGCCAAAAATTGATGTGAGTCAATTTTACTTAACCACTCGCAATAGAACGAGTCCTCATAGGACATGGCTATATAGAGGGTGTCGAACCTCAAAGACTTGCAAGTTGAATTGTTATGCTACTTAGTCTTTAAATTACTTATAATTTAATTGTAATAGATTCTTGATGTTTGATCCTAAATTTAATTGAGAAAATTTAAGCTACTTGTAAATTTATTTTAAGATAATTAATCAGAAAGAGGGGGTCCTGGGAATTGACTTCACCACTAACCTTCTGACAATGATAAACTGTATTAATTTGGGACGTCTAATCTATGCATTTGGAAAAGATTGGCTACCAGCCTAATTCAATTCAATCAAGAGGGTTCGTTCAACATACAATTAAGCATAACTTGTCTTCGCTTAGCATAGCCCATACATCTGACTACTAACTACAAAATAAATTAACTAATGATAAAATAGCCCATCTTCGCTTAGCACGAATTATCAGAATTCAATATTAAATGATCAGTTTAAATCATTGTATAACTTTTCTTATCAAAATTACAGAAATTAAAAAAAAACCAAACCCTAATCACTGCAATCTTACATTCATTTTACAAGAATAAGAGTAATTATGCAACAAATTAATCAATTCAAATTAAAATCAATAACACAACTATTGTTTATGTCCTAGTTATACAATAAGTACATAAATTAAAATCTTTCCAAATTAAGATACAATTACAACTTTGAAAGTAGGGTTAGGGTTACGTCACTTCCCTATAATAATGTTTAGCCGCTCATGATCAAAAGTGCAGGCTTGAATGATAATGAAATCGCCATTTTCTCGCCTTCGTTTTGCCCATAATAATCATAAAATTGCCTCTGTATATCTCTATGTGTTTCTGAATCCCTTAATTTCCTCTCATTTCTCTTTTTTTTCTCATGATTCAGCATAGAAGAGTCATCTGTCACCCCAGGGGCACATCTGGGCCCATAGAGGGTGCACCTGCCCCTTTGGAAGGGGCATTTGCCCTTTAATAGATGTATCTACGCCCATAGAGGGCGCATCTGAGCCCTTAGGAAGCGTAGATGCGCTTTTGTGGTAGAAAGGTATATACCAGGTTTTGAGTTCTGTTCCTCCACTGGTGCAGCGACATTGCCTCGGGCCCATTTGGTTACTATGCTTTTGGCCCACCATTTTAGCCCAAATGACTTGGGTCTTCAAATACCAACATATCTCATGGGTCGAATCTCATCAACTTATTAAAATAGCATCATTTATAGCCTGGTTGCACTATTATTCATCAGAATTACCCTTAATAACCTAAAATCATAAAAGATTAAAATTATTGTTAAAAATATTAAATAAATATTACTAAGGCACTACTTCATATAATTTTAGGGGCATTGATGCGCAACATTCACTACTTATCACTCTTCAATGCACATTCTTGCTATATTTACATTTCATCTATACAATTCCCATATAGTTAGATATATGCTTCAATTCATGCATATTCATCACATATGCATATAATTCACCACATAACAAAATATGCTATCATTTCATGTACATTACATGTATAATTACACAATTCATCACATATTACAAGATTAATACTTCTATCATGCATAATTACACAATATAAGGGAGAAAAACAATTCACTCAACTCTCACCATTTACCCATACATGCTAATACAACCAAAATATTTTCAAATTCACCAAAACCCTAGAATCAATGAATAAGAAGGAAGAAATATCCCTACCTTAAGTTTGAAGCTTTTTCTAGCTAGCAAATTCTAGAATCACCAAACTTCAAGTTTTGCCAAATTGAACTTTTTTTTCATAAGATCGTAGATCGAGACAAGGAGAACAACCTTTCCTTCTTGGACAAAGTCTGAATTCAAATTTCAACTTTCCTCAATTTTTGAAAGTCTCCAAAGAGTGACTTTGAACGCACCAACCTAAAGTGGGAAAAAGGGGGAAACAACATTCTCTCTTGGAACAAGCCCCAAATCTAACTCTAAGGCACTCAAAATGGAGAAAGAAGATGAAGAGCTTGAGAGAAGCTTCAATGGCTGACTTTTCTCTCTCTCAAATCTATCCAGCAATATGCATATATGTGTATTGACAATACACCAAGTGCAAAATGATAACTTTGCCCTAAAGTCACTTAACGTACCCTCCCGACCTCCATTTTTGATTTCAAAAGCAATTGCGACACTGAAATCAATTGCTTAACTCTGTCAATATTTTATTTGGTCTAAAACCATAAATAAATATTTTTTAAAAAAATTTCACATTCCCGGGCCCACCCGACTCGTGTCCTGGGCCCCGCCGATCCAAAATTCTGAAATTTATCCAAACGTTACCAAAACTTCCTAGAACCTCTAACCAAGTTCCCAAATATTTTTTTCATATTCAAAATATGCTAAATATCATTTAAAATGCATTTATGAAAAAAATGATGAATAAAAAGAAAATCGATCAAAATTGGACCTGGTCTCTGCAAGTCATATAGAGACTGTTTCTCACTCTCATTTATCTATTCTTGATGTTTATCATAAACAAAACCTTTCTTTTAATCTTTTATCTATCAGCCATGAGAAGCGTCGAATGTTTTACATTCAATTCCTCAAAGTTGCATATAATAGGTCTTTGGTAATACTTATTTAGTATTTTTAACGCTAGTGTAATACCCCCTAATTTTGAGGTTACGTAATTTAATTTAGGTTTTTTTCTCTAATTGTTTAAATAGTTGATTGTGTGTTTTAAATGTTATATGTTTTACTTGTTTAAATTGTTATTGAGTGTTTTAAATGTTAAATGCTTTAGGGTGTTTTATTTTATTTATTTTAACGTTGGACCATACTTTTGTATTTTCTGTTATATCTTTTTTTTAAAAATTTTCGGATTGGGTTAGGGAGAGTTTGGGTTGGATTATTTGGGTTTGGGCTGGATTGAGGTGTATTATAATTGTTTCAGGTTTGAGCTAGGTATATATCTATTATTATTTTTCTCTTTTATTTTTTTTAAATATATATATATATATATATATAGAGAGAGAGAGAGAGAGAGATAGAGAGAGAGAGAAGTAAGGGGCTCTTGTTTGAGTTTAGGGTTTTGTGAAGGAAATGAGGAAATTAGTGTCGGCAGAATAACTCTAGTGAGATAAAATAATCCTAGAGAGAGAGAAAGAGAGAGAGAAATTGAATGAGGGAGGGCTGGTTAAGCTCATGGTGATAGATGGTGATGGTGGTTGTATGGGTATAGGCGGCTGCTATAGTAGTGGGTTTGCATGGTGGTTGCTTGGCAATGGTTATGGTAGTCCGATGAAGCTACTGGTGGGTTTCCTAGTGCACACTGAAGGTGGTGGCAACAGTGAAGTTGCTGAGTAATTTGTGGTATTTGATAATGGTGGTTGCGGGTTGTGGCTGGTCGTGGGTCTTGTATGGCTAGCAGTTGGCTATGGCATGATGAAGTTGTTGTGGGCAGCGGGTGGGTGAAGAAGGATGTTCACGGTGGTGGAACAATGAGTGGAGCCTGTTTGGTTTAATGGGTCTGTTCGTCCATGGAGTTAGCCATGGGTGAAGGCAGCCAAGGTAGTGCTCGGTCCGTTGAAGTGGTGGCTAGAAGTGGTAGTTCTGGCGATGATGGTTCCGGCACCGCTGATAGGTCTTTTGGTGTTTTGAGTAATGGGTTCTTCCATGGATATCCGACGGCGATTGGTGACTGTGCATGGCGCTGGGATGGTCTTGACTCACGATTTTAGGGGCTATTTGGTTGGCAATAGGTGGCCAAAGTTTGGTTGATGGGTGGGTTGATATCTGTTTGGTTCTTGGTGTGCAAGGTTGTGATGGTATTTGTGGTGGCTTGTTATACAAGGTTTGAGACTTGTGTGATTAAAGGTGGTGCTAGATGGTTGTTGCAAGGCCATGGTGATCATGGGTGTAAGAGGCTAGTTAATGGGTCTGGGTGTTTCGAATGGCAACCGAAGGTGGTGGCGCCTGTGTTGCAGTTGCTGCATCAGGGCCGGCCTGAGATTCCAAAAAATTTGAGAGGCCCTAGGCAGACTTTCAAATGGAGGCCCTTTATACATAAAGTTTCATATGCGCATAAATTTTATAGGAGTGCAAAATTTTTATCAAAATGAGATAATAAGCACATAAAATATATTAATGTTGAAAATAAAAAAAATCCTGGTCTTGGTACTTTATAAATAGTACGATCCAATTCACATAAAAAAAATTAAAAGAAAATATTCAACACAACTTAGTCACAAAAATCAAATTTGAACTTCATATCAAAGTAAATGTGATCGTCTTGCATTTTGAGTTGCAAAATTATCAATTAAAGTGAAGAAAGAAGAGGAAAAATGAGAGAAAACAAGTTAATTGATGCTAGCGTGAAGAAATAAGAAGAAAAATGAGAGAAAAATGTTGCTGCTGAGTGCTGGCACGAAGATAGAAGACGAAACGAGTTGTGACTTATGAGGAAAAAATAAGAAACAAAAAAAAAAGGAAGAAGAAAATGTGCATAGAGTAATTGAACTAGTAAAATTTGTTTTAAAAAAAATGAGACCCAGTACCTTCTATCAGCAATAGTTAGTAAAAATATTTTTTTTAAAAATGAGGCCTAGTAATTTTAGATAAGGCCCAGTACTATTTCTTTTAAAAGAGACCCCATTAGTATTTTTTTTAAAAGAGGCCTAGTAGTATTTTTTTTAAATAAGGCCTAGTAGTACAGATTGGGTAAAAATTGGGGGCCCTCCAAATTTGGGGGCCCTAGGCGACCGCCTGGGCCGCCTAGGCCCAGGGCCGGCCCTGTGCTGCATGCTAGTGATGGTTCAGCTGGGTTATGCTAGCTTGTGAGTCTGACATGATAGGTGTTCTACGACTGTAGCTAGTTGAAGCCAGTTGATGATTATTGGTTTAGGTGCCATGGTTGGAGGTTTTTGTTCTTGGGTTGTATAATTATTTATGACTTAAATTGGGTTTGAATGTTGATGGGCCAGTTATTATTAAGTATAATTGTCCTGTGATTTATTTTGTGGTGGTTGATGGTTCAATGCTTCTGTTGCGTTATTTTATGTGCACAATTGGTTGATGTGTATGTGTGTATTTATTAATATTTTGTGCAATTAAAAGTGTACTCGTTGATAAATTGATGCATTTAATTTGTGACATTATATGTGTACGAATTTTACGTGTTTATTTGTACCTGATGGATGTTTTTGTGCATTAAATTTATTTAAATGTTAAATTATATATGATTAAATTGTAATATTTGATTGTATTATTTATTTAAATATAATTTAAATTATTTTGAGAATATTGATGCAAAAGTGAACTTACTGAAGCAATGAAAGATTGTTAGCATATCCTTGTTGAGCTTTGAGCTCACCCCCTCCCAGATTTTGTAGGTTAGGTTGTTGATACGAGAACAATTATGAGACTTAGTAATACCGGTTGAAGAGGTAGAGGTTGAACCATTAGAATTTATTTCGGTTCATTAGATATGTATTTTTTGCTCAATATATGAGACAGATTATTTACTGTGAAAATTTATAAATAAGAATTGTATTTAACATTTTCTTCCAATGAAAAAAGTTTGAACAAGACTTATGAATTTAAGGGACTGTTTAGAGACCTTAGATTTCTCTTTCTTTTATTTTTATTTGTTTTTCACATCTCGAATTTTCAAAAAAATCCGGGGTGTGACAGCTAGTTATGAGTTTATGTGATTTTCAGGTACTAAAGTGTGATTCATGTTAAACTATTGCAATTGTGACATTATTGATGCTTACATAGAGAAGAGATGAAGCTTGATCCATTAGGCAATTTTATATTGAAGATCAAAGTGAAATGGATTAAAGAAGTGGCCCGAAAGCAAGCTTAATTAAAGAGACTCAATAGTGGACCTATGTGTATAAAAGGGACTCAATTGGCGATGATTTTAGATATTAATGGCAATAATAGGAGAAGATTGAGGAGGTATAGAGTAGTGGGAAGAAAAGGGGGAGTAAGAGAATAAAAGAAAATTTTTTTATTTAAATTTTTTTCTTACATGGAGGGCAACCAGTCGCCCCAGAGGCTAAAAATGGGCATTTTTGGGCCCTAGGCGACCCCTCACTCATGGGAGGTTTCAGGTCAAATGGGTGACCCGTCGCCTTTCTAGAGTGAGTTGCATCTTTAGGGCTAATAATGCTCTATTTGTTACTTTGTATACTTCAAACTGATGAAGAAACTTCCTAAAAATATGGAGCGTTAAAAACAAAACATTGACTCTAACATACGAAAAATTCAATTTCTAACACTACGAATGGCGGATCAATTTCTAATACCAATTTCTAACATCAGAGACCACCAGGATCTTTGCACCCACTACATATACTAGAGCGGAAATCGAAGAGCATTTCTATGGACTTTATTGTGAAACTTCTCACCTCACAGCAAAATCTTGATACTATTTGGGTTATAGTGGATAGGTTGACAAAATCAGCCCATTTATTACCAGTTCACTCGGATTACACTTCAGAGTAGTACGCAAAGTTTTACATTGCATATATAGTAAAGCTTCATGGCATACCTTTGTCCATTATATCGAATAGAGATCCGAACTTTGTTTCGGGATTTTGGGAGAGCTTTTGGCAGGCTATGGGTATGGCACTGCATCTCAATACAGCTTATCACCCTCAGACCGATGGTCAAACTGAGAAGGTCAATCAAATTCTGGAGGATATGTTGCAGGCATGTGTACTAAGCTTTAAAGGTAATTAGGAGGGTTATTTGCCACTTGTTGAGTTTGCCTATAATAATAGTTATCAGAAAACTATTGGTATGACACTATTCGAGACTTTATATAGGTGCCCATGTAGGTCATCAGTGTGCTAGTTGGAGGTTGGAGAGAATAGATTCTTGGGTCCTGAATTTATTAAGGATACATCGGAGAAAGTTACTCTTATTAGAGACCGTATGCAGACTACCCAAAGTAGACAGAAGAGTTATGCTGATCAAAGAACTCAAGCATTAGAGTTCAAGGTGGGGGATCAGGTTTTGCTTAAGGTCTCTCCCATGAAGGGAGTAATGTGGTTTGGGAAAAAGGAAAAGTTGTCACCTAGCTTCATGGGTCCTTTCATAATTACTAATAGGATTGGGGTGGTAGCGTACAGATTGGCATTACCAGACACAATGCACAGGGTGCAGAATATCTTTCATGTGTCTATGTTGTGAAAATTCCATAGGAATGAGGATACTTATCAGCACATTGAGGTTGGGGAGATTGAGTTGTAGCTATATACAACGTATGTGGAATAACCTTACTGTATTCTTGACCGTAGGAACCAGACCCTTCATTCCAGGACTATTCCTTTAGTGCGGGTCTGGTGGAGCCACCACAATGAGGCAAAATCCACTTGAAAAAGGAAAGATGAAATAAAGGCAAAATATCCAGAGCTTTTTATTTCAAGTATGGGGTGAATTCCAATGATGAAATTCCTTTTTTTAAGGGGGGAGAATGTAATACCCCGTTATTTTGAGGTTATTTAATTTTGGGTCATTCATTTGTTTGGATTGTTTAGTTTATGAGTGTTTAAATGCTTTAAGTTCATTTTGTGGTTGTTTTAAATAAGTGTGCAATTTTTCTATTAAATGCATTTTATATTTTTATAAAAAAAATATACGTTGGTAGAATTATGTCTCCTGCGGTAGGTATTATATATGTGTGTGTATGTACATATAAACGTACAGCATATGCATATATGATGTACGTATATTTATAAAAATATGAATAAATAGGTGTGACGTTGCCGGGGAATGTTTGGATCAGTGGAGGGTTAAATTTTTATTTTATTTTAGGTTTTTGTTATTTATTATTATTATTATTTTAGGTTGGACCGAGTTATTGTATTTTTTATTTATTTATTTCTATTTCAGGTTGGGCTAGGGGAGTTTGGGCTGGATTATTCTTATACATGTCTTTGTTATAATTGTTTTGGTGTTGGGTTATATATATATATATATATATATATATATATATATATATATATATATATCTTTTAGTATTTTATTTGTAATTCTAGGGTTTAAAAAGGGGGGGGGGGGGGTTCAGTCGCTTTTACGCACAGGGAGAGAACAATAGGCCCAAGAGAGGAGGGAGAGAGAATGAGCGATTTCTTTTTCAGATCATAAGCCAAGTTCATGCTCTACACCTCCCCTTTGTGCTTATAAACATACAATAACATTTTTGTTGTTTGATAGTATGCGTATACATGGATATATATACATGTTTATATATGAATATGTATAGTAGTGTGACTTTTGTTTGATTATGGAGGTAAAAATCGTGTGGGTAGCTATTGTGGATATATATATATATATATATATATATATATATATATATATATAACCCAGTTATGATCTTTCCAAAACTACAAAACCACTATCTCCATAGTTTAATTTTAGAGAATTAATATTATTGGTGATTTCCTTAGTCCTTACCTAATATAAAAAAATAAATTAAATTACCAAAATAAACCCATATGGTTTTTGAAATTATTGGTGCCTAGTTCGAATTGATACTGGTAGCAAGAGTTCTGAATCTATCAACATTAACAACAGATCAATTAGTATGGTGTCAGAGAAAATTAAACAGAATTAACTTTGTTAACAGAAAATTCATGTAAAACCCTGATTTGTTTTAAAAGTAAATTTATTTTGATTGGAGAACTTGCACAATTTTATTTTAATATAATACTTCACATTATTAATCGTTGTTATCTATGGTGAACTTGGTCTTTAAGCATGGGAATATCCATTCTTACTGTTATTAGTAATATTGTTTGAATCTATCATCATGAATGTATTTCTTTTGAAAACAAGAAAAAAAAAGTAGATAAAACTCGTCAGTCAATAAGTCCTGATAATAAACAAACTTTTAATAAACACTATCATATAATGAATTGAACCAACAGTTGCAATGTATCTTAATATTTTCTTTGGATTAGTTTGGTTTAATATTTCATCAATTAAGGCCTGCATCTGATTAATAGGAAGCTCTTAGAAATTACAAGTGGTTGATGTGTATTTCTAAAAATTTATACTTTGAAAACTTAATCTTTAATAAAGGAAATTTATTGTTTAACAACATTTAGAGCAAACACCATTAAAGAAATCCACCGATAATTTAGAAGTGTTTTGATACTAGGGAAAATTAGATATCAATGACCAAAATTAAAGAAAATTACTTTAAGGTGACCTTAAAGTTATAAAAAGATGAATAGTCTTGAATTCTGGCACAAACTTGCTTTTTAGTAACCATTTGAGGATAATTTTGTCAAAGTATTTTATTTGCTTACTAAAAATAATTAAACCCATCTCTCTCTCCTTCGTCTCTCCCACAACCAATTCATATACCCAAAATTCATTCAATTGTGCCATTTGATTCAGTTGATATTTTGCTTGAAGATTCTGGAATCTCATAATGGGAGCTATGGTTTCTCTAACATGATCACCAGACCAATATTTTGAACGGTGATAGTTGTGGTATTAGAATCAACCGTGATTGCCAATCAAAGGGGACTTGTAGCCACTATTTACGTCTATTTTTCATGTCAATTGGTAAAGTGTTTCATTTGCCTTGTAATGTTTGAATCCTCATACTACATTTTTCATAATCTGTTTCTTTTTTTTATGTTTAGAATCCACACAAAAAAATGGGCAAATTGAATTGAATTGCAACACTCCTTTTTCTGTAACAACGGGTGGCTTTGGTGGGTGGGGATAATTATTCCAGTGTTTGTCAATAAGAGGGTTTTTATAGAATTTAGTCTCAAATGGTCACTAAAAAGCAATATAGTTTTAAGATTGATGACTATCCATCATTATAAAACTTTAAGGCTTGAGAGTTTATGATCACGCAGATTTCTTACAAGATTGTTGATGGTTTTCATATTGGCCTTCTAACAGACCCTTGGTGCGATGGTTTAACGTTGTTCTAGAAAATTGGTAGAAGATCTTGTCGAGACTTTGATAGGCAGGCAACCTTTGCATCTATAATTGAGGAAGGTTAGTGGCACCTTCCTTTGTATGTTACATCGGCTGTCGCAGCCTACTTCCAGTCAGTTCCTATATTGGGTGGTCGAGATGTTATAAAATGAAAGCATGGGGCATGCTCGTTTAAATCAATTTGGAATCATAGTCGTGTTTCTGGGTCACGTGTTCATTGGCATAATCTTGTGTGGAGCAAGTGTAGACTCAGAGCTTCGGTTACAACAGCCTTAGTGTTTCAAAATGCTATCCCATCATTCGTTAACTTGCAGAGGAGAGGGATCCAGACTCCGCCAATCTGTCACTGTTGCTATGATCGCTCCGATACGATTGATCACGTGTTTGTGCAATGCCCATTCGCTGCTGAGATATGGCATTTTATTTTCGATATTCTTCATATCTCCTCTCCAATCTTCCTCTCTATGGCACATTTGCTAAACTGGTTCCTGACTCACACAACCGCCACTATTATGCGGAGTAAAATTTTGAAATGTCTATTTCCCACTGTTATTTGATCCACTTAGGGTCAAAGAAATGCAACATTACATCAAGGCTTTAAGAAGACTTCACATGAAGTTGTGCAAGGCATCCTTCTAGAGTGTCTTCTGCTTTTGGATCTTCAGATTCATGACCTTTCTTTAATCTTTTAATGCTTTTGATGGTTATGTTCATTTTTTCCTTCTTGATGTATTGGAAATGGTTCTTCTCATTTCCATTTTTATGTTGGTTTTGAGGGACTTCTCTCTTAGGTATTTGTACTCTTTTGAGTTTTGTTTATAATATACAACAACCCATTCAGGAAAAAAAAAGAAGCTATTATCTTTCATTTTGGTCACTAAAATCTAATTTTTCCTTGATACTATGACCGTTTATTTTGTTAATTTAATTTATTTTTTATATTAGGTAAAGACTAAAGAAATCACCAATAATATTAATTCTCCAAAATTAAACTAGGGAGAGAGTGATTTTGTAGTTTGGAAAAAATCATAAGTGGGTTTAAAATGTGGCCATTAGATTAATCTAACAGCCATTATACGGAGTATGGATAAATTCTCTTGCTCACTGAGCAGTGAGCAAGAGATCACTACTCTCTCTCTATATATATATATAAACTTGTATAATCATATATGAACAGGTGATTTGGTGTTTTTGATGGAATCTAATCCGATTAATATGTTAGTCTGACCCTTTCGAATAATATTTGATCTTTGGGGTGTGATTGGTTGTGAAATTTGAGGGAATTTGGGGTTATAGAGTAAGAACCTTAGAAATTTAGAATTTGGGGATTTTCAAATTTAAAATGGTTTTGGTGGGATTTTTATACTAAAATGAAATTAAATCAAAAAGGAGTTGATTTATATAAATTTTGGGTCGATTTGGGGTGATATGATGGGTAAACTCGTATAATCGTATATGAACAAGTGATTTGGTGTTTTACGAGAACTACTTGTCCTCGCTCGACTTGAAGACACATTTTGTAATAAATTATCACTCAAATTCTTGAAAAGTTGTCATCCTTCATCCTCACTCTTTTACATGAAAGCTTTGCCACATGAGACATCTACTTTTTGCCTATCAGAATCTAATAACCCCTCATAGAAACATTGTACCAGCTGTCATTTAAAAATACCTTGACGAGGACACTTCCTCAAAAGATCAGTAAATTGATCCCAAGTCTTATAAAATTTCTCCCCCTCACTTTGAGAAAAACTAGAATGGATTTACGCAAGTGGTTGGTCTTTCCTATTGGAAAGTATTTTTTTAAGAATTCTTGATGTAACATGGCCCAAGAATCAATATTGTTAGGAGAAAGACATGTGAACCAATATTTAGCCTAGTCCTTGAATGAAAATTGGAATAAGACCATCCTTAAAGCATCCACTAAAAAATTTGTGAGTTTTGTGGTAGAACAGATTTTTAAAAATTTATCTAAATGCTTGTAGGGATCTTCGTTCGCATTTCCATAAAAAGATTGGAGTATTTGGATAATGTTTGCCTTGATTTCATAATGATTGGTTGTGACATTGGGTAGTTGGAGACATGAAAGGGAAATGGGGCAAAATGATCCCGAAGAGGAATCGGTGGTGGTGGTTGAGGTTGTTGTGGGACTTGGTTAGCCATATGTTCCATCCTAATTTGTGTAGCAACCGTTTTCCTTTTATTCATATAAGGGTGCGTTCAATTTCTAAGTCAATAGAAATTAGAGGGCAAGATAAAGAACGTCTACCATGCATACACCACAACTTCGCAACAAACAAACCACAATCACACTTCATAATAAACGCAGCCCTCACCGGCTATAACAAGAAGTCTTTCACATGCAACTTCCAAATCAAAGAGAAAAGAAGAAGAGATGAAGAGGAGGGAGTGATAGGCATTAAATATTACGCATTCTAGCCTCTTAATTTGCAGATTTTCTTCTCTTAGTGATAGATTAATTGTGATTTTACTTTATTTTAGTGTTTTTCTTATTTTCAAGTTCTTAATAGTAAATTCACTCAAACCATGAATTTTGAACTTTTAAAGATGATATTCAAGAGGGTTAGAAGAAGTATACATCAATTGGATCAAGTCAAGTCAATATTTCAATTCAAAGAAGTCCAAGAGCCCTAATAGGAGTGTAATTGCTTAAGTTATGAACTGAAATCCAATTCTGCAAAAAGGAAAATTCTAGACCATTTTTGGTATTTTGGTGATAACTTCTTATTCGACTGTTAAAACTGCTCAAACTTTACTTAGGTGGAAGAAATTTGATTCCGAATCTTTTTATATTTAACAGAAATTTCATGAAACAGACATTTACGAGGTCAAAATCTGGGCCGAAGTTGAACAAAAAATTTCACTTGATTGGAGCTACGGGGAAACCCTAACTCTCCTATTTTAGTTGGGACACTTCATGTTTTCTCTTACCATATAAAAGTGGCGAATTGGGGATGTTTTGGGGGAGCCTAAAGAACAACTAAAGGGCAATTTGGAGGTTAATTTCCAGAGAAGAAGAGGCATGAAGATGGTGTCCCATCATTGATCAAGTTTCTAATCCAGAGCATGAGTGGCTAGATCTCTACCTCAGAGATTGATATAACACTAGTCAAATTTCTATGATTTGATTGTATTTATTTATTGGAAATTTATAGTTAATGTATGATGATTGCATAACTATGGGTAGTACAATAGTTGTACTATTGTGTTTGATTTCATCATTAAACTCAATTCCTATGAAATTCTATTATTATCTTAGATAAGGTTTTGTTGTGATTAATCTCAAATCACTTTTGTTTTATGTGATAACAAAGTTGATGCTTATGCAATGATATTAATTGAACATATAAATTAGGGTTTTGATAGTTCATACCTAGGAAAAACGATTCGTACTACATCTTAGATTAAAGTAATTAGGTAGATGATTCGTGCCAACCGAAAATGGATTATGCTTAGTCTTAATTATATGAATTTTCTTGACGATATCATTGTGTGCTTGTAGCGACACAAATTATTATCATACATAAATTATTTTTCCCATGTTAAATATAATTGACCATGATTGTGAGGTTAGTTTGAAATCAATACCTTAGTCTGTTTCTCTTTATTATTTCAATTATATTTGTTGCACTTAATTTTTTAGTAATTTGAATTAGATTTAAACAGTCAATCATTTAATTCTTTGAATCAAATTAGAAGTAATCTAACAACTTAGTAACATAACTGATCTTAATTACACAAGTCCTTGAGGTTCGACAATCCTTTTGATAGCCATATCCTTCAAAGATTTGAACCATTGCGAGTGGTGAATTTAAAATTCGACTCACATTAGGGAGAGAGCTTCAATGGCTGGATGTAGGGGCTATGCACAAGTGAAGAAATATCTGGAATTCAAATATTTATAGTCCTTTAGGTGCAAAAAGAATAAAATTCTCCTACGCCACTTAACGTACTCTCCCGACCTCCGTTTTCGATTTTGAAAGTGGCTAAGGTTTCAAAATCAGTTCCTTAACACTTTTAACATTTCATTTGATCTAAACTAAAAATAAGATTTTTTAAAAATTATATCCAACCACCCGGGCCCACCCGACCAGCGTTCAAGGCCCTGCCTACTTGAAAATTCCAAATTGAGCCAAATGACCCGAGAACATCCCCGGACCTCTAAAAAAGACCTCATACATGAACTTCATATTTAAAACATATATAACATCATTTAAAATTAATTTAAGACCATAAATGATGAATAAAAAGAGAACTGGATAAAATTATACCCGGTCTCTACAGATGTATTCAAGTGAAAGAAACTTATATGTGACTGAGTTATGATGAGCAATTTCAGCTAAATATATGTAGAGGACTAAAAAATGATCAAAAAATTGAAGCATCATAGATGAATAATTCTTGTTATTTAATCTATTTGTCTATTTTTGTTTATAAGTTTTTTTGGTTCTTAATTACTTGATGATGAATTGAAATATTTTTGTAATCTAATTTTTTTTTGTTGAATAATGAATATATATTAATGTCCTATTTTTTTAGAATGTTCTGTGTGTGTCACCGTGTCCGTGTTGTACCTGTGATCCAAGTCTGTGTCCATGTCTGTGGTTTCTAGGTGGTGAGTAAGGAGGCAAGGCCTTGAGGGAGATACGTGTGTGTATGAGATAGAGAGAGGTAAAAGTGATAGCTGGAGAGAGGGGTATGTGGAGATGGAGAAAGATATAGAGAGAGGATGTAACGGAGAGAAGATGAATTTAGAGAGAGAAATAAAAAGACATTGAAAAGGAAATAAAGATATTAAGAGAGGACAAAAGCAAAAATACATTGTAAAGTTAATTGACAAACTCTGACAAGGGGTGTAAGAGATATTTTTATGAAGCTTCAATTAATATGATGATAATTAAAAGTTGGACAGTTGAGAATGGATGATTTCATATACAACTAGGGGAAAAAATGGGAGGTGTTAATTTTTTACACAATGGGCACTGCCATATGTCATACAATTGTTCCTTTTCAATTCAAATGATAATTTGTAACTTCAAAATGTTTTAAGCACTGCCCTTTTGATGCATGCATAATTCTATCATGTATTTGTGAATTTAATTCCTTTGCACTTGATATGTGGAGGGGGAAACTACTCGAGAATCATATATGTTTATCGCAAGCCACTATATATGTTGATCAATGTATAATTTTATTTGTTTCCATGAAGAATGACAATATGGGCTCTACTTCATTCATAATCCCGGTTATCCCCAAATGGCTATGTGCAAATTTTAGGGAGAAAAATTTTGGAGAAGAGAGAAATACGGTTATCTAGTAAAGTTGAGATACATCAGATCCATCTGTTTAGAGATTACTAAGAACAGAGACACATTCAATTAATTAAAAATAGAAAAATACAATACATTCTGGCAACCTAATTAAATTACATCCCTCCAATTCTGCTTAACCTCAAAAACCTAAACGAACATAATAGAAAAATACTACTATATAAACCCTCTGCCTCACAAGAATCAAATCATAGGCAAAAGGTCTCCTCGGACCCCAAATAACTTGCCAAAGCAATGGCATCACATTTGGGAGCCCTTTTGTTCTTTTCATTGTTAGTTCTTCTTATTGTGGCGAGTGATGTCCATGCCAAGAAAATGCATGATCGTTTCCATGGCCATCACAAGAAAGACAGTGCTCATCATGTCCATGCCAAGAAAATGATTTATTTTGACAAGAACAAAATGTATCACGTACATAGATCACATAACTTGCATGCACCGAAAACTCATTCGCATTCAAATTCTCATTCACATTCCCAATCTCATTCTCATTCTCATGCCAACAAGGGATCTGTAGGCAAGGTACACCACGTCAAAAATCCTGCGGGATCCAGCAATGTACCTAACAACAATCATGCACCTGCGGTACCCAACAGCAATCCTGTGCCTGTAGCGCATTCTGGTTTCAATCCTGGCGAATGGAGGGACGCTCATGCCACCTTCTATGATGGAAACGATATCTATATGGGTGCGTTACGAGTCTCCAACACATTCTATCACGTGTGACTTTCTTTTAGTCTAACATGTGTTATTTACTGTCTATATCATAATAGATCAGTTGTAAGAAAAGTACACTATATCTCACCAAAAAAAGAAAGAAATAGAAAAAAAAAAAACAAACAACTAACATGGGATATTTCATTGTTTTCATAACCTCTAAATTGGGAGATTATTTGTATGTGTAGGGGGAGCTTGTGGTTATGGTGACCTAAAGCAACAAGGTTACGGCTTAAATACAGCAGCATTAAGCACGGCTTTGTTCAACCAAGGAGCCGCTTGCGGAGCTTGTTATGAGATCAAATGCGTCGATGATCCGGAGTGGTGCACTCCCGGGGAGCCATCGCTCTTTATTTCAGCCACCAACTTCTGCCCACCAAATTTTTATCAGTCAGCTGATAGTGGAGGATGGTGCAATCCACCCCGTGAGCATTTTGACTTGGCACAACCTGCATTCCTTCAGATTGTTAAGTCTGTAAAGGCTGGCATTATCCCAGTTCATTATCGAAGGTATAATCAGTATCCCTGTGCATTAATCTCAAACCTTATTAGATCGTGATACAACCAAATTTAGCTATATAGAAGACCATGCTACCAAATATTTAACACATTACAACATAATATATTGAGTCAATAGTAGATTTTAACCTCAGAGAGCAAGTCAATTTGTAAAATATCAAATTTTAGGTTGTCGATCTCTAGATCGATATCATCCATTTTGATTCAACAAAAGCAATAATCAATTTCCTTTTCTTCTGACTTTTTGAAAAAATAGTAACTAAATCATTTTTATTTTTATTTTTCCAGAGTTCCTTGCAAAAAGCAAGGAGGAATTCGATTCACAATTAGTGGAAATCCTTATTTTGACTTGATCTTGGTATGGAACGTTGGAGGGGCCGGAGCAGTCACAAGTGTTGAAGTAAAGGGTGACAAGCCAGATTGGTTCCCATTGAAGAGAAATTGGGGCCAGATGTGGGAGACACACGAAATGCTGTGTGGACAATCTTTGAGCTTTAAGGTTACAACCAGTGATGGCAGAACCTCATCTTCAATGGATGTACTCCCCAAGGACTGGCAATATGGTCAGACATTCGAAGGCCACAACTTCGATGAATGAAAAACATAGGATCTACATATATAATTATATATGTGTGCACCTACTCTTATATACTCTTTATTACTCTTGCGTAATGCTTATTTCATTTGGTCTCTAATGCTTGGTAGCCATAGAAGGCTGTTGTACTAAGATGCATATAGGACAATTTTTTGTAATTGTTTTAAAAATGCATTATTTAGATTTGGAATTCATAAATGGAGAGTTTTCCACTATTTCTTAGCTTCGATATCTAAATCCAGCACAACAAAGGGGAATCTAGAAACTACCACCATAGTAGTACCAAACCAATTAAAACTGATTTATTTTCATGGCAAGAAATAGATTATATTATTGATCAACAATTCAGAACAGATAAGGCCAAATATCCTTCTAAACAATAGAATTGACACTGTCTGGAAGAACTTGAGTCTTGACCATAGACACTTTGTGATTTTTTGCGCAAAGCCAACGAACCCAATTCATGAGCAACACTGTTTCTTGCTCAAGGAACAAAAAGAAAAGAGAACCCACAGTGCTTGCTCCAATTATGGATGACTCTACCACAACAGAGATACTTTAAGCATGGCAAATTTAAATTCAAAACGATGTAATTAAAACCTCTGCATCAAACAAAATGTTATGTCTTTATACACAAATAAAACGCATTTTAACTTTTATACGCTTCCAATCAAACATTCATTGCACCATCAAGTCCAAGAGAAACATTGTTAATCAAGGCATCAAATTGGACCACCAAAACCATACACTCGCCAATTATCACCCATTCATTTTAACAGGAAAACAAAAAAGAAAAATATAAGAGCGCTTTGGCATTAATCCAGCAATTATAAACCCCAATTCGGCAAAACCAAAAAATATGACAGAAAGACTAACAACTCTCGTACCGAGATAAATCAAGAATATATAATAAAGATCATGCGATTGATAGATAACGAAACAAGTTAGATATAGAATAAGCATGTACATATTACATATATATATATTGGAGACATACCTTTGTCTCTCAAATCAAAATCACTAAATCCTATTGCAATCTCTATATTTTATGAATAAAATATTATAATCTATGTTACATGGGCTCTCAGGTAAATGTATCCGATATGGGTTGGACATATCAAATATTCAACCACAATTACACATGGATTATGCTAAATATTTATTTTATTACTTTTATTTAATTATTTTATTTTCTAGAGTAAAATAAATTATTTTTGTAACATGGTGTTTGTAAGGGAAAAAATCCCACAACCATTCACATGGACTTACTAACATACGAATGGGCTGAGCCCTTGAGGAATTATCATTAGCTCCAAGGAATGGTCTCAAAAGAAAGATTGGGCTCAATCGCCCTTTCAAAGGCTGAAGCGGCCCAACATAAACATCAGTCCAAACTTTATTAGGAATCTATATGCTTGAGAGATAAGATAGTTGCAAATAAAAAAATTTGAGTCCTAAAAGGATTTAAATTTTAACTTGTTTACATATCTGGAAAGATGAATGAAAAAGGATCCGATTTTCTCACCTCTTTTTCTCTGAAGAAATATAATGCTCTTGAATTTTTGGGTGTGTGCTGAAAATTAGCTAAGAATTTTTTTGTATTAACACTTTGGCACTGTCTGTGAGAAGCATTTTATCATTTTGTATTCAAAATTTGAGAATTAGTAATCATGGTGGACATAAGAATGAATACTTACGACGTGGCGGATCTAGGCAAACCCCTTAGGAATCAAAGGGGGGTGCCGCCTATACAACCAAACATCCAGGACCCTTTAGCACAGCCAAACGTTCAACAGTTAACCCAGCAGAACGAGACACTATTCCAGCAGATCGCTAACTCCAAAAAAGGGTCAACCGCACAAAAAGCGCACCCCAGACAACAGCAGAATGAAGGAGCCGAGTCCGATAATCACTCATTGAGTGTCTCTCATCACAACCAACCCGCAGGCAAAGACCCACACCTTGGCCGGCCCAATGAAGATCAGATAAATCCTGAACAATTCTACCCATAGTGGAGAGCTCAGATGCAGCGGGAAATTAATGAACTGAAGGGTAGTTGATCCTGTTATCCAGCTAACCGAGCGCTCGCAGCCATCAGGCTGATCGAGTCTCCCTTCACAGAAAATATAATCAAGACCGAAAGGTCAAGAAGGTTTACCCTACCTACGTTTATCACCTTCGATGGAAAGATAGATCCGGTCAAACATATCTATTAGTATCAGCAGAAAATAACCTTAGATACGGAGAACGATGCGCTCATATGCAATATATTTCCATCAAGCCTGTCTAGGCTAGTGTTGTTATGGTTTAAACAAGAACTGCCTCGTTTAATCTTGAACTTCGCAAAGTTGTGTGAGTTATTCTTTGCCAGGTACATTGGAAACTAAGAACAAAAGAGGATAATCTCCATATTATTCACCATGAGGCAGGTTAAAGGAGAGACATTGAAATCTTTTTTAACCCGCTTCAATTTAGAGATGTCACCTAAGGAACGCCCAGAAAGTCTAGAGGATTGAAGAGGTTCTATCAGTGCATAACCGTTCAGTTAAGGTCTCAATTGTCTTCACAGATGAGGATATGATCAAAATCCAAATGCCACACAAAGATCCACTCATGATCAGTCTCATCGTATCCAACTGCGAAGTAAAGAAAGTGTTGGTGGATGCAGGAAGCAGTGCGATGTCTTTCCAACAAATGGGCCTAGAGGTAGACCGCATTAACCTTACAACTGAGCTGCTAGTAGGGTTTGATGGAAAACAAGAGATCCCAATGGGGGTGGTAGAACTCCTAGTAATAGTAGTATTCAGAACCTTGTCTGAGTCCTTTGTCATTGTCGATTTCAACTTTTCATACAACATGATAATGGGAAGCGGTTTGACACACAGGATGAAAGGGATTATGTCAACACTTCACCAATTAATGAGGTGTGTAGCACCGAATGGAAGAGATACGATCGATTTTCTGGGAGACCAAGTGGCCACTAAGAAGTGTTATATTTTTACGCTGAAATGGAATATGGTGAAGGAGACTAGGCCAAATAGCAATTATCGAATTCTCTACTGAAGGGCATTTTGAGAGAGCAAGAGAAAGATAAGTTGGTCGAAGAACCGCTCGAAGAGGTAGAGATCATTCCCGGAAAGGATCCCACAAATCTGGGGACCTTTTTATGTGAAGAAAAAAAATGCAGCTCATACAATTGCTGAAAGGAAATACAGATGTCTTCATCTGGGATCGATCCTTCAGTATCATGTCATACGCTCAATGTCAACCCAAACCACCCACCTGTAAAGCAGAGGTAGAGATGATTCACTCCAGAAAAGAATCAAATCATAGTAGCAGAAGTAAATCGGCTCATCCAGGCTAGCTTTATAAGGGAAGTACAGTTCCCGGATTAGCTCTCAAATGTGGTGGTAGTGTAAAAAAAGAATGGCAAGTAGCAAAACTGTATAGATTTCACCAATTTGAACAAAGCTTGCCCCAAGGATAACTTTCCTCTTCCAAAGATTGATCAAATGGTCAATGTTACAACTGGGTACGAGCAGTTAACATTTCTCAATGCAAACTCTGGATACAGTCAAATTCTGATAAAGCCAGACGACCAGAAAAACACCTCGTTTATCACCGAAAAGGGAATCTATTACTACAATGTGATACCGTTCGGACTAAAGAACGTTGATGCAACTTACCAGCGATTGATTGATAAGCATTGAATGCTACGCATTCTAGCCTCTTAACTTATGTATTTTATTCCCTTAGTGATAGATTATTTTGTTATTTTACTTTATTTTAGTATTTTTTGTATTTTCAAGGCCTTAATGATTATTTCAGTTCAAACCATAATTTTGGGCTTTTAGATAAGACTTCCAAGATGGTTAGATGAAGCCTACATCAAGGGAATCATTCAACCATTTATTTTAACTCAAATCAGCCCAAGGAAGAGGTCCAAGAGAATTACAGCTACTTAAGAAGGTTTCGGGCCTGAAGCCCAAATCTGCGCATAATACAGTTTTAATCCCGTTTTGGAAAATGGACCAGAAGTGTTATTTCTGAGCCTCAAATTAACTTAATTTCTCATAAGATTGAACAAAATTTGATTCTGCACACTTTTGTATTTCATGAAAATTCCGTAAATCGGACTTCTAGTGGGTCAAAAGTTGGGCCGAACGTCAGCAGGAAAAATCCACCTAATTAGTGCTGCGGGAAAACCTAATTAATTCCTAATTGGATTAGGACTTTGGTGTATTCTCTTGGGGTATAAAGTGAAGAATTGGAGGCTGAGTTTGGGAGAGATTACAGAGCTTGGAGAGTCTAAGAGGGTTGAGGACAGAACAGAAGACATACTTGCAGAGCCATTGGAGAACGAAGTCATACGCATAATTCATGAAGATGATGCCTTCTTCCTCAACAGTTGAAGCTTCTTCTACCATGAGCGGCTAGTTCATCCACTAGGGTTTTGATGTAGCCCTAACAAAGCATCAATGGTTTGATTATTTTAATTATTGGGGACCTTTATATACATGCATAGATTGTGTAATTTAGAGGATTTTTATTATAGAATTGAGCAATAAAAGTCTTGTAAATTCAGTTTCAATGATTTCTTATCTTGTTTTAGATATTTAGTTGTTATTATTGAACTCAATCTCTCTTGTTTTCTGTGATCATGAGAGCGATTATTACACAATGATAATCACTGAATATATTATTAAAAGTTTTGATGGATTATGCCTAGAGAAGATGAACCATACTGCACCCTAGATTAGAGTAGTTAGGCAGATTGCCCATGCCAATCGAAGATAGTCCATGACTTAGCCTTAATCATATGTTATCTTCTTGACCGATGAAGGTGGGCTTGTAGCCACCGACACCACTTATGCATGATGTAATTTCCCATAGTTGATTTAATTGACCATTGATTGTGGAGTTAGTGGTGAAATCAAATACCCTAGATTTCTCTCATATTATCTTCACTTTCTATTTTACTTTGATTTATTTTATTTTACTTTTTCATTAGTTTAGTTTAAAAATCAGAATTCTTCTCTTTTAAATTTAATTAGAATTAATTCAGTATTCCAACTCGTCAAACCATAATCCCTGAGGTACGATACCCCTTTCGATAGCCCTATTCTGCAAGGAATTCGTTCTATTGCGAAGTGTGAAAATTTTTAATTGATATACTTTTTGAGTCACACTCACACACGAATCATTGATCAACAAAGTTTTCAAAGATATGATAGGTCGAACAATTGAAGCATACATAAATGAAATGGTGGTAAAAATTCTTAAGAGGGAAGATCACATGAGACATCTGTAGGAGGTATTTAACACCCTGCAAAATCACAACATAAAACTGAACCTTTTGGAGTGCTCTTTCAGGGTTTCTTCAGGGCAATTCCTGGTGCACACAGTGAACCGAACAGGAATAGAAACAAGTTCAGTTGAAATAAAGTATCTTCTTCAAAATGAGAAACCAAAAACTTATAAGGACGTTCAGATCTTGACAGAACGCATCATTACTCTGAGTAGATTCATCTCTCGACTTTATGACAAGTGTAAGCCCTTTTTCGATGCCATTAAAACAAAAGGAAAAAAAGTATGGGGAGCCGAGCAAAATGAAGCCCTGGTAAAACTCAAGCAGTATTTAATTCAATTGTCAATACTTTTAGCGCCGAACACAGGAGAACCCCTGTATTTGTACCTTACAATATCTCAAACAGCCACAAGTGCAGTTCTGATCAGAGAGTTTGGCAAAAAGCAATACTCAATGTTCTACTCAAGTAAGATCATAACTGAGGCAAAACAGAGGTACTCGAAGGTTGAGAAGATCATGCTAGCCCTAGTCCAAGCAAAGAGGAAACTTAGGCACTCCTTTTAGGCTCACCCAATCATTGTCCCGACCAAATTTCCAATCAGGGCGATTCTCCATAAGCCTAATCAATCAAGAAGAGTCACTAAATAAGCAATTGAATTGGGAGCCTACGATGTAAACTATGAACCTCAAACCGTAGTAAAAGGGCAGGCAGTCGTAAATTTCTTGCTTGAATATGAGCCAGAGAATGATGAGGAGTCAGAAGTTTCATCTCAGCCTGAATGAAAACTCTATGTCGATGGGTCATTAACATAGAGAGGATCAGGCATTGTTATAGAGTTCCAAACTCTAGATGTGACTACCCTACAGCAAGCAATCGACCTAGAATTCCCTACATCAAACAATGAAGCTGAATACGAAGCCTTTTTAACATGATTAAGAACTAGCACAGACACTCCAGGTAAAAAATCTTCAAGTTTTTAGTGATTCTCAGCTAATTGTGAAACAGGTTAACCGGGATTACTTTCCAAAAGATGATCACATAAAAGCTTACAAAGACTTGGCAGAAAGAGAACTCAGAGAGTTCGACCAAGTCAAGGTTTCTCAAATCCCAAGGGACTCAAACCTGAAAGCTAACAAACTAGCATGTTTGGCTTCAGCCTCCCAGCCAGACCAGATCAGGATAGTGCTGATCAACACTTTGGAAGTGCCTAGCATCCACATCCAAAGGGAAATACTAGTTTTGCAAAACCAGCTGAGTTGGATGGATCCAATAAAGGCTTATCTCATTGGTGGAATATTACCAACCTCAAAAGAAGAAGCAAGAAAAATCAGAATGAATTTCTCAAGATATTCGATGATCGACAAATATCTTTACAGGAGGTCATTCTCAAGGCCATACTTAAGATGTCTGGCACTTTCGGAAGCAAAAGAAGTACTTTCCAGAATTCACAAAGACGTGTGTGAAAATCATTCAAGAGGGCAATCGCTGGCCCATAAGGACAAAACCTACATTGTTTATTGTCAAATTTTAACTTCAGTGCTCAGGATGGGTAGTGGATTTGTTTAAACTTCTTGGTAGTGAGAGAATATGGTATGTATAATTCAA
Source organism: Cornus controversa (assembly GCA_026545225.1). NCBI lineage: Eukaryota > Viridiplantae > Streptophyta > Magnoliopsida > Cornales > Cornaceae > Cornus > Cornus controversa. The sequence goes on along the minus strand of CM048848.1, from coordinate 70,007,169 downwards.
TTTTGAATGATGGATTGTGGGATTTGGTTTGTGGCAAAATTCAGTAGAGAACAATGGGGGTGAGTAAGGAGGCAGTGCCTTGAGGGAGATATGTGTGTGTAAGAAAGAGAGGGTAGTGATAGCCGGAAAGATGGGTCTGTGGAGAGGGAGAAATATAGAGAGAGAGAATATAGTGGACAGAAGCTGAATTTTTAGAGAGAGAAATAAAAGGACATAGAAAAGGAAATAAAGATATTGAGAGAGGGCAAAAGTATAAAATACTTTGTAATGTTAATTGTGACAAGGGGTACAAGAGATATTTTTTTGAAGCTATAATTAATATGATAATAATTAAGTCGAATCATAGGAAGTGTCGGAGTAATTTATCCTAAAAGAAATAAAATTCATTTTTTATTAAAAGTTGGACAGTTAAGAAGGAATGATCTCTGATACAACTATGAAAAAAAAGGGTGAAAGGGGAAACTACTTTAGAATCATATATGTTTATTGCAAGCTATACTATATATGTTGATCAATGTATAATTTTATTTGTTTCTATAAAGAATGATAATATGTGTTCTACTTCGTTCATAATCCTGGTTATCCCCAAAAGGCTATGTGCAAATTTTAGGGAGAAAAAATTTGGAGAAGAGAGAAATACGTTTGTCTGGTCAAGTTGAGACAGATTCAGATCCAACTGTTTAGAAATTAATAAGCATAGCGACACAATATTCAATTAATTAAAAATAGAAAAATACAATACATTATGGCAGCCCAATTAAATTACATCCCTCCAATTCTCCTTTACCTCAAAAACCTAACCAAACATAACAGAAAAATACAACTATATAAACCCACTGCCTCATAAGAATCCACATCATTGGCAAAAGGTCTCCTCGGACCCCAAATAACTTGCCAAAGCAATGGCATCACATTTGTGAGCCTTTTTGTTCTTTTCATTGTTAGTTCTTCTTGTTGTGGTGAGTGATGTCCATGCCAAGAAAATGCATGATCGTTTCCGTGGCCATCACAAGAAAGACAGTGCTCATCATGTCCATGCCAAGAAAATGATTTATTTTGACAAGAACAAAATGTACCACGTACATAGATCACATACCTTACATGCACCTAAAACTCATTCGCACTCGCATTCTCATTCTCATTCACATTCACATTCCCATTCTCATTCTCATGCCAGCAAGGGATCTGTAGGCAAGGTACACCACGTCAAAAATCTTGCAGAATCAAGCAATGTACCCAACAACAATCATACACCTGCGGTACCCAACAGCAATGCTGTGCCTGCAGCGCATTCCGGTTTCAATCCTAGCGAATGGAGGGACGCTCATGCCACCTTCTATGATGGAAACGATATATAGATGGGTACGTTACGAGTCTCTAACACATTCTATCATGTGTGACCTTTTAGTCAAACATGTGTTATTTACTGTCTATATCATAATAGATCAATTGTAAGAAAAGTACACTATATCTCACCAAAAAAAGAAAGAAACAGAAAAAAAAAAAAAAAAAAAGCAAACAACTGGCATGGAATATTTCATTGTTTTCATGACCTCTAAATCGGGAGATTATTTGTATGTGTAGGGGGAGCTTGTGGTTATGGTGACCTAAGGCAACAAGGTTACGGCTTAAATACAGCAGCATTAAGCACGGCTTTGTTCAACCATGGAGCCGCTTGCGGAGCTTGTTATGAGATCAAATGCGTCGATGATCCAGAGTGGTGCACTCCCGGGGAGCCATCGCTCTTTATTTCAGCCACTAACTTTTGCCCACCAAATTTTTATCAGTCAGCTGATAGTGGAGGATGGTGCAATCCACCCCGTGAGCATTTTGACTTGGCACAACCTGCATTCCTTCAGATTGTCAAGTCTGTAAAGGCTGGCATTATCCCGGTTCATTATCGAAGGTATAATCAGTATCCATGTGCATTAATCTCAAACCTTATTAGTTCGTGATACAACCAAATTTAGCTATATAGAAGACCATGCTATCAAATATTTAACACATTACAACATAATATATTGAGTTAACAGTAGATTTCAACCTCAGAGAGCAAGTCAATTTGTAAAATATCAAATTTTAGGTTGTCGATCGATAACATCCATTTTGAGTCAACAAAAAAAATAGTAACTGAATCATTTTTATTTTATTTTTCCAGAGTTCCTTGCAAAAAGCAAGGAGGAATTCGATTCACAATTAGTGGAAATCCTTATTTTGACTTGATCTTGGTATGGAACGTTGGAGGGGCTGGAGCGGTCACAAGTGTTGAAGTAAAGGGTGACAAGCCAGATTGGTTCCCATTGAAGAGAAATTGGGGCCAGATGTGGGAGACACACGAAATGCTGTGTGGACAATCTTTGAGCTTTAAGGTTACAACCAGTGATGGCAGAACCTCATCTTCAATGGATGTACTCCCCAAGAACTGGCAATTTCGTCAGACATTCGAAGGCCACAACTTCGATGAATGAAAAACATAGGAGCTACATATATAATTATATATGTGTGCAGCTACTCTTATATACTCTTTACTCTTGCACAATGGTTTTTTCATTTGGTCTCTAATGCTTGGTAGCCATAGAAAGCTGATGTACTAAATGCATACGGGACAATTTTTTGTAGTTGTTTTTAATATGCAAGGCAACAAATTACAGATTTACTTATATATAAATATAGAAATGATCATTAATATTTATATTGTTGGGTGTTGCTTACACACACAAATATAAAGCAAGAAATACAGATCAATATATCAATGAGTTATTAGTATGCCTTAGTTTGCTATATCATCTACAGAAAGTTTGAAGTTCCAAATAGGTAAATTAAAGTACACTGAACTAGGTAATATCTTGATATAGATTGGATCTTGGCTAACCCCTCAAACAGATACCAGGCCACGTGAGGCCCAGTTGGGACGGCCGGCCCCACTAGAATTTTATTTATTTATACTATATTCTTAATAGTTTATCAAAATTTTAATAATGTCCCCACTAATTTTTAACATTTTCTCCTTTACTCTCACTAAAAATTGTATTTATTTATATTACATTTTTCGAGAGTTTCTCAAAATTCTATAATACCTCTAGTAATTTTTAATATTTTCTTTTTCTAAAATCTATTTCACTCTTTATATATCACATTGATTATACATATGATTTTTGAAAACCTAGATGAAGAATTTCATACTTCTCTCTTTTCTTCTTCTTTCTCTATGTGAGAGAGAATAACTTAGTTTGCATGCTTTCAAATATGAGATTGTATTGTTTCATGCAAAAAAAAAAATTGGTTAGAGAATTCAATTTGGGACCTCTCCAATAAAAAAATTTGCATCTAAGTTGATTTTAAATCTAACTTATTATTGAAAATCTAAGATTAATTATCCCATATTCTTTTGAATTAGTCATGCACTCATCGCTCATCAAATTGTTCTATATTTATGAAGATGCACTATATTTTTAGGAGAAAGGTAAATGAAATTTTATCATGATTATAAAAATAAACTCAAATATATGAGTGTTTATATATGTGTGTGTGTGTGTGTGTGTGTATATATATATACATGTATGTACATAGAGGAAATTAGGCTTGTAATTTGTTTACGTCTCTCTAAAATTGTTTATTATATCTCTAATCTACTAAATTTTTACTGATACATGGAGCTTCTTGATTATGAGTTGGCCATAATTTTTCTAAGATTGTCTTCGATTATCATCTTGGTCTAACAAAAAAAAATTATAAATACTTGCAAAAAAATTAATTTGAAATGCCTGAAATAAAGTATGAATATCTATTAAATTTATGAAATGGAAGTATGAATATTTTAAAATAAAAATATCTATTAAGTTAAAAAAAATCTATTATGTAATTTAATTTTTTTTTCATCTTATTATTCATTGTCGCTCCTCTCAAATTATTTTTTAACTCTGTCACTGCCCTCAAACACACCTGAATTCTACCCCAACATGAAAATGATACAAGGTTAAACCTTTTTTTTTTTCGAACTTTGAAGTAGCTTGAGGAAATTAATCGAAATCATGATCAAACACGTACTATATACAAACAAGTTATAAACTATTCAAGAAAAATACATTTTAAGTCGGTCCCAACTCCTACCTCACCTCCTATTATAATCTTCATACATTTGAGTCGGAAGAGAAGGCCAAGGCCGATAAGGCATGAGCATGTTAGAAATGAACCGGCTAGATTGATAAATATAACACTGATACTACAGGAGATGGAAAATATTGGAAATAGAAGATAGTTAATTTTATTTTAAATCTATCTGCGACTTGCAATTTCTTTAGCTCATTCAGGCTCGAATGCATCTAATGCATGTTCTCAACACTAATCAAAATTCAACTGGAACGCATGACTAGCTGTTTGTAATGCTTACAAATTAATATTATTAATTAAAAAAATGCTCACAAGCATGAGATATTTTATTATAATTGACAAATTTCAGTGTCAAAATTAAGCATGATCGAATTATAAAGTTTGGTTTAAATTTTTGTAATCGATTGTGAAGCTGAAAATCAAGTACATAGATACCGTTGATTAAGTAAGAATATTATATAGTCAATGTAAGTGTGTGAGGACACTTTAAACTTTATATTTTGAAAACTAAAGTTTTAAGTTAAAATTAATTTCAACATTTTCAATGTGCGATCAGTTCCACTTTAAGTGCAACTAACAGAAATTGAAAATCTGCAAAGTGTAACCGGTTCTACTTAAGTGCAACTGGTTTTACTTTACTGAAGTTATTGATTCAATAGGAAAACATCTGCTTTTTGACTCAAATTGATTTCTAAAAATTCTTGAAACTTAGAAAAACCTATTAAAAGAGTTTTTAACTTGAAAATCAAGTAAAATTAAGACTTATCATCTATAAATACTCTATTAGTTTTATCTAAGTTTCAAAGTACTAATAAATTTAAAACAAAAATATGAAGCAGTAGTGCAAGAAGGGTAAATAGACTAACTGTGAATCAGTAACAGACTCAGAAATTTTTTTTTTTTTTTTTTTGGGGGGTGGAAACCATCATAATAATTCTATTGAAAAAATATATATTTACTTTATTATTTTTTCATTAATTTATTAAAAAATTACATAAATTTATTATTTTAAAATTGTTTTTATAGATACAGAGAGAAAGAGAGGGGACAAAGAGAGAGATCTAAAAAAAATTAAGGACCTAGTGGATTTTTTTTGTAATTTTAGAGAGGGCAATGTCTCGTATACAAATATATAATACTAAAAGTATAAGTAGATAATACTAAATAAAAATTTCAAATCATCGTAATAATTCTATTGAAAAAATATATATTTACGTTATTATTGTATAATTAATTTATTAAGAAATTAAATAAATTTATTATTATAAAATTGTTTTTATAGATATAGAGAGAAAGAGAGGAGACAAAGAGAGAGAAAGAGAGGGGAAAAGAGAGAAATTTAAAAATATACTTATTAAGAAGAGCCTAGTGGACTATTTTTGTAATTTTAGAAAAGGCCAAAAGTTCTCATATGTAAGTATATAATATTAAAGTTCGTGACAAACACTAAAATTATCAAGAGAGCGGATGGTAGCCGTGTAAGAGGGTTATGAATCTGGTGAGTCAGAGGGAGATGATGAGGGTGACTGATTTCGTGTAAGTGAACGATGGTTTTGAATTTTTATTTGACAAATACGCCCAAAACTCTTGTGTAATTTTAAAAAGGTACAATAATCTCCGTATCCTGTATTTTAGACCATATCAAATTAGCTTTTTTGCACATATTTTTATTTTATATGATCATTTTACCATTTTTATTATTCTTAAAAATAAATAAAAATAGAGAATAGAGGGTTTTTTTATATTAAGTTTTTTTTTACCTTAATAAAAAAAATGAGCTTTTTGTCAGAAAAAAATTTTAGAAAAAAAAAACTAAAAATGCACAATTACATAGTAAAAATTTTCAGATATTTTTTTTTTTGTTTTTCAGAAATTATTCCATTAGAAAGAGAGGGGTTTTTTATGTTAAGTTTTTCTTTACCATAACAATAAAAATCCCAGAAAAAAGATCCGAAATTTTTTCCAGGGAAAAAACTAAATATGCACAATAATAATAATTTTCAGATTTTTTTTTTTTCAAAAAAAATTTTATTTTCATAAATTCTCTCTCTTTCTAATGGAAAAAGCACTAAAAACAATTTTAGGAAAACAAATCAAAAAATTTTATTAAGTAATTGTGCATATTTAGTTTTTTTTCCGAAACAAACTCCTATTTTTTTATCAAGGTAAAAAAAAAAAACTTGATATAAAAAAACCCTTCTTTCTAATGAAAAATTTTCTGGAAAACAAAAAAAAATTCAAATTTTTTTATTATGTGTGCATTTTTAGTTTTTTTTCCAAACAAGTTTTTTCCCAAAAAAAACTCATCTTTTTTTATCAGGGTAGAAAAACTTAATATAAAAAAACATCTTTTTTCTCTATTATTCTTTATTTTTTATAATAATGAAAAGGGTAAAATAGTTATGAAAAAAGAGAATATGTGCAAAAGGGATAATTTGCTCACTTTTGCAAATGTAGCAGTGTGATATGGTTCAAAATATAGCATATGAGGTTTCTTGCACCTTTTTAAAACCACATGGGGTGAAAATTTTGAATTGGTCATTGGAAATTAATATAAAAGAGAAAAGGTTAACTGCATAAGGCCATCCATTGTGGGGCTCGCTACATGGGCTCTTTACAATTCAATTGGGGAGAGTCACATCAGCGTTTTGAACTAAAGTGACTCTTTCGAATTGTAGAGATTCAGTCATCTCTATATTATTATTTTAAGATATTTTTTTATAAAAATAATATTATAAAAAAATAAAAAAACTTAATTATTTCAATTGTTTGCGATTAATAAAATATTATTTTTAATTATTTTTGCTTCTAATATATTAATTGACAAATAAAAAGATATTACATATTTTTTTTGCACAAATAAAGAAATAAAATAAAAAGATATTATATATTTTTCACACAAATAAAAAAATAAAATATAAATACATTAAATATTTTCTCACAAATAAATAAAAAAAATTAAAAAATATTACATATCACCATCCTCTTGATCTAATTCTATTATTTTAAAGTTTTTCTTCTCACAAAATAATTATATGTTACATTATTAACTAATTTTATAATTTGATATATATAATAATATTTAAAACACTTTTTATATTTAAAATAATTGATTTTAATACATTTCTAATTAAAATAGAATTTGAATAGAGAAAGATAGAGACACAAAGAGAGAGATGAGAAGTTGAGAGAAAGAGAGAGAGAAATTAAATAAACAAAAATAATAAATGGATCCCACATATGCTTTCTAGAGTCCTATATGTAGATTGTCTGCAAACAAAAAACATATGGAACTAGCATTTGAGAAAGTCTCATACCATTTCAAAATAATCTCTACATCCGTTGTAGAGAGCCCTGCAACGGATGTCCTAAGAGAGATACATTTTTTGCTTACCAATTTGTGTGTGTCATGAGCTGATTGGTCTAGTCTACCAAATAACCTAAATGACATGATGGACTAAAATCATCCAATAATTTCTCCAGAGATGATTTATCCAAAGAGAAGTTAGATGTTAGATTTTTAAAATTACTTAACACTCATGTTTTTATGTGAGGTGGCAGATTTAGTGAAGGTATTCTTGTCTAAAAAATTGTGGGCAAGGGTAGCTAATCTCCTCTTTAAAGCGACGAGGTTAGCTCTCCACTTACAAAAAATTATCCATAAAGACATTTATATTTTCTTTAATTTTTATACATATCCATACTAATATAATATACCTATTGTCGTGCACTTGTCATAACTGTATTTGTGTCCATGCTTCATCTCGTGGATCTAATGAACAATTGAATTTGATGTCAATTAAAACTTTAATCAATGAAAATTTTACTTTTCACTAAATACTAAACACTTAAAATTCAATCAAGTGTAAAGAAAAAGTTTTCAATTTATAATTAACACTTAAATTTTAAATATTAAAATTCAATTTTTAGAATCTTCATTTTTTCAATTGGCACCAGAATCAATATTTTTTTCATGATAATCTATTCCAATAGGTTGAACATACAAAGGATTGTCGTTGTGTTTGCATTTTCTTCTTCCTCTTCTTTTTTGTCGATAGAAAAAAAAAAGAAAAAGTGTACTAAATTTTCAAATTTTATAGAATCCTGTCTTAGGATTTTTTTAAAATGAAATTTTTTTTAATAGACCCGTAAACACATGTACAGACATATAAACGACATGATGGTCGGGAGATCGATTCTTCTAAGAACCATCTCAAGAAATATTTCGTGTAATTTTTTAGTGTATATGAAATGAGAAGACTGCATTTAAGGCCTGATACACCACTTCGTCCAAAAAAAATGAAAATAAATAGCAATCGTTGCATCTCTCCTTCTCCTTGTCCATTGTCATCTTGTCATCCACTGGTCTTTCACAACCTCACCGTGGTCCATGCAGGGGCAGCTGAAGCCTTAGGTCGTCTAAGGCCGGAGTAGGCAGTGGTCTAAGGCCTTTAACTAATAGAATTTATTTATTAGGCTACTAAAAATTTTTATTCCCTTGTATTTAGGCCTCAACGAGTAAGATGTATTAAAGTGCACTCTTATAATTTATTTTTATCTTATTTTTGTTGAATAAATGGTATTGAAAACTTGTAAAACTTTTCATCTATTCCTAAATTTTTTGTATTATACTCTTATTTTTAATTTTTTATAGTTGTCTCTTACATTTTTTCTTTCTCTTATCCTTCTTACACATTTTTTTTTCTCTCCTCTCCTCCTTTCACCCAGTTAGGGTGTATTAATATTTTAGGATAATAAAATTTCAAAATAGGAGTAAAAGTGTTGAAGACTTTGTTGGAGCATTGGATAAGATTTGTATAACATCACATTGTATTGTTTTTTAACTTAATTTATTTTGTAGTTTTATTATTATTTGTTTATCATAAAAATTTTATATTTAGTTTATGGCCATTTTTATTTATATTATTGAATATGTCTAATAGAAAATATGAATCACAATATGAAAAACTTAAAAAAAAAAGAAGAGTAAAATAGATAAAATAGTTCAATCTAAAAAAAACTCTTGATAAATTTGTTACAACTAATAATCAAAAGACTAATAACATCAAAAAATTAAAGAATAATTTTTAAATAAAAATTATTAACTATTATTTGATATTAGTATTTTAAACATTAAAAGGTGACTATTATTTTATTTTTTTTTGCTAACGCCTCAAATTTGATTGACACGCCTCGGGTCCATGGACTTCATTTCTGTCACCATATTCATCAACGTCCTCTTTATTGCCAAGATTATAGCATCAATCCAAATGCTCATTTTAGCGACATCTTTTCAAGCCTTGGCAATTCTCTAGATGGACTTCCAAGAGTAGGCAATGATTTATTACACGCTTACACTGACTAAACTTCATGCTAAATTGTTTTGACGCCTTTTTGTATTCAAATGTCAAGAATTTTGCTTAAATTAAACCAGTATTACCATTTTGGGTAAGTATCATTGATCCTCTCTGAAATTTTATGTATTATCACGCGATTACAATTTCGCAATTTTTCATGACCAAGTCAAAAATTTTAATTTTTTAATAAATGAAATATCTTAATTGTCCCTGATTATTTAAATGAAATTTAATATAAAAATATTAGAATTAAAAAATGATAAAATTGCCCTCAATTTTATATGCCCACCATTTCTCTCTCTACCTTCTTCAACCACAATCAAAAACCCTAACCACCGCCACCAACCACAACCACTGCCACCAACCACAACCACAACCACCACTATCACCACCAAGTAACCACACCCACCACCACCACCGCTTCTTTTTCTCTCATCTCCTCCTCCAACCACCGTCACCAACAAGCACAAGCACAACCACTGCCAACAATCACAACCACCATCTCCTCCTCCAACCACTGCCACCAACGATAACCACCGCCACCAGACTCTCTCTCTCAAACCTCCTCTCACTCTCTGTCTCTGTCGAATCCAAACAATAATTCAAACTATTCTTTGCTAAATATATATATATATATATATATATATATACACACACACACACACATACATCACAGAGAACAAAACTCAAAACCCAAAATCCTTCATAATGCCAAAATGAACTTTTCCTTCATCATTTTTAGCGCAAATTACTTGTATTAGCTCAGATTCTTTCACAGTAGCCAAACAATGACCAATCTCGCAACCACTGTCAACCCCGCCGCGAACCACCTCCTCGTCATTGTGGACATAGGAACCAACACTTTCAAATTCCTTATCGTCCGCACCGACCCACCATAGGAAAATTCCTGGCCATCGACTGCCTCAAGGAGCCAATCGTTCTCAGCCGCAACATCCCTGCCTCTTCCACCATCTCCACCGCCTCCCAACTCCGCACCATTGAAGCCCTCTCCAAATTCCAACAAATCCTTCACTCCCACCGCATCTCCCCAACCCAAACCCGCTTCGTCGCCACCTCCGCCGTCTGCGAAGCCACAAATCAATTCGAATTCCTTCACAAAATTCAACAAACCCTAAGATTTGAAATTAATGTCTTGTCCGGTGAAGAAGAGGCCCAACTCGCATATGTAGGAGTTTTTCAATTTCACCCTATTTTCAGCAAAACATTGTTGATGATCAATATTGGAGGTGGTTCGACTGAATTCGTGATCGGAAAAGAAGGTTGCGATTGGAGTTCAATAATGGCGGTGGTGGTGGTGGTTTTGCTGCCTATGGTGGTGGTGGTTGGTAATAGTGGTGGTAGTGGTGCTCGTTGGTTTCCTTCCCCCCCCCTCCTCTCTCTCTCTCTCTCTATATATATATATATATATATATATATATATATTATGTAATAACAATGAAATGAGTATGTAATAATAGGTCATAGTTGGGGGCATTTTGGTCCATTAGGCAGGGTTAAATAGGTAATTTTAGTATTTAAAAATGTTAGATTAAAAGTCAAAGGGTAGCATGGTCATTTCATCATCAAAAAGTGGTATGACACAGGTTACTTTTGGCAGGAGATGATGTATGCGATATACGGCACAAATCTCAAGAGGTGTTGGTGACAAAATTATATAAAATTATAGCCGCGTGATAATATTTCAAATTCAAGGGATGTCAATAAAATTTATCCTACTATTTTTTAAATAAATTGCATGTGTCAGCTTTTAACTGTTTTAACCAAGACCGTAGCATAGTGTATTTTTTCATCTTTTAAATCGGTTATTAAGGTAATAGTGTGTGCGAGGGAGGGGTGGCGGTCTTCTTGGACTTGAAAACTCCACCAAAAATAAAAATTACAACATTAGATACCGAGATGCTTACTTGTGTCTTCCTAACTATATATATATATATATATATATATATATATATATAAACAGAAAATAAAAAAATAAAAACAAAAACAAAAGACAATACAAGGATATTGTCTTCCCATATAAAGCTTAAATAGGTGCACCATTAAGTTTAAACCCAAACTACAAGTCTACAACCATAATAATAAGCCCACTCAGATGGGGACCTTTCACCAAGTCCATGGAGCCCAGTTCTCCATCTTGCCTCCAGGACAAAGACAACCCCTCTTGGTTCAAACCATTAATTACAAGAACGCCACTCAGTCTCACCATCTCAGGTGAGTTATGACACGAAGCGTGCGTTCCGTGAAAACGGAATCGCATCTGAGTTTGTTTTAGAGAGAGAAAGAAGAAAAGAATACGTTTGTTGTCCGCTGTCCTCATGTAGAAGTTTTTCTTTTTCTTTCTTTCTATACTCTCTCTCTCTCTAAAGACTACACACTTCCTCCCTTTAAAGATAGAGATAGATGCCATATGCGCTTTCCTCTTTTTAATTCTCTGTCCCATTAAATGCGCATTGTCACTGTCGTTGGAGAGAGAGAGAGAGAGAAAGCTAGAGAGAGAAACATTGATCAATGGGTTCATCGTCAAGCAACACTTACGATCTCTCATTCAAGATCTTATTGATCGGCGACTCTGGCGTCGGTAAAAGCAGTCTTCTAGTCAGTTTCATCTCTAACTCTGTTGAAAATCTTGCCCCTACAATCGGTACTTCCCCTTTAATTTTTCTTTATATATATACATACATGTACGTATAGAAATACAATTTCATTTATACGTTTATATGACAATAGGTGCATGTGTGTGTATATGTGTTTGCAGTTTTAGTTCAGGTGCTTGATCTCTTATTTGATTTTGGAACTCACATAGTGAGTGCGGATGTTTAGTAAAGTTATATGGCTTCCAAGTGTTCTTCCTTTAATTTTTGGCTATTTTATTTACCTTGCATTTGTGTCTATTGTGCTTGTTCTGATGTCTTTGACTCGCGAAATTACAGATTTGTGGATTAATAGCAGTTGCTTATATGTAGGTATATTCATTAATTTCTTTGGAAGAACTCTAATCATATACTGTGTGAAATTCTATGGAGTATAGACTAATTTTCCGAGAAGGTGCTATAGGAGATTGCTTGTGTATGAGGAAAGGGACTATACACAAGAAATAGCCTATATACAAGCAATTTTATTATAATAGCCTACTATGATATTTCCACAAGCAATCTTATTATACTAGGATATGCATTGATGTGGTTTAACTAGATTTACTAAGTTGAGTTGTTCTGGATGCTGGAGGTTTTTGTTAAGTGCATTTGTTCAAATGCAGGTGCATCGGATTGGGCTGATTTAAGCGATGCATCATTTATTGGAGAAAACAAAAAAGATGTTCACAGACTGTAGATTTGAAAATATTAGGGTATCAATGCCTACACAGACACAATAGAATGTTAAATGCATATGGAAAGTGTGGTATCTAATATACAGTGGGACTAGTTAATCATAATGACTACATACTGTTGTTTAACGTGGGGACCAACTTGGGTGTTGGTGGCACATATGAGGTGACCAAATGTTAACGCTGTCTTGAAGTATAATTTAGTTATGGTCCTTAAGGAATATACTTATGACGGAAATATCTAAAATAGCCATGTCACTTTGTTGTACATGTCATATTTGATATGACCAACCCTTGTCATGTTATATAAACAGCTTTGTGGAGAGACTGGATTATTGTGATTGTTGTCATGACAAAGCACAAAAAAATGATCAAGAAATATGCAATGAAACAAAATGAAAATCACAGAACACACAAAACACAGATTTAATGTGGGTCGGCTTATAGGTTATGCTCATGGTGAAGACTTTTTTTCATTGGCAAGAAACTCACACACGTTTTGTCCCTTTGGGAACTCAAACCCTCTCCCCTCATTTTGAGAGGTAGAGGGAGGTACCACTAGGCTAAAAGAGATGTACAAGTCTCTCAAACCCTAACCTCCAAATACACCCTTTCTGTCTCTCACTCTCGATTCCAGAATTCTCCTTGTTCAATATGAACAATACAAACCCTAGCACTCTTATGCATATCGGGTTACGATAGACACTGAGAATTGGGTAAATCTATGTTTTGGGTTGCAACAACGCGACCCAGGCCAAATTAGAACTCAAGCAACAGCTCAACAGTGATTTTGATTCTAGTGTTAGTTTTTGACAAAGGAGGGTACAATAAAGAGTGAACAAGAATTAGAAAGAACTAAACACCATCCATCTTGTAAAATTAATTAGACAATTGGTAAATTGTGCGTGATGAAAAGGAGCACAGTACCAAGATGTCTACCTCATGCTAAATTAGTGTCCTTGTTTTTATTCTGTACCAAGTTTCATATTCCTCTCATTCTGCTTAAAATAGAAATGGCTTGTTGCTGCTTGCAGGGACATGCATATGATACAAGTGCTAGGTGTTTGGCAATATTGCATTTGGGTCTAGAGAAGTGGTTCATTATTGTTTGTATATAAAAGAATTAACTTCATTTGTACTTGGTATGCATTGTGTCATATTAGCATGTTTCATATGTGCTAAAGAAATTTATGCCACTCCTGTCGATACGTTCAATGTTTGCTGTAGATTTATAGCTTTGCAATATCAGTGTAACAAGTTTAGTTATTTTAAAATAAAAAAAAAAAGTTTTTTCAGCAATTGAATGTGATATTTTCTACATGTTTCACTATTCTTGTTTTAGTTCTACAGCTTACTTTGTGTTCTTCAGTAGAACAGCAATACGATACTAGTTTTTTCAAAAGAAAATGTCTTTTTTTTTTTGTAAAATTTGTCACTGTAGATGAAAACTCGGTCCCAAGGAAAGCAAACTTTTAGTGTAATCATTAGATTGTCTACTCAATTGATCAATTAATTAAGACCACAAATAGTGAAAATATTACATTAGTATCATTTTGGGAAGTTTTATTTTTCCAAAAAAAAATTGTATTTTGATCTTATGGAAATTGGTGGACACTATGTCAGAGGACCTTACCTGGGTTCTGTCGTAGTTCCTGCTTTGTTGTCTTTTACATAAAAGTTCTAGTTCTTAATGCAAATTGTGGTCTCTGAGGTCACCACTTGAAATTTGTTAGCTCAAAAGAAGTGGTTGTCTCTGATAATGAGCACACTATAGAAAATGGCTTGCAATAGCAAGTGCATATGTGTGGTGGGTGGCAGGGCAGGGCCACAATAGATTACTTGAGTTCTACATATGCTTGGTGCACCCAATTCTACATATCATATAGTGCCCACAACTGTGTGGCCTGTCTGCTCTGCCTGCTCCCTTTACTCTGTTCTTTTTTTCTTTTTCTTTTTAAATTTTCTTTTTTGATGGTTGACATTCTTGGTTTTAGTTCCATTTGATAGATCTTGTTAGATCATGATGATTAAGGTACATTGAAATCTTTTACCCTGAAAGGTGTTTTGAACTGAACTTTTAGCAGTGTTTATATTTTGAAAATCTTGTGGGGTAGATCAGCCTCCATTTCTACATCCCAGGATGTGACAATCTTGAGTTCAACTCCCTCATGAGGGCCAGCCACCTCTCTAAGTTTTACCAGATGTTAATCGATGTGGAGTGGGCTGTGGTCCTACCTGTATCTGGTTTTGCAGGGCCAATTGTCCGAATACCATCAGCAATATATATATATATATATATATATATATATATATATGTATATATATTTATATATATGTATATATGTGTGATTGTTTTATGCTTTGCTGGGAGATACTGACGTCTCTGATGTTGTGAGCGGCATGAGCCCCAGGAATGTTCTTAATAGTTGTGTTGAGATTTTTAATTTGCTGCTCCACTAAGTGATATAGTCACTGCCAAAATTAGGTGTTGAGGTTTTAGAGATAAGACATGTTGGCACATTTTGTTAGAAATTAATCATTTTGCTAACTTTCTTCCTTGTTCTGTTTTGCTCCTCAAACAGCATAGTTCATAAAGTTCTTGTTTCTCAAATGTCTGAACCTTAGAGGGGGGAAAAATAGTATCTAAACATTAGTAGCAATGCAATTTTATTGTCAAACCGACTGTATTATGACAGTTTTCTCAATGGATTCCTAAGATTCTGAATATTTTGTTGAAATTGACTTAATGCAAGCATAGTTCTTTATATGATAGTTGAGATTTCACAAATTGATTTTTTTTTGCCTATCTCAACCATGTCCAGGTGTGGATTTTAAAATCAAGCAGCTCACAGTTGGTGGGAAAAGATTGAAGCTTACAATTTGGGACACTGGTAATGATTGCCAATAGCATATTGTTTCATTTTGACCTTCAAAAGAAAATTTCCACTGGTCACATATAGGTCCTCCATTAGAATTATTTGATGATTGGCTATTTGGTGGGATGCACTTTCTTTTGGTAAGTCACTCACACACGCGCACTCATTTGTCCTATTAGAGACTCAAACCCTCAACCTTTCATTTAGAAGGAGGAGGAGATACCACTTGGGTTAAAACCCTTGGTTGGTTGGATGTACTTTTACTGCTTCAGTGGTACACATTTGAGAGATTGTGTGGATTAAGAAAAACTTTTTTTTTCTTTTTTAAGAAATTTTATGCTCGAGTAAATACCAATTCCATCGTATTATGATATTATAATGACACGGTGCATGTACTTCAAGTGCTATAGTTTTTTTTTACCAATTCAAGTGTTATAGTATATAACACTAATTACTGCACATTTATGCTTTTTTCAGTGGTTAAAATTCCAAGATGTTACTGTTAGAAATAGGAATTATTTAGTATACAACCCCATTTTGAACGGATGAATTGGGGTAAGTGGTTACTTTTTGTTGATTTATAGTGGAGCAGAGGAATCTCCTTCATTGAACTCAATGGTTTTTGTAGATTAGGACTTGTTGCTTTTTATAGGATTAATTGTACATATTGTCATATATGGTCACGTAATATTTAATTTTAATGTTGTGCTCCACTATATGCAGTAACACATTGCATAAATGTGACATTTTTTTATGTTGGTTGCCTTCTTTTAAGATTAATCTGACAATATTTTCTTTTACCATAACTGTGTGATGAAGCTGAATTTGGTTTGTAAGTTCATAATGTCTATTGCAGCTGGGCAGGAGAGGTTCAGGACATTGACAAGCTCTTATTATAGAGGAGCCCAGGGAATCATTCTTGGTAAGCTAACAACAGCTTAAAATCATTTCACTGAGGGTGTATGGAAAGTTTTATTCTCTTAAATTAGTCTTTGAGAATGTGATTTTGGTTCAAGTAATCAGGGATTCATTAACCGACCGAGTGGCAGCTTATTATATGTTTGAAGAGTAATGATGATAGAAGTCTTCTTTGTGGCTTCATCCTTTGAACAAAACATGTTTTTTTGGTTCCCTAAAATAAAAAATTCAGCATCTTTTGACTTAAGGCCTTCTTTGCCACTCATGCTGTCTCATATCATTGGGAAAAATTATTTTTGGGCTGCATCCTATCATTGGGAAAAATATATTTTTGTTTCAATATATCAATAAAGATGAGTCATGCTATCCTTTTGGTGCTTTAGGATTAATGAGGGAACTTAATTGGTGGTGTTTTAAAAGTTTCCAGAAGCAAATATAACAAATTATCTAAAGCAACTCTGGTTTCCACCAAATGTGAAGTTCCTCTTTGGAAAATATAGTTGTGATTGTTGCGTCCAAAAAAAAGACCACAAAAGTCACAAGAATAAATTTTTGAAAATAGAAATGAATTAGAAGGCCACCACTCAATGCTAATATCATCGACTCAAAGTGGTGAAAGAGGTGGATTAGGTGGCTTTGCAAGGAAGAAATGGCTGCTTTTAGATTATCTGAATAACCTGATTCAATAATCCCGTCATCTTTAATGGCAAATTTCTCCGTTTGGTGATCTAGAGACACATTCATTCCCACATTCACTCCATTGGAAAATCATGAATGATTAACCTTGTTTCTTCTAACAAGAAACCTTCCTCCTTTGCACTTCAATAACATGTGATCTTTGTCTAATGGTACAGTATGACGGTTTAGTGCACTGATTTGTGTAATACCCCGCTCCACCTGATGGTATGATATTGTCCGCTTTGGGCCTAATCCCGCACGGTTTTGCTCTTGGGTTTTACTCCAAAAGGTCTCATACCATTTGGAGAGAACACATTACATATAAGCACATCCCCTTCTCCACACCCAGACGATGTGGGATTGACTACATATAAACACATCCCCTTCTCCACACCCAGACGATGTGGGATTGAGCACCCTGTAGCCTGCCAGTGATACCAACTGTAATACCCCGCTCCACCTGATAGTATGATATTGTCCACTTTGGGCCTAAGCCCGCACGGTTTTGCTCTTGGGTTTTATCCCAAAAGGCCTCATACCATTTGGAGAGAACACACTACATATAAGCACATCCCCTTCTCCACACCTAGGCGATGTGGGATTGAGCACCTGTAATCTGTTAGTGTGGTAACTCAGTCCAGTGTCTTTTCTTGCACCCGCCCACATCACACCCGCCCACAAGGGTCACTACAATCCACCCCCCTACAAGGCCCGACGTCCTCGTCGGCACACTTCCGGCTGAGTTCAGACTCTAATACCAACTGTAATATCCCGCTCCACCTGATAGTATGATATTGTCCGCTTTGAGCCTAAGCCCACACGGTTTTGCTCTTGGGTTTTACCCCAAAAGGCCTTATACCATTTGGAGAGAACACACTACATATAAGCACATCCCCTTTTCCACACCCAGGCAATGTGGGATTGAGCATTCTGTAGCCTGCCAGTGTGGTAGCTCAGCCCAGTGTCTCTTCTTGCACTCGCCCACAAGGGTCACTACAATTCACCCCCTTCCGGCTGGGTTCAGGCTCTGATACCAACTGTAATACCCCGCTCCACCTGATGGTATGATATTGTCCGCTTTGGGTCTGAGCCCGAATAGTTTTGCAATTGGGTTTTACCCCAAAAGGCCTCATACCATTTGGAGAGAACACACTACATATAAGCATATCCCCTTCTCTATACTCAGGCGATGTGGGATTGAGCACCTTGTAGCCTGCCAGTGTGGTAGTTCAGCCCAGTGTCTTTTCTTGCACCCGCTCACATCACATCCGCCCACAAAGGTTACTACAATTAGTGTCATAAACTTTTTGTATTAATTACTGCAATCATACATACACAGGCAATAAGACTTTCAATCATTCAATGTATATACTCTGCAGATTGTTATATGCTACACTGTCATTTTTTTGATTGCATAATTCTCACTAGGTTTTTGTTTATTGAACTTCAATTATTTTATTTGCTTGAATTATAGTTTATGATGTCACACGGAGGGAAACTTTTACAAATTTGTCGGATGTATGGGCTAAAGAAGTAGATCTTTACTCCACTAATCAGGATTGTGTCAAGATGCTTGTTGGGAACAAAGTTGATAGGGTAAGTTCGCACTCTGGATGCTCTCCTAGTATGAGCTTTTACAATTGCATCAAACAATGACTCCTAATTGCTAAATTTACCTTCTCTAAGAAAAGGCTAGAGTGTGCTTCTTTTCTTCAATTTCACAGGAGAGTGTTCTAAGTTGCAGAGCTTTTATTTTATTTTATTTTACTTTTCTTTTCGGTTGTAGAATTTACATCCAAGTTTTATACGAAGTTTACTTTCGAGTTTAGTTGTCTAATTTTTCTAGCCAGATATCATGAACTAAGTTTACTTATTTTATTTATTCTAACTTCATTACCTGCATGACTTCAGGAATCTGAGAGGATTGTAAGTAGAGAAGAAGGGATTGCTCTAGCAAAAGAGCATGGTGGTTTATTTCTAGAATGTAGTGCTAAAACTCGAGAAAATGTGGAGCAATGCTTTGAAGACCTTGCATTAAAGGTATACAGAAGAAAAGAATATTTATACTTTTTAATTTTTCATGTGGAATCAAACTAATAAATTTTTCAGAATCTATCCTTAACTATAGGATGTAAAACAAATCTGAAAAAAATGTGTTTAACCAATGGTTGACCTCCATCTGGGCAAGTCATTTTGATCCATCTAGTTACTATATAATAGGGTCATGTTTGAAGTTGTTATATGAACATATTTATAGCATTTGATGGACAAATCATACTTCTTGATTTGTTGATGTAATCTCAATCATGGGATGGGTTATTAGACAGTTAGACTAATAAGGATATAGGAATTGAATTCTCTGGGCTATTTTCTTACTGTTGAAAACCTTTTAATAACATGCAACTGTCATATGATTAGTGATAGTTACATGATTTTATGGCAGGAGCCTCGTGCACTGGGTTTGCTCTCTTCTTTGTTTTTCATTTTCTGTCAAAAGTACCAATGTAACGATGCATTTTTAAAAAAAATTCTTTTTAACAGATAATGGAAATTCCTAGTCTTTTGGAAGAAGGATCAACTGCAGTGAAGAGGAACATCTTAAAACAGAAACAAGAATACCAGGCACCTCCTAGTACTGGCTGCTGCTCATAAAATGCTGCATCAAAGACCACAATCGATGAGATACATATCAAATGGAGGTTCCAAGCAGCATTGCAAATAACAATTCACTACCGAATTGTGTATATGATAATTTCTTTTCTTATATCTTACTGTTGTTTTGTGCCCAAAAAAAGGAAAAAGAAAAGAAAAGGAAAGAAAAAAGAAAAAGAAATGGTTTAGTTTGTGTAAAGTTGTCTGCCCTTTCTATTTGCTGGAAAAGAAAAAAAAAAAAAGTTGTCTGCCTTTTGGGTCTTTGTTCTTGTTAATCCTCACCCAAGATGTTATGGAAGAAAAATTGCATGTATGTCATTTGGTTTTAAGCTTGTTTCTTTTTGTACTTTAAAACATATATTTCTCCCCCATTGCATTTAAGAATGATTTCATAATTAGCAACAGAAAGATGTGTTGTATGTTGTCGAACTTTATGCATTGCATTGGGATGGTGCAGTGTGATAGGAAGTTAATGCCCAACACATATAAGGGCATCAATTATCTGTTGGTCAACAATGGTTTTCTAAATTTGAATTTTAACTGGTCACCTCAGCATTTTAGCCAGTCACATCATCATATTAGGATCTTTAAATTTTGACTTTATAATAGATTTTTTTTATATTTTCACTACTCACACAATTAAATAATCTTTTACAATTAAATTAATCTAAAATTTTATGTATATACATATATATGTTAAAAAAATTTATACTTTTTTAACTTGAAAATTTCATAATTTTTTCGTTTTAAGTTAAAAAATAGCCTAAGTAGTATTTAAATTAAAGCTCTCAAAATTATCTTTCTAACAGAAATAGTTTCATCAAAAAATTCAATTTGTAGTGAAAATTATTGAGATTTAAGTGAATGATACATATATACATATATATATATATATACATTGCACAAACTTCTATAAAAGTAAGGACAAACAAAAATAATAAAAAAGGTATTTGGTTGGCTATGTGTTTTGCCCAATTCCGCGAAGCATTTGGCCAACCATTCGTGGACCCTACAAATTAAGCCAATACATTGATTGGCTACAGTAGTGTTTGGTTGGCCAGACTTGCCTCTGCCGAACTCGCTGCTGTTGCTCTAAGGCCATCCACTCTGGCTTGGCCAAAAGTGGTTCTCCAAATTTGAATTTTAGCCAGTCACATTATCATGTTAAGATCTTCAAATTTTGACTCCATAACATCTTTTCTAGATTTTTGCCAACCAAAAATAATAATATTTTAATTTTTTTATTTAAATTTAAAATTATTAAATATTTATTTATTTATTTACTAATAGCTATATTCTCAACGGCTATATTTTTCATCTTATATAAACACTCATTTGCTCATTTATAAAATTATCACTACTTTCATTCTTCCAAAAGCTCATTTACCATCTCTTTCAATTTCAATGGTTTCATCATCACAACCTTTGTTAGATTCTAATTCTCTATGTTCTTCGACATCCTCTTCATCAATAGATCTTGACAAATTATTTGAAGATCATATAACTACCTACAAAGAAATTTTGAGATGTTATATCCCGGAGATTATAGCGCAAGTATTTCAACCAATTTAGAGGTTGCGGTTTATTCATCGTAACTAAGAAAGAAGCCATCGTTAGCTAATGAAAGACTACTTTGATGAGAATTGCCTATATGCATCCGAGCAATTCATAGACGATTCAAGATGCGCCGAGAACTATTTCTTCGTATCCTGAATGATGTTCAAGCTTATAACGACTTCTTCATCCAAAAAAGGGACGTGAGTGGCCATTTGGGGTTGTCTTCTATACAAAAAATGACAACTGCAATACGCATTCTCGCATATGGTAGACCAGCCAATTCATTTGACGAGTATATTAAAATTGGTGAGACTACTGCAATGAGTTGTTTGAAGACATTTTGTATTGTTGTTGTTGTTGTGTATGAGCAGTAGTACATGCACGAACCAAACGAAACTGACATCGCACGACAGCTTCAAGAAGGAGAGGCTAGAGGATTCCCAAGTATGTCTGGTTCTATCGATTGTATGGATTGGGAGTGGAAGAATTGCCTAGTGGCGTGGCATGACACACACAAGGGCCGCACCCATAAGGTTACTTTAATATTGGAGGTGGTAGCCTCAAAAGATTTGCGGATTTGACATTCATTTTTTGGAATGGCTGGTTCACACAATGATATAAATGTGTTAGATCATTCCTCCGTATTTAACCATATTATCAGTGGTAGAATGTCTCCGGTTAATTATGTGGTGAATGGGCATCAGTATAACATGAGGTATTACTTGTCTGATGGTCTATACCTAAAATGGGCAACTTTGATGTAGACCATCCCAAATCCAAGAATTCTAAAACAAAAAATGTTTGCAGAAAGACGAGGCATGTAGGAAAGATGTGGAGCAATAATTTGGGGTCTTGCAAATCAAGTGGGCAATACTGCAACGACCAGTTAAATATTGAGAGAAGATGGAGTTGTGTCTCATAATAAAAACGTACATAATCCTTCACAACATGATCATTGAAGATAAGCGTCATGACAATACTGGAATTTGGCTACCACCGGAAGAGAGTATTCTAAATCACACTCGAAGATGAGACCCCAATATTTTTGTGGCACACATATAGGCTCGCCAAACTCAGTACCGCAGCAGAAAGACAAATACGCAATTGAAAAAAGATCTGATAGAACAAATGTGGAATCAAATTGGTGATTCATGTGAAGATCTTTAAGTGATTTTTTTTATGTACTCCTATCTTTAAGTTATGTTGATTTTTTATGTATTCCTTTCTTTAAGTTCTGTTATCATTTTATGTACTAGAATTTCAAGTTATGTTGTATTTTTATACTTGTAAAATATTATAAAATATTATGCAATAAAATTTGATTATGAAATTGTCTTTCGCATGGCACAATATCCGTAATAAATTTAAAAGTAACATAACATAAGTTAAATGAATTATAATATCCATAATGGATTAAAAAAAACATAATTTAAAATGATACAATATCCATAATGGATAAAAAAAAATAAAAAAAATAGCATAACTTAAACGATACAATATCCATTATAGATTAAACAAGTCTTATGGATTGCGCAAATTCTCATCTGCTTCTGCACACATTCGCTCATATATCTACTGTTATTTTCAGATAAGTCATGTTTTCTGTACTTCTGTTGGCATTGAATTTGGATATTTTAGCATCAACTCCTCTTCTCGAATTTTTTCTTCATGTAGTTCTCTCTCCCATTATCTTTCCATCTGTTTTTGCTTTGTCTCCATAATAATATTTGTTTGAGAGTCAAGTTTGGATGTTGCTTGGTGAAAACTGACCTTGAATGATAAGTGTGAGTTCTCATATTCTGGTTGTTTCTTCTTATTTCGGTTCTGCTTCCCCTCCTTGCATCCCGCTGATCGCTTTAATGGTTAAGATTCAGCAATACTGAGTAAATATTCATTCATGCCAAACTGTGGCGATCCTTCAGAAGGAATACCCTCATACAATGCATTACTTAATGGACTTGATGGGTTTGAGTGAGCAACAGGCTCGTTGATGTTGATTCCAGTACTCCTCTTCTTTGTGTGCGCAATTTTAGATTTATTTTTTCCTTGATCGAGACAATATGCATGTCATTTTAGAGAGTCTTTCAAAATGTTCCAATAAGCATGAAGTTTAAAGTCCTCATTCATAGTGGATTTATATAGATGTTGAGCTGCTGTAATCTGCTTTAAATAATTACACAAAAATTAGAACCGAATTATTTAAAATAATTACTTATTAAATACGATCAAGTAAAAAAATTAATTAAAATTATTAACTTACCATATCATGATTGTTGAAGCCACTAGTCTAATTATTTTCAATCTGATTATTTTCAATTGTAAGCAAGTATCTAGATCATTTGCTAATTTTTCCTTGGATGGTGAACCAACGATTTGTCAAACCTCCATCGCCTCGGGCAGTTGGAGCACCAAGTTGTACTTGAAATTCAACGAGAATTTTTTGCCATAACGTCGACTTCGCTTGGTCTACACCAATCACCGAATCACTGCTAACTTCCAACCATGCATTGCACAGAAATCGGTTGCTTTCAGGAATATTTGACAATACTAGATTAAGGTAATATCGACGAATAAAATGCGGCTGATTGATTAGATGAAAATTGACAATCGCCACCATAAAATTGATATGAGCCGTCAAATAAAAAAAAATCATCATTTGATAAAGGGTTGAAGTTGAAATTTGGTATTTTTGGATCCATGAAATTGGATTTTGTAAGAATACAATTAACTAAGATTGAGAAAAAAAAAATGATTCTAGACTTAGGAGGAGAAAATATGAATTTTTGGTCGTGAATGTAGGGGTGATGTATTTATAGGGATGGAAAAAGATGAAAAAAGTAATATATATATATATATATTATTTTAAAGCCAAAAGAGCCATTATAGGCACTATTTGGCTCTGCCAAACAGTGCCTTAACAACTCTTTGGCAGAGCTCAAATTTCTTTTTTTTTTAAAAGTCAAAAAATCGAATTCTGGGCAACTTAGGGCTTATTTAGACGTGCAACGATCATATGACCGTTGCAGGACACGCGGCGCCCTAAGAGGGTGCTGCGGATTTTTTTTTTTTAAATCACTTATCGAAACAACGTTGTTTCGATAAGTGAAATTTTTTTTTAAAAAATATGGGCCCCATTAAAGCGAGCCCAAGTGAAGCAAACCACCTAGCCAAACACTGGCCTGACCCACATTTTTGGCCAAGTCATTGCTAGGCTACAAGGGCAATTAGGTCGCTAGATTGGGCTCTAGTGAACCCGTTGCTGATGCTCTAAAAATGTGCAATCCTTGTGTATTGAAATTATGAACCTAACATCGTGAAATGTCTAAAGACTCTTCTAAACCACAGCATGTCAGCCTTAAACCCATAGGCCATAAGTTAACCTTGACATTCTCTCAACTAGAGGTGTTTGAAGAAATCAGACAGTTAGAAATAAAGAAAGATTGTATATTGAATTGATTAATATATAAAAGTTTATTTATAGGCACATAATCTTTTAGGATAAGTACACGTAGGTGATAAAAAATCCTAATCTTAGATGGTTTAGGAAAAGGTGTAAGAAACCTATTACAAAAATATATATAATCTATAATAGAAAATATATAATCTAACAGCCCATACAAACTCAAGGTAAATCATACGAAGCTAACTTGAGTTTTGAGACAAAATCTTGAATGCGACTCAAGAAAGCAATCTGTTGATATAATCAACTGTAGCTGCGAATACATACAAAGAAACTGCAAAAGAGTCGAAAGACCTAAAGTGGCTCGTTAGAGCGAAAACTAATTTGAAAATCAAAAAATGAACTCGTTGAAATCAATGACTTTGACACACAGATGTTATGGCTCGTGAAAACAATCTGGTGATGTTACCAACAATGGCTGCGAAACACATACAAAGAAGTTGCAAAAGAGCGAACTGATTGGAGCAGCGGTAAGACCAAAAATTACTCGTTAGAGTGAAAACTTATTTAAAAATTAGAAAAAATTGTGTATTTGATTGAATTGATACGAGTCCCCCCCCCCCCCCCCCCCCCCCCCCCCCCCGCCAAGATGGAAATCTGGGAAGCTGTTCATTTATTAATATTTCAAGTTTGAACTACAATATGTTTCTACAATCTATAAATTCACTTCCAATGGAAACAATGGGATCATTTCTACAGGATCAGCATCAGTGAGCCCTGAATTACACACGTACAACTCTTCCCTAACCATTTTGAATTCCCATGGATACTAAAAATCATGCATCTTCCAAATCTTCTTGTTATCTGGAATAACAAAGTATTGCATTAGTACTGTCTAGACCACAACAATGGAACGTGAACTTAACATCGTGGATGAGATTAAATAAATCATATGTTCCATAGATAAAAAGACAAACCCCATATATATATATATATATATATATATATATATATGAAGTTGTTAAATACCTATATGCAGGCTCCAAGACAGGCATCCGCCAGCTAATGGCGCTTAATTAATATACAAAAACACTTGATTTAAGATAAATGAAAATTGAACGAATACACTACACCATACCGATACCAAGGGTTTAGTCTAGTGATATGTCGTCCTCTTGTACAAAAGATTGAGGAATCAATTTTTATTGAGACAAGAGGGGTGTATGAGTAAGTTGAGTGTGTTAATATGATCTTTTATCTAAATAAGGCATTAGAGCATCCCGCATAAGATAGACATATTTGAAATGTCAAAAGTCAAGTTAATTTTTTTGGACTGAAACGGCTTTTCACAATTGTGGAGAGCCCAATCATCCAATGAACCAGTACGATAATTCTCCAAATCTTTTAATCATAAAAATTTTTAAAACATATTTTTTTCAATTGTTTGTGATGAATACAATATTATTTTTTATTTTTCATATATTTGTTGACAAATAAAAAGATATTACATATTTTCTCACAAATAAATAAATAAAAATTACATATTTTCTAACAAAAAAAACCCAATAAAAAGGTTATAAGACCACCCGTTGATTGATTTTATCCAAGACATTATATATTTTCAATTGTTTTTCTCACAAAAAAAAGGCCAAAGAGTTGGGATCAAAAAACAAATTCAAATAAAAAACCAAAAAAAAAAGGCCAAAGAGTCGGATTAAAAAAACAAATTCAAATGAAAAAACAAAGAGGTGGGGTCAAAAAACAAATTCAAATAATAAAACAAAAAAAATATATAATTGAAAACAAACAGTAAAAACAATCGTAGTTTTTAATATATATATATATATATATAAACAATTGGAAAGAGCATTCTTTTAGAAAAAGAGATTGCCAAAAAGTTTGATTTCTGCAGTGAACTTGTATGAGAATTTTAATATGGGACCCGCATTTTAGCAGCCCCACACGGAGATGCAAAATAACTACATTCCGCTGTACCAAGCTCTTATGTAGAAGAAATTATTATATATCACGAAAATTTCGTGTATTGGAAAATTCTACCACTAATAATATTCTATCTTTTATGACTATTTTATAATAATGAAAAATAGAGTTTTATTACTTGTGAGATTCCTTAAATTATGTAGAAAGAAAATGTTAAATATAGTATCTCGGATTAGGTGGCATGTTATATGTAGACCTGTTAATGGATCGGATTTCGATCCGAATCCGAGTCAATAATTAGGATATAGATTGGACACTATATCCGATAATCCGTTAGTGATCCGAATTCGATAATCCGTTAGCTAAACAAATCGAATATGGATTATGGTCGATCTGATCTGATCCGATTCGAAATAATTTATTTGAAATATATTATCTAATGTTATAACATATAATATTTATATACTATTTAGATATTTTGGCTATCATTATTTCTTTCTTATTATTCCTTCTCTCTATTTTGTCTTTCATTATAATTTTTTTCTTTAATAAAAAGTCAAATACTTACATTTCTACTACTTTTTTCTTTATATTTTATTTTTTTTCCTTATTTTTTTCCTACTCATTATTTGTTAATCTCTTTTGAAATTACTTTTTTAATTTTTTTCTGATCGAGTTATCGGATCAGATATCCGATTAATAACAAATTGGATATGGATTTAATTATATATAGTCCATCGGGTTATCGGATCGGATCAGGTCTGATTCGGTCCGAATCCGATTCATTTACAGGTCTAGTTATATGGCAACTTTCTCTATTTTAAAAGACAATTTTTTTTTGAGAGAATATAAGATAAAGAGAAAAAATAGTAAAGCTATCATTATAAAATTCAAACCCCAATCAATTTCTACTAGTATTTTCATTTGAAAAACTTTTTTTTATTTGATGTGCAAATAATTCAGACTAGAAATTACATGATTTCTTTAACATGCACTTTGAGAATCGTCTTTTTTTCTTGAATAAGAACTCTAATTTTTTCAGTCATCTTTCACTTCAATAACGACCCTAATTTTCCTAGCCTGATATATGTGTGAATAATTAGATAAATACATAATTCACTTAAAGCTCTTATAATTGTATTCTGATTTGGTGTTTATTTTTATCACTGTTGAATTTTAAGAGAGAGTCCGTACAGATGGAGAGAAATTGAGTGAGTGCAAAACAAAATATTATATATATATATATATATATATATATATAATAAAATATAAAAATAAAGAGAAAAGAAAATTGGAGAGGAAAATTCAGTTTGATTACAGTTCTCACATCCCTTTAATGAACAATTCGTTTAATTTGTTAGAATTTGTAATATATATCAAAATAGAGAATATTTGTATATTTTTAATATTGTCACATCATAATCGAAATACACATCTCGAATTCGAGATGTGTAACCGTGC
Organism: Cornus controversa; assembly: GCA_026545225.1. Taxonomy (NCBI): domain Eukaryota; kingdom Viridiplantae; phylum Streptophyta; class Magnoliopsida; order Cornales; family Cornaceae; genus Cornus; species Cornus controversa. Next base: position 69,978,873 of record CM048848.1, on the reverse strand, counting down.
TTTATGCAGAAAGTGTTGTTGAGCCATCTAATAAAAGACTTGTAGGATTGGTTTAGTAACACTAAGTGGGAATTGCCAAAAGTGTTGCACTTATATCGTATGGAGCAACTGAAATTCATATGAACAACATGGAGCATGAGCTCCTTTCGTTACTTGAGTGACCACTATCCACTGCCGAAGCATCAAAACCTTTGAAGTTCAACAACTAGTACTTACAATAACATTAAATAGATATATTATATGTAGTGCTTTCTTGTGAGCCATTAATACTTGAGAGAGTTTCTAAAGAGTTTTAAGACATTAACGTAACTCCTAACTACCAAGCATGTGCATTAATGACTCTCTCTCTCTCTCTCTCTCTCTCTCTCTCTCTCTCTCTCTCGTGTATGTGAATGAATTTGAATCATCTCTTGTTTAGTATAACAATACTACATCACAAAATACAACACTTGTATAATAATTTTAAGAAGTTAGGCAACACATTTATATTAATTTTAAAAAGTTATGCAACACATTTATATAAAAGATGCATCACTCATGTAATATATTACATCGTATTGTAACGTTATAACAGTATTAAATTAAAATTTTAACATATTTAGGTAGTTGTATTATTGATTTAAAGTTATTACATTCATGATATAAATTTGTTGTATTATTTATTTATTTATTTTATTTTTTGCAAGGCAAGTATGTTATATGTTAGATTAACTAGGTGGTTAGTGAGAGACAAAGGGAGTCGAAACTTAGGATCATAGAGTGGAAAGCACTTAAGGCCCCGCCCTTACCTAGACACAAGACTGACAAAATAAAAATGACACAAAAAATCCTGATTCGGATATGAATATAACTAAGAGGCACGGGCGTGGCTTTTCGAAGGCCCCAAATATGCATATAACAAAAACTACGAGCGTTAGATATATGACAAGGCTTCCATTATAATATCCCCAATTTCCTACTCTCTCTCCCTCTCTATGCGTATATATAAATATATATGTATGTATGTACATAGATACATACAATGTAGTATATTATATATATGTACATAAATACCTACAACCAGGGGCGTAGTCAAAAATTTGTACAAGTGGGTATGAATGCAAAAGTTTGGACTATAATTTATTTTTTATAAAACTAAGTGGGTATATCACTCAAAATTTAACAAGTCATTACAATTATAAATCCCAAAAAATTGCATTTACTATATATATATAAAAAAAAAAATTATGGAGTTAAATGGGTACTAATGTACCCACTAGTGCTTAATGGCTTTGCCCCCTCCATACAACGTAGTATATTTTTTCTTTGGGCAGTGAAAGACGTACAAAACGAACAATTAATTGAAAGGAGGTATAGAAACTCTTGTCATCTAGGATCTTACCTTGATTGGTGGCATTATTTCTTACTTTATGACAACAAAATTTTCCACTTTTTTGGACTTGTTGGTACACACTATATATCTCCTACAACAATAGTCTGAAAAAACAGGAAAGCTTTCTAACCTTGGACCCTCAAAATTTCAGGTGTATGCTGTGCAATAAATGTGTTTAGTAGTGTTCACTTTGGACACGGATACCATAAAGCATTTTTACCTTTTTGGCAGGATTGATCATCAAGTAGTGTGTGTGTATATATATATATATATATATATATAATATAGTTCATGAATTTGATTGATTTTGCGAACAGAAAAAGTTAGTTTGGTTGTATTTATTAGTTGTTCAATAAATTTGGTGTGATTTACTCTGTTTGCTAACTTCAAATTCATGATTTGCAACTCTAAATTATGTATAGCTATTAACTTCTTCAAAACTTAAGCTAGGACAACAAAGTAAAAGCTAGCATGCACTCCATATATAATTAGCACAATGTTGTTTTTATCTATTGATTGTCTGTATTACCGATAATAGTGGTGATGCTCGAAGAATTGGAGTGAATGAGCAAATGAACACATACTAGTACAAAATTTACTTATTTAATTGGAGATCGAACATGTGTTAAATATTAATTAAACAAACTTGGTTCAAATATTGCACGTTAAGACATGTCATGACTTGATGGCATGGCAGAGCAATACAGATCTATGAACCAATAAAAGAAAGGCATGCAGTTTAGCTTTTTAGCTTATACGTGAATGAAACAATTGGGAACCAAACCCACCTCACCTCACCTCTTTTTGTGGTGGTGGTGGTGGTGGTGGTGGTGGTGGTTAATTGTGTCAAACACTAGTCAAGTCTCTCTCGATTCTCCCAAATTTCATACATATATACATCAGCTAGCTAGCTAGATAGCCTCACTGAACAAAAGAAGAATAAAAAATTGATTTCAAAACCCAAAAAGAAGAAAAACAAAAGATGAAGAATATGTCACCAACTTTTTTGTGAATGAAATGAATGCCACAATTTACGTACACTGATTAATTTATTACTTACTCAAAGAATTTAACTAGCTAGCTAGTTGATCACTACTGATCGAAAGGAAATTATATTATATATAAAGAATTCAAAGAATCAATGATGTTTATATATGAAAAATCATATGTTAACAATTCACAATGATCTTGGCCATGTCTAGCTAGCTGATATTACAAATCCATGAAATAAAAAACATTAATTATGGTGTCAGAAATTAGTAATGGCAATCAACCAAAGGCGATGCTGAGGTGAAATTAGGAATGGACTCGGAATATTCCCGATGATCATTGTCCACCTCCGGGGCTGGAAGATTAAGGTCTAATGATAGAACAGTACTACTACTTCTTCTTGGTTTCTTGGCAGCTGCTAATTGAGACCACGACGACGACGACGACTCTGCAGCTGGACTAATACTACTACTAGTTGTACGTACCCCCATTAATGGCGGCATAATGCTTCTATGCCGCCTCATGTGACCGCCTAGGGCTTGACCCGACATGAATTCAGCTCCACATATCGAACACTCGTGGACCCTAGATTTGTTATTGCTTGATGATGATAAAACCCTGTTACAAATTTGAAGGGAAAGGGTGGTACTATAAATATTGTTGATTTGATCTTCTTCTTGTTCTTCTTCTTGCATAGTCGACGCTAAGGGCTTCTTTTCTTCTCCGGTGGCCTTATTATGTTTCTTGTGACTCGCTCTGTGTCCACCTAATGCTTGAAACGAAGGGAAGCACCGGTTACATGTCTTACACTGGTATAGGTATAACGCCCCAGTGGCCTTATTAGTAGTCTTCGTTGTCGGAACAACTTCCGGCTTGGATGACTTTGGGATTTGGCCTTGAGCCAAAAGAATCAAACAGTTGGCCATGTCTTCTTCTTCTTCGTATGTAGTTGTAATACTTTGCGTGAATTGAACGGAGTTGGTGGGATCCAATGATGGGCCACCTGAATTGTTGTCACTAACACCACCAGCAATACTACTACTGTTGGAGAGTTGTGGTATGGTAAATGATGAGATTGAAGTAGTAGTACCACTACATGTCATGGTTAATGCAAGAGGAGAGGTGGGTCTGGGACGCTTGGTGCGTTTTCCTTTGACGATGTGTGTGTATTCTTTAGACCCCATAGCTTCCTCTTGGGCATCCATCTTCATTCACCACCAAAAAAGGTTAAGAGAGAGAGAGAGGGAGAGTACTGATGGAGGAGGCAATTAAGGTAATGGAGTGGGCGTTATTATAGAGAGAGAGAGAGAAGAATGAATGGTTAGAGGGGGTTGTGTTGTTAGTGTTAAAAAGCCGCCCCCGTGAACAGTAACCGTGAATGTGTCCACCAATCTTCCTAGCTAGCTAGCATTTCCAACTTTGGAAGTTATACATTTGTATATATAGGCAATGTATATATATATATATATACATTTGTATATATAGGCAATGTATATATATATATATATACAGTTGTATATATATGTATATTTAGAGAGAGAGAGAGAGAGAGAGATGCAATATTGTTGTAATGTAAGAAGTATGACGAGAGAGCGAGGAAAGAAGTGAGATTCGGTTGGCTTTGAAGCAAACTCATTACTTTTTGCCAGCGATTCCTTGTGGAAGATTAGAGTGCAAGGCTGGCACCCCCACCCCCCGCACATTTTGCGCTTCACCCCCTTAATTGCTAGCCCTCCTCCATCCTTAATCTTTTTCTTCATTATTTCACTGCCTTACTCATTTTCCTTTTCTATTATTATTATTTGTTTTTTGATTGTTCTAACATTAACTTCGTGCATAACTCAAGGGCTCCAACTTTATTATAATAACACATACTAATATGCCTGCGTGTTCTTCGTAATTTCACTTCACCTGTGAATGGTGATTTTAACCTTTTTAAGTGTTGGTTTTGGTTAATTGATTTTGTATATATCAGACACTTAATTTAGCACCGACAATAAGTTTCTATGTTTTATTATTTTAGAAGATAAAATTAAATTATGAGTTAGTATTGATAGAATTCCTCTCATATACGAAATTTCGATAATATTATCACCAGTCACAAATTCGAATTAAAATCCGTAAAATTTTACATTTCCCCTTGAGCAATGGCATGTGCAATTGACCCTCCTATCCCACGTTATATTAAAACACTTAATTCATGAATCCTTTCATGGATGGAGCATGACCCAAAAATTACGCCGCCTGTATGTCCACAAATTATTGGATAACTAATATATTATGCTCCTACTAATTATTAGGGTTGGTAAAGGTACGGAGAGATGCCACGTTCCCATCAATATATACTACAGTCTTACAGACATTATATATATTCTACTAAGTGACATTTTTGGGATCTGCAAACATGCATTTACCGTAACCAACTTTATAAAAAATAACCAAATTATTCTTAATCACAAAGTTTTATATGTGTGTGTGTGTCTCTCTCTCTATATATATGCTCACTTTCTGCTAGGACATGCTAATGTAACACTGCGCACATTCCCAGTCACACTATGTATGTTGCAAAGAAAACTATTATATCGATAACTTTAGATCTCGAATTGCAGTGGTGTGATCATGTCACTATATATATATATATATATCGCAGTACATCAAAAAAGTTATAATTGGATCGAATCGGATAAAACAATTTGTACATAACACGAACATCACTTGTTAACTTGTTTTAATCTCTATTCTTATTCCGCAACATGTGCTTTCTCCAACTTAGTCCGTTTCCAACTATATGCTATCCTTATTTTTTGGTAAATTATACATTGTTTTCATCGTTAAAGTTGACATTAATTTTTTAATATGCGAAAATCACCTTATTATCTTTAAAATACATTGCAATGATTGCATGTCCACTGTCATATATACCATAAACACACACACACACATATATATATGGGGTACAAGTTTCAAGCGTTCAAATTACATTAATTTTGGCGGTACATGTATGTAAACCCTTGTTCATATCGTGTTTAATCCTTCCAACTGTAATGCCAAACATGGCAAAATTTTTATTGGCTTCACTTAAATTCATCTTATCACTTGAAAACAAACATATTGGATTAAGATCCCACTAATTTGTACGTATATGATTTTAAAGTGTTTGAACATGTTATTTATGCACTTAGTGATAACAGTAAATGACTAGAATTAAATTCTAACCCGCCCTAATGAAACTTGGTATATGATACCTTAAACACGGGGCATTTCTTTTGATTCATCAATTTATATAAAACAATATGTGCCTCCTCACATTTGTCGTGATATTATATTTGGTATCAGTTCAACAAGTTAATTTTCTCTTCTTTTTTAATTTATTTTTAACATTATCAATGGATATTAGACAAGTTGGTATAGAGGAAAGATTGAGTGTTCTAAGTCGTGTTTTGCACGTCACACACAATAGATTATAAATATTAATTTTAGTGATTGGTATCTGAGAAAAAAATTTAATGAAGTCCATCATTACTCACATGCACCCAAATAAATAAATGAACTCGATCAATTTCATGCAATTGGGTTCGTATATCACTAAAATGACTTTTATTTTATTTTTTTCACTCTATAAAAGAACTTACCATCAAATTAAAAAACCAAATTAATTATATATAGGAAATATTAATCAATTGTCTTGGGCGGTGGCTGTACCAATAATTCTTCTTCATATCAGTTAGAGTGCGTGAAGTGAATGGGAACAAAGCGTGGCTCCAATGGAAATAGATTCTTGGCGTAAGGAACTATAAGAGATAGGGGGTGTTGTTACTTGTGAGGGCACTAAGGGTCGATGCCAGCCAGCATCATATACATACATGACCCATTTATGTATGTATATACGTACAGTATTTGCAATAGTTAGTGAGCCAGTTAAGTAAAGCATCCTTTCCCTTTCTTTCCCAGAACTCATTGCATCATTTTAATTTTAATTTGTTGGCTTTGGTTACTAACTTGGTATATATACTTGAAATGGCTTCTTATTTTAAATTGTTTCTTCTTGTACTCTTCTTGCAGACATCTACAACTATATATATATATATATATAGAGTGGTGCACTGCACATAGATGTCCGTTATTGAAGCATAGAAGAAATGGAGAACAAGCAACCATGCCGGTGAAGATACTACCTTACATATATATTTTTTAACTATGTTTAATATGCACTCCACTCAAAACAGATGACCTATAAATTACTGAGAATAACATGATCTTTTGACTTTCTGAGGCTCAATCATTGAGTTTTACACGATCTTATGGACCGCACATAGATGCCCGTCTAGCTCAGTTGGTAGAGCGCAAGGCTCTTAACCTTGTGGTCGTGGGTTCGAGCCCCACGGTGGGCGATTCATTTTACCTTTTTATACTGGCCTTTTACCCAAAAAAAAGACAATTTACACTAGTTTTGCAACAAAAAAACTAGACTGCGAGTGTTGGTATGGGCGGTTGTAGTACTAGTTACGCTTTTGAGTAAGCACTTTGGGAATTGCAACTAATACAATATCGAAAGGGAAGGGATTGTTAGATCTAGGTTTTCAAACGAAATGTTGGGTCACTCCTTTAGTGGGATTGGGATGCTGTTCGCCTAGCATTTTGGTTGAAATGTTAGGCATGTCCATCACAACCTAAGAAGCATAGACATGGATACGGACACGGACACGGGTACGACACAAAAACGGCGACACGACAAATTTTAAAAAAATAGGACACGACACAGCGGGGATACGGTTATAAAATAATATATTAATATATATTCAACAAGTTAACCAATATCCACAATACCATAAATCTAACAATAAAAAAATAATAAATCACACAAATACTTCAATTTATTATCAAGCAATTAATGTATTTTCAAAAATGATGTTCATTATATTCAAACTCATTACTAGAATCTTGCATAGTTGCATATACCTCATTTTTCTAATAACAAACAAATAAATTTAAATACAAAATACCAAATAAATTAACATGACTTTATGTTAAATAAAGTTCTATTGGATTTTTTATTTTTTTGTTTCTAAATTTACTATTTAGGAATTTTATCTTACTATTTTTTATTTTTAAAATTTTTTATTTTAGAAAATACTATATTTATATAGAAAAGGGCATAATAGTCATATAAATTGTATATATGTCATTATAGTTATTTTAAGGGGTCAAGATGTCAACTTTTAGAAGATGAGGGGCTGAAATGCTCAAAAAAATAGTTCAAAGGGGTTTTTTTGTAACTTTAAAAAAGTTCAGGGATTTTTTTGCACTTTTAAAAATTACAAAATATACCCCGCCGTGTCCCCCACGTGTCCTTGCAGTGTCTTCTGCGTGTCCTTACCGTGTCCCTGCCGTATCCTAAAAAAAAAATTCCAGAACACTTCTAAGGAGTGTTCGAGTGTCCGACACGGACACGGCACCCCTATACGAAGTGTCCGTGCTTTCTAGATCACAACTTATAAGAAAATATGAAAGACAAAACGCCACTCACCTATATATATATATATATATATATATATATATATATTAACTAAATTCCATTACTCTTAACTGATGCTTGCATTCATATAAGTAGCCCAGGCTTCCACACTGTGTGAGCCTCCTGTCATGCATTACAATTTATATAAATCCTGCACAAAATTAATCACTCCAACTGTATAATGTATATTATATTACACCTAAAAGACGTTAGGATTTGTGTTAGGCCTTGTTTGGCAGAACTTTTGCTTTGGTTTTTATACATAAGAAAAAGAGAAACAGAAACTAAATGAAGAAGTTAGTACCCACCAGTTTCTTTTGAACGCTCTTTTTGAATTTTAAAACTCTTTATCCTTACCAATTAAAACACTCTCTAAAATGACTTTTAAACTTGAAAAGTCGAAAGTCATTTTTTAAAAATTAATCCAAACAGGATCCAAGATTCGCAAACTAATTATGATTACCCATGTATGATAGAAATGAAGTTACTCGTTAATGTTAAAAATGGCATGCTTTTGAATGTTGTTGAGAAACAAATGTATCTCATTTAAGTGCAAGTGTGCAACCGTAAGCACATTCAACTCGTTTCAAGTAGTAAATGGACTTTATTGAATTTTTCCATCAACATCGCACATCAAATACTTCAGTCAACCATTTGACACCATACTTCAAAAAGGGCTCCTCTCCACTTCAGATCAGATAAGTCGCAAAGTATAATAGTCTTGCAAACATTCTTGCCTTAATATTGCTCTTCTTTTTTATTTTTTATTTTTCACCGCCAAATGATACCATAGTGCTCAAAGTATTATTGTGTAATAGAGCCAAATTAAGAGAATGGCAATGGATAAAAGGAACGTATGGTGTAAAAGCAGACTGAAAATTACAATTAAAAAATAAAAAAGCTCATAAAATCATGAGCAAGACCGAGCCAGTGCAACTAAATGAAATTATGCAAGGAACCATTCCCAGAAAAACAGAGTGCTCTGTTTTTCACTACTGAGATCTCTTTGCCGTTAAAAGTACTTGTGCATTGTTACAGAAAGTTTAAAAGTTGCACCAAGATTTGAGTCCACCCTCTAAGTTTCTTCCAAATAACTATTAATAAGAGTGATTTCCACAAAGAAGCTCTTCACGAGTTCAACTGAAGAAAAAAAAATGTCAAATGAAGTATTCGAATTAATTTGTGCAAAATCAATATTTTTTTTGTTTTATCATTTCATTCTTAGTTCAAAATCATGTTAGTTTTTCATGACAATTAAGTTAATTAACAGGTAACACAAATGGGATGACAATGCATTTAAAGGGAAATATATCTTGCTTATGCAACTGTAAGCCGATTTCAATTACTGCACCCTTTAATTTTCTATACATACAATTATATATAATATATGGTTTAGCCTGATGAGTTATGATCTTAAATATATATATATATATATATATATATATATATATATGGCTTCTAAGTAAATAGAGGACAAAATTTGTGTTTCCAGTTTGACGTTTGGTTAATGTTGAGTGACTAATTGAACAAAGTGGGAATTATACTGTTAATGAACTCATAGATTCAGGGAGACTAAATTATAGCCAATAATGAGTTGGGTTTCTAATAAAATATTTACAATATAATGGTTTAATCGGAAGAAGGAAAATAAAATATTTTAAAAAGAGCCTTCAATCTGTTATATATATATATATATATACTATATATAATGTCCAGAGTGGTCCGAGGCACTTCACAGTTGCATTTTTTACTTTTATTTATTTATTAATCATTACTAGATAAAAGGAAATTTTTTGATGTAAGTTGCTTATCTGAGGTGACCTTTATATTAAATGTCTAAATGAGTAATAGTTTATAGTTACATGATGACATCTCTTTCTGTCGGTAGATGTTAGAAGTAGAAGTAAATGATTTTGTGGCCACAAATATTTGTTTGTTGCTTTTAGTTCTATTTAGTGGTTCCTAACTATTAATTTTTCTGGCCTTGTAAATTAACAAAGTCAAAGATCGATGATTTCACTTTGTTTTTCCTTCCTTCTTATCTAGTATAGTAGTACTAGTAGACTAGTAGTACTAGTACTAAACTACTAATGATAAGAACAGAGTAGTCAGATTTGAAGGTAAAGACTGATACTCATAAGAAACTTTAGACTTTTGTGCAACGACATGTTGCTTATAAAGAAAGATTAGAATTTATGAAGCAAATAATATCGGTCAACTGTGTTCGATCTCTATTGATTGCAAATTTTATGAAAATATTTTATCTTCAAAATGAAGTGCTTTGCTTTCAAACAGATAGAGATGGCTAAAGATTACGCCATCATTTTTATTTTACATACACCTATATATTATATATACACGGAGAGAGATCTGTCTTGCATAATTTTTATAATATAATTCAATAAAAATAAACTTTTAATGATTTTTATTCAATTGTTGAAAATCATTTAACATAAAGTATTGACTTATTCATTAATTTTGAGTCTATCATTATTAAAAAAATCATATAATTATATAAACTTATTCATGAAATAAATGCAAATTCATATCATATATATAACATGTGAGAATCAAAAATAATTTTGAAATAATTATTTGGTTTTTTTTACATATAAAATAAATTAGACAATAAAAATAAATCTGTTTATTTTTTTAATTATATACACGTAGAGTTAGACATGTATTTACTATTTATCTTGAAACATTGTTGTTCAACATGTAAACCACAACTCATTTGCATAAATATTTGTGTTTTCTAGATGGAGAGTGAGTGATAAACTTTTTTTATTAACTTATTTATATATGCTTAATGATTTATAAAGAAAAAAATATCACCCAATAAGAAGTCCAAAAGGTTATATGTGTATATGTATATATATATATATATGTATATAAAAATTTCCTTACTAAAATGGTTTTACAAATTTACTGAGTTTCATGTTATCACAAGAATCATGTGAATTGAAAGGAGACCTAGGTGACTACTGACTAGGGTCCCATCATCCGGTAAGAACAGGTAATGGTTACTTTGTCACGTGATGGTCCCCATCCCCTATCACCACTACTATAAAAGCGAATTATATATATATATACAATTCAATTAAGTAGGCAAGCGTCGTCGATTATTGGTTCACCACTTTCGAAAGGACAGCCTGGCACCACCATCTTCAAATTATTCACAAGCCTGTCCTACCTTTCACGTGCTACAAAAGCTTCTTTTTTTTTTTGTTTTTTTTTGTTTTAAACATGCTACAATAAGCTTTGACTTGACACTTCTACATGGCCGGGCTCTACTTTAGTTTTAACTTTTATCATTTTCGGTGAGTTTATCGAGAGAGATCTCAGTGACGATCATTATTAGATTGGGATAATTTTTATGACATGTAAATATTAAATTAATTACAGTATTTAATAAAATTTCTTAATTCAACAATCAACAAAAAAAAAAAAAAACTCACAAATCTTATTATTTTCTTAAAAGCCATGGAATTAACAGATTTTCAGCCAGAATCTCAACAGGTCCACTTTTATATTCCTAGACAGATATTCACAAATTTTATTTTATTTTTCATTGCACAAAATGAAATTTTGTTTTGTCCTTTTAACTCGTGTAATATTTCTTTTCTTTCTCAAACAAGTTGAAGAGTTTCCAATATCATTTTTTTACTTTTTGTCTTAATTTTTCATATTAAAAAACAGTTAAAATAGTAATATATTTTGAGAAATGCTAAGGAGAGTCGCTCTCTCAGTCTCACTTTTGACTCATTCAACAACCAATCATAACTTCTATAATTAAACATATTAATTAGTTGTCTCCCACTTTTATGAAATACTAAATAAATTATATTTTAGGATATTATTACCCTTTTAATATTTTCTTTATTTTATTGACTTTTTACGAACTCATCTCTCTCTATTTATATGCGTGTGTTTATAAACAACTAAACCTTGTGTTAATGAATTTCCCTTTTTTCCAATCATTTAGTCTTCTGTTAATTGATTTCTTTTTCAATATATATATATATATATATATATATATATCACTTCCACTTCCTAATTCATATCATCTATCATTTGGTTGTCTATCAATGAACCATTCCCATCTTTCTCCCAAGGTAACTGGTGAAGTAGAAATCGTCGCACAATCCAGGTCAACACTAACCTGAAAAAGACAAGAGAAGGTTAATCGAAAGGACACCGGCGTGGTGCCAGCCAACTACGCACTGACGGTTAAGTAAGAAATTGGATGGGCTTAAGAAGCTGTAAAGGCATGTAGAGGGTATTAATTATCTACTTAGAATATGGACCGCCCCTATACTTATAGGGGTCGGATGAGAATGTATCCAAGAATCATGATCGCCCACGTCACATGACATACAATTGGAGTCAAATACCCTATCAGTTGCCCCCTGTTCATGAGGGTTGCTTGTCAAACCTTAGGAACACTTTGATTAGCCCGTTGAGCCATGACCCAAACAAGAGAAAATAAATCCCAGCTAGCCGTCAGATCTCAGGGTCGGATCTACCGGACCCAGTCATTGACCGGCCAAACTCTGGATGGCCCTGGTTGGCCGGTTCCCTCTGGCCTACCGGTCTCGGCCTGCGCGCGACCTTGGGTTGGTATATAAGAACCCGAATATAAACCCGATTTATATAGTTAAAAATGATTATTGCTAGGAAGAATTGAACTTTAGCTCTAAGGTTCTGCATCTCTATGTCATAATAAGTAGTTTCCCCTACCTGCCCCGAATCTCTATGAGTATAAGCTCTTTTAGACGGAATCAGGTGAATGGGATTAGCCCTAACTTGCTCACTTCTCACATGACTTTGGGCAGCGTCGTCAACTAGAATCCCACCATTTCGCACAACATAGTTCCCTTCTGGATTAACTAGGTTAAGGTGACTCCGTAATAGCACTGGTGCTATGGGGGGAAGGTGTTGCAGGATTGTCGCATTTTATTGGAACACCTAGATCAGACTCTGATTCAAGTTCTAAATTTGGTGTTCTGACTTTGTGACATGTTCCTAGTCATTTGGTGCTCCGAAACGTACTCCAAGCGAGTCTCTATGACTAGGGAGACGCATGCCTCCTTCTCCTGCTCGGGAACTCTGACACTCCCAAACCCTTGGTCTTCGTGAACTGAAAGGTTATAGCCGATAGGAGGATCCTTCCCCGCTGGGGGATTATAACCCACATAGGGATTTAGACCGACATGCAAGTTATAATCGGTAGGAGGATCCTGGCCGGCTAGTGGGTTTTGACCTACTGGAGGATTATGACTGATAGGATGATCTTAATCGACTAAAGGGTTATGGCCAGCAGGAGGATCCTAACCAACTGGCGGGTTATGACCGATAGGAGGGTCGTGACCTACTTCGGTCTCTAACCCAGATCGTAGGTGCATTATGTTTCGTGTAGAATAATCAAATTCGTGATTGTTCCCACAGACGACACCAACTGATGAAGCAGAAATTGTTGCACGATCCGGGTCAACACTAACTTGAAAAAGACAAGAGATGGGCAACCGAAAGGACGCTGGCATGGTGCTAGCTGACTACGCTCTGACAATCAAGTTAGAAATCGAAAGAATTTAAAAAGTTGTATTAATTGCCTACTTGGAATATGGACTGCCCTTGTATTTATAACAGTCGGATGAGAATACATCTGAGTAGGAGACTAACCCTTTAGTTCCCAGTCTATTTGGAGATAGAAGAGTCGTGGTCAATGTTCACCTCTCATTCACGTCACGCGAATCACGATTGCCCAAGTCACATAACATACAATTGGAGTCAAATACTCCATCAATAATTGAAACTCAATTAAACAATTTGACTTCAACTAAAATTAAATTTTATATTTTTACTTCAATCAAAAATTCAAAATTTAATATTTTTACTTCAATCAAAACTTTAAAGGGGTAATAATGTCCAAAAATATAATATTTTTAATTTTCTATAAAAGTAGGAGACAATTAATTAATAACTTTAATTATAAAAGTTATGATTGGTTATTCAACCAATCAGAAGTGCGAAGAAGGACAGTCACGTCCTTAGCATTCCTCATATAATTTATTGAGAGTTGATATTGGCACTGCATATTTAATTTCAGGCACTCCACCTTTTAAATTTAGTAATTGAAATGACTGTTTTACCTTTCCTTTTGTAATGTCTTTTGAAATAAATCCTATACTTCTTGTCGGGTTAGATAAAAAAGTAAGAAAGGAAAAAAATGAAAACTATTTTAACATTTTACGAGTTTACATAAGTAGGAAAGAAAAATTTTGTGAAAAAATAAATTTTCATAACCACTTAATTTTCTCTTAAATTTTTCTACAAAAACACTGAAAAAATTTTCCTTATTGAAAAAGTTATGTGAACGTACTATTATGCCCCCCCTTTTATCTCTCTCAAATAAAACATTTTTTTGCACATATTTTTAAAATAATAATATAATAATCTTATCTCTCAATGTCCTAGAAAATTATTTATTTAAATTTGTATATCACTTTTAGGTAAACCATTATATTTTCTTGTAACTTTCATCATATCAAAATTATGAAATAATAGTTCTCACAACTTTCTTGAAAAAAATTCATGCTAATTAAATGCATGCTAAAAAATTAATTTTGCTTTCCTTCTGTTCAATTTTTTTCGCTTTCACTTTTCTCTATTAATTTCCATATAACCAAACGGATCATATTGCTTCATTTAAGAGATAAAAGATAAATTTATCATTTTAATTATTAAAATTAAAAGTTAAAGTGCCTAAAGCCAAATATGGAGTGATAATATAAACTCCCTATTTTATTTTATTTTATTTTATTTTCTCTCAAGTAATATCGTATTAAATCTTTCAATTTCCCTCCTCCTTTTCCAAACTCACAGATACTTTCACTTATTTGGCCTCGTGACTAATGTAAAAGTTAAAAAGTTAGAGAAGAATAGTATTTGTTTTAGTCATCAAAGAGTGCTTTGTGGCATGTGCTCTGTAAATACAATTTCAATGCCATAAGATATTGAAACGTGGGTGGTACCTTTTTTATATGCACCTTTCCGATTATTATTACCTTATGGAGCCTTTTATATGCATCTTTCGCAACCCTTCCTAACGTGAAGGGACTCATACATCATATTCATGAACATAATACTTGCTATTCACCGTGAGTAAAAATTTCTTACTTATAACTAATATGGTTTGTTATCATATATATATATATATATATAAATTTGGTATAATAAAGATAAAAAATTCAATCTAACGGTGGTTAGAAAATTAGTTTTGTTATTCAAAATATTTTTTATCATCTATGGTTTAAAATAATTCTATTTAATAGTTACGATTATGGCTATAAGATAATGATGTTCACACAAATATATATTAGTGTATATATATATATATATATATATATATAAACAGTGTGTACTAAGTTATTATTAATAAATAAAATGTGACTTTTTTAGAGGATATACCGATCGAGAATAACCATCTTTAATTCGTCATATAAATTTCATCCACGCCATCATCTAATGTGATTTGATGATATCTAGAAAAAAAGTCAACCCCAATATTGCTATCTCCTAGAGAAGTTAAATGTGCTATGTAAGCATTTCTTGGCATCATACTAATAAAAAAATAAAACAAATACACCGACAATCTTTATCCCTATGTACCTCCATCAACATCAATGGTGGTCATTGGTGAATCCACGTGTTAGTTTACACCCCGAAATAATTGTCATTAATTTCAAGATCTTGTTCATCCTAAACAAAATAACTCTTCTTCGTATATGCTTTTATTTTACAAGATCATATACGCACTCCAGTCAAGTATTTATTTACATGAAAATTTGTATTGTTGTTAACAAATGATGCTTCTGAATCCAAACTCCACTGTGTCTAACGTTTTTCATGGATATAATAAACATTGTGTTGCAGTGGTGAATAAAAGGAACAAAAATATTCATAAATAGTGTAAGTACTTTTCTTTGACAATCAAACCCTACAATGGGGCAGTAAACATTGAATGAAGTAATATTTGAACAAATATAAAAGGTTGAATATGAATCAATTCTCTCTCCAAATTAGAAACAGAACAATCACAAAATCAAATGAGTATAAGTTTACTTCACCTTAATTAGAGGGTTCAATGGAGTAGAATTTAGTAGTAGTTTCTTTGAGGTGAGATTGTTTCTCAGGCGAGGCAAAACTCCTTTGTCATGGCTGACACCATGGCTATGGCTTTTCTGTGGAGAGATTTGTTTAGTTTATTTACTATGCAAGAGTAGTGAATGATTATAGAACCATAGAACTAAATGAGAATGAGGTTGAGGCAAGATGGTGGACTCTGTTGGATAAGAAAAATCAGATAGCATAGAGAGCAAGAAGATATGGATGGTGAGTAAAGAAATGAGCGAGAGAGAACTTAACCAAAAAAAACAAGGAGTGAGAGAGGTATGATGGCTAAGGGGTACTTTGGTCATTTAAATTAAACATGGGTTGCAGGGGAACTTTTTTGGAGCGCATTCTTTTATAAAAACTATTATTCAATAGAATAATAATTTGGAGGCCGATCAGATTAGCCCAATTATATTGTTATCATTTATTTATTTGAAATGTTACTAAACAAATATCTCAATTTGTATGTGTCCAGTGATAAATTAGAGAAGGGTAATGCTACTCAGGCAGAAATTTTAGGCAGAATTCATAAGCAGAATCATTTACATCCATTAGATGTATGTGGTAGGCCCCACCACATACACTCACCACATGCATTCAATGGATGTAAATGATTCTGCTTATGAATTATGCCTAAGAATTCTGTCTGAGTAGCATTACCCATTAGAGAATGATTCAAGAAATTTTACCCTACATCTCAATTAAAAAATAATAATAATTAAAAACTTCAAATTGAGGGAATGATCCTTCGAATGAAGAGACCATGTAAACAAGAAAATTATACTAAAGTATTTAAGACAATCTTGTCCAAGGAATTGGAACCCAGCCTATCCTGCTTCGTTTGTTTAATCTATACTACTATTAAAAGTACAAAAGAATTGTTTTAGTTTCAGTACACTATTTTTATTTTTATTTTAAATTAAAAAAATAGAATTATCCAAGCAAAATCATTTCATTTTTTATTTTGAAATTAAAAAAATAGAATTACCCAAGCAAAATCCTTTCCCAAGCAAAAGCCTTTTTTTATTTCTAAATTTTAAAAAGCAAACTCTTTCCTTTTTTAGTTTTGAATTAAAAAAATAGAATTACTCAAGCAAAACCCTAAACACCTAAATCATTCTTTCTCTCAGTTATAGCTATCCAAAAATAGAAATTACCCATACAAAATCCTTTTCCAAGCAACACGGCTCTTAGCGCAGCTCTCAGCTTCCTCTTGGATTTCATCAATACTCATTGTTTGCTATTAGCTTTTGAAATCAAAAATTTTTAATAAAAAATTACGTCTGTAATGAGTCATGTTATCGAATTGAATATCTGATTAATAAATCAGACACAAATTTAATCATAAATAATCATCGGATTTGATCAGACTGTAAGAATCCGATCCGTTTAATATGTGAGGTCACTTTTTGAATAATTGTAATATATATCAAATAGTAAGCAACCACCAGCACAACACACGTTTAAACACGTTATTTAAGCAAAACCCTAAACACCTAAAATCATTCTTTCTCTCAGTTACGGCTCTCCAAAAATATAATTACTCATGCAAAACCCTATTCCAAGCAACACGACTCTTGGATCTTATCAACAACCATTCGATTCGGTTTTGTCTCAGCTTATATGTGAGTTCTTTTCTTTGGCACCTTTTTTTTTTTCTACTCATTATTTGCTATTAGCTTTTGAAGTCAAAATTCTTTCCTAAAAAATTACGTCTCTAATGAGTCATGTTATTGAATTGCATATGTGATTAATAAATCGAACACAAATTTAATCATAAATGATCATTGAATTTGATCAGACGGTAAGAATTTGATCCGTTTAATATGTAAGGTCACTTTTTAATAATTGTAATATATACCAAACAGTAAGCAACCACCAGCACAAACACGTTGTTTATAGCTACCTTTTTTTTTTTAGAAGGTTACTTATGGGTGCTTTGATTTCTATTATTTGTTGTTTCTTTTTGAAAATTAATTCATGCTTGTGCCATCCCTATTACTGAAAATGAAAGAATTGTTTGTGTTTTACTGTTTTTCATAGGCTTAGAGTTCTAATTTGAAGGTACCAATTTCACTTTGACAAATTTGAAGAACTATAACTAATTATTGGTGAAAGAGTTTTGGTCTTTATTCACACTTTTAGGTTGAATAGAACTAATTTGGTTGGTTGTTTCGCTTGTTTGTATCATCTCTATACTTCGAAGATTATGTATCTCCTTATGTGTTCATCAATATATAATCCTATTTCAAAGCTAAAAAAATTTAGATTTATTTCTTTTAATTGTAAACATAAGTTTATAATGAATTTTTTTAAAAAATTAGTTAAATTTGTGTTACTGCTCTTTGCTTTTTGTTTTTGGACTTTTAAATTTGTGGCAAGTCAATGAAGTTATATATAATATGCATCTCTTTGCCCTCTGTTTTTGAAATTCTTACCACTAAATTACATCCACAAATATAAATATTAATATTTGTTTATTTATCTATCTTAGAAAGCTTTTGGTTTCATCTAATTTTGTGTCTAGCTAGGAATATTAATTCTAACAGAACATGATTGAATTTTATATACATAATGCACTTAGAGATATATAATTGCAACTTTTTCTATTAATTCAAGAGACCAATTCAATGATCAATTATGTCATGGAATTAGTTTAAATTAAACCTATTGCTTAGTTGATTAATACTAACATGGAAATTGAAAGAGTCAAAGTATTACGATATTGGTTGGTTATTTATTTTTTCTTACTTACATTAGGTTTTAATTATTTATTTTACTTAAAGAATATCATGACTGATAGGATATGGTTGGTGGAAGTTAATCCACTATCAATATTTAAAAAATCAAACAAAAAATAAACAAAAATTATAGCTTTATTTGTTCATAAAACACATAATAAGGTCTAATTAATGATTGTGTGTGTGTGTGTATTTGTACATATTAACAACATATTGTTCCATTAATTTATTATAATTTGACATGTTTGAAGAAAACGTAAATGACAAAGGCGTAAATGCTCTCATTTCAAGTTCAAAATATCAATAATTCGAAGAGGCAGAAAAACTTCCACTTAAAGACATAATTGAAAAATCTGCAATAACATTCAAGATATTAAATTATTATTATTTTTTATATATTCATTTAATTTTTCTTTATTATATCACATGATTATAATGAATTTTTGTTAAAAATATATATATATTGTCACTCAACTTGCAGAAAACATATTACTTTTTTGAAGCAAGAATTATAGAGATTAAAAATGTATCTGAACTATGGTACAATGCATGTAAGTAATATAAGAAGAAAGTTGAAGTACGAAAAAATGGACTCATTTGTATTAATTGCAAAACAAAAGACGCTAAATGTTTTTAAATGTATTATTATATCTGTAAACATTCTATTTTAAAAAAAAAATTACAATATGAAAAATATGTCATTCTTTATTATTATATATCAATGAAGTATACTCATTTATGCAGATTTATAATACAATTTTGAGTCAAATATATAACAAATAATGCACATCTAACAATATTTGATGATTCTCAATCATTAATAAATTGTTCACTAAATGAACTAATAAAGTTAAAAAGTTAGGTAATACTTTTTTTCTCACTCATAAAATTTATGGATAAAATAATTCATTTGAAATGTATCAATATTAGTAAAATAAATTTATTCTTTTTACAGGACGAGGAGATGAATGAATTTGATGATAAAGTGACAAGTTGCAAAGGAAAACCATTTCTTTTTATGATTAAGATAGACAACAATAAAAATGACCTACTCAAAAATAATTTTGTGGTGATAGCTATCAAAGAAGTTTCACTTGAGAATGATTTATTTAAAGAAGAACTTAAAAATATAAAAATGATAAAGTGTTAAGAATTTCCAAAACAATAGTAATAGATTGTTTAAGAATGGTTAGAAATATATCTTTTGATTTTTTATAATTTATACTTGTTTCCTTTCATGTGAATAATAGCTAACTTATAATTTTATTTTTTTAACAAGTGATTTTATATTACCAATGTTACATAATTAGAAATAATTTTGGATGTTTAAATTAGTGCGTTTGGATGTGTTATAATAACTTTGAATGTTTTGAGTGTTATAATAAAATTTTAATTTATTTTTTTATCCACGTGCATCTCACGTGCTTTAAACTAGTTTACACAAAAGTAAGGGGTAAAGTGCATAAAACCCCCTTCTAGTTTCAAAAACATGCAAAAAAAATTCCTTCAAGTTCACTTTACATCCTTGTAGTTTCAAATATGTGCAAATCAACCATTTTGGGCTAAAAACACATTTTAAATTCCAATTTTACCCTTCTACATAATCTCTTAATATTTTCAACAATAACAATTTTATTCTTTTATATAATTTTTTTTAAATATTAATTTAATTATAAATAAAATATTCTTGTTTTATTATCATTTCATGACCGAGCAAAAAAAAATCTTCATTATTTTTTTTGGCGAAATAAAAAAAAAATCTTCATTGTTAAAAAAAAAAAATACCAAAAAAAAAAAATTTAAAAACAATGAAGTTTTAAAAAAAATTTTTTGCTTGGCCACATATGATAATAAAACAATAATATTTTATATATAATTAAATTAATATTTTTTTAAACAATGCCGAATTTTTTTTTTTAAAAAACAATGAAGTTTTTTTTGCTTGGCCATGAAATGATAATAAAACAATAATATTTTATATATAGTTAAATTAGTATTTTTAAAAATATATATAAAAGGAACAAAATTTCTATTGTTGAAAATATTAAGAAATTAAGTATTGTCAAATGTTTTTTTTTAACAATGAAGATTTTTTTTTTCTTGGCCACGAAATAATATTAAAACAAGAATATTTTATTTATAATTAAATTAATATTTTAAAAAGATTATATAAAAGAATAAAATTGTTATTGTTGAAAATATTAAGAAATTATGTAGAAGGGTAAAATTTAAAATTAAAATGTGTTTTTAGTTCAGAATGATTGATTTGCACATTTTTGAAACTATAAAGGTGCAAAGTGAACATGAAAGAGATTTTGTGCACATTTTTGAAACTAGAAGGGTTTTTTTTATATGCACTTTACCCCAAAAGTAAGTGAACTTTTGTTTTCGAATAGGTAAAAATCAGAATTAATGTGATAGTGGGTAATCATGAAACAGAGTTTCTAATTATTACCATTAGGCTGAGAAATTTCGAATTCCATTTGAAACTTTGCACTGGTTTTTTTAAAATTTGACTAAAGATGAGATGAATACCCAAATCTGCAATTATTCAAATTTAATGTGATAGTGCTCAATATTGAATGCCATTATCTATCTGTTATAATCATATCGATTATAATATATCCACTAATTTGTTGGATTTATTAGATAAAAAAAGAGTAAAATATTAAATAATTCAACTTGATTGTGCTTATTATTTTAATTGGCATTATATATATATATATATACACACACATATATTCTACAGTGAATTAATTATAACCGGCAAAACCGGCTATAACAGGTTGTCATGGCCTCAACACTTGATATAAGTAGGTGCATTAAGTGAAATGTGGAGACCAGTATAGTCTCTGAGAGCAGTGTGTAGAAGAACCTTTGTAGTAGCTATCTATACATCTCTCATTCTCGACCGTTTGATCTTGATCAGACGACCATGCCGTTCAGCCAGATCGCAGTGGGTAGGCCGGCGGAGGCGGCCCATCCCGATACTCTGAAGGCGGCGTTGGCCGAGTTCATCTCAACCCTAATCTTCGTCTTTGCAGGCGAGGGCTCCGGCATGGCCTTCAACAAATTGACGGACAACGCCTCCACCACCCCATCCGGCCTCATCGCCGCCGCCATCGCCCACGCCTTCGCCCTCTTCGTCGCTGTTTCCGTCGGCGCAAACATCTCCGGCGGCCACGTAAACCCAGCCGTCACCTTCGGTGCCTTCATCGGCGGCAACATTAGCCTCCTACGTGGCATCATCTACTGGATTGCCCAGTGCTTGGGCTCCACAGTCGCTTGCTTGCTTCTCAAGTTCGCCACAGGCGGCATGGTGAGTTTATCACAAACCCTTGAAGTTAGTTATTACAGTTATTTTGACCGTTATGTGTATTCTTTTAACACTGATAAATTTTGACCGTGAAGACTACATCGGCTTTCTCATTGTCTTCGGGAGTTACTGTTTGGAACGCTTTTATTTTCGAGATCGTGATGACTTTTGGGCTGGTCTACACCGTGTACGCTACCGCAGTGGATCCAAAGAGGGGTAGTTTGGGAATTATAGCTCCGATCGCAATCGGTTTCATCGTTGGCGCCAATATATTGGCGGGTGGGGCGTTTGACGGGGCATCGATGAACCCGGCCGTGTCTTTTGGGCCGGCCTTGGTAAGTTGGAGCTGGCATAATCACTGGGTCTACTGGGCCGGGCCCCTCATCGGTGGTGGGCTTGCTGGGCTCGTGTACGAGTTCTTCTTCATCAGCTACTCTCATGAGCAGTTGCCTCAAACTGACTATTAAACTATTAAGCAAATGCATGAATGATGATGCAGCAGCGGCCTTTCTCTTGTGTATTTACTTGTTTTGAGGGTTTTACTTGTGTGTTGAATTTGTACCGTTGATCTTATCATGAATTGTGATCATCACCATTATGGTCGCCCTGGAATGGTGTTGTGTTCGTTTTTGGGGGGGTTGGATCCAATTCCAGGGGTTGATTGTACTATTCTGATCCGGTTGTATGATTAAACCTTGAATTTATTTGCATTATATTTTCAATTATTTCAGAAATTAATTAAATTTTGCCAATTGTATTTTGGTCAGCAGCTTAATTGTGTTGCATTACTTGATTAACAAATGTGCATTAATTATGATTAGAATAAAAGCAAGGATTAAATCACACAGCAACACCATGATTAGCATAAAAAGGGGCAGCACAGCACAAAGGTGGTATTAATTATTTGATTGATCTATCAACATTCAACTCAAGTATGTTGTATGTACAGTGTGAAGATGTAGAGAATTCTTCTCAAATCATGAATGGTAAAGCAGCAGGGCACGTGAAATTTGGTTGGTACTAGCAGAGTGTTGTGTGTACTTCCGGATACATTTGAATCATTGTCCTTTCGTTGCTTTCTTTCTTTTAGACTTTTTTTCATGTTCATTCATTTTCAAAGATAAAGTTAAACATGATTTTGTTGTCACTTGTCATCCTTTTCTTACAGGCTATGCTTGCCTATGTTTTGTTTCTCTACAAGATAGGAGAACCTACTAGTTTTGTTTCACACCAATTTTTTTTTTATAAGCTTTACTCCAGTTTTTAATTTCATTAAATTTTATCTTTTTTCAGCTTTTAAAAAGAGTCGACGATGATTGGGTAGTCCGACTAACTGCATACACTTTGTATAGTATAAGAGTGTCGTGTTGGTATCGAATATTCTTTAAAAGTATTTTAAAATTTTTTTTTAGAACACGCGAAAACGCGGGTATATTTTGTAATTTTTAAAAGTATAAAAAAACTCTTGAACTTTTTTAAAGTTACAAAAAGACCTATTTGAATTATTTTTTTGAGCATTTCAGTCCCTTATCTTCTAAAAATTGATATCTTGACCCCTTGAAATAACTATAATGACATATATATCATTTAATATGATTATTATGTCATTTTCTATATAGATATAGTATTTTCTAAAATAATTTTTTTTTTAAAAATAGTTAGATAAAATTCTTAAATAATAAATTTAGATACAAAAAAATAAAAAAGCCAATAGAACTTTATTTAACATAAAATCATGTTAATTTATTTGGTATTTTATATTTAAATTTATTTATTTGTTATTAGAAAAATGAGTAATGTGCAAGATTCTGGGTTTGAATATAATGAACACATTTTTTGAAAATACATTAATTGTTTGATAATAAATTGAAGTATTTGTGTAATTTTTTTTTAATTGTTAAATTTATGATATTGTGAATATTGATTAACTTGTTAAATATATATTAATATATTATCTTAAATCGTATTTCTATCGTGTTCGTGCCTTATTTTTTAAAATTAAAATTTGTCATATCTCCGAATTTGTGTCAATGCTCCTTAGTTATTGAGAGACACATTCTCACAGCCAGCCTCTCGATTGAAATGACAAGGCTGTAAATTTGTAATATATGTATATATATATATTTTGTTGTGTATAGATTGAAATGAAAAAGTATCTGAAATGTGAGGGTAAAGTTTATTAGCTTTGATCCACTTGCTGCAACAATATGGTGAACCAGCTTGCGGACACTCACTCTTCCTGGAATTTGGAGTCTAGCGGATGGGATAATTCCTTTTTCCTTGATAAATGCAAACACGTGGCGCGACCACTACCGCACAATGCATGTTAGTCAGCATGGATCTGAGAGGTCGGTGAAAGTAGAAACTGGGACCCACCTACCTTACAAAACCTTTATTAAAAGGCATTTTCAAAATGAATGAATTTTTTTTTTCCTAATCAAAATGAATGGCTCATATTTTGTATCATAGTAAATAGTAATATGTGATTATGAAGGATAGGACAATTTGGTAGAAAATGACCCAAAGTGGAATGGTGACCACTTTCATTCGATTCATATTTTTAAGCAGCTGTTCACTCGTTACATGAACTCTTTTGTCCTTCGTTTGTCCGGAAGAAAGAAAGGAGTGAATGAAAGACAAGAGGAAAGGTGTAAAAAAAAAATTATTTGATAGAGAAGATGTAATTGTTTTTGTTTGACATAAATAATGCAAGGAGGAATGAGAAAAGAGGATAAATGAGTTATTATTCTTATTATAAATGTTTTAAATTACAAAAAATTTCTTATTTTTTAATTTTTCCTCTCTTCTCTCTTAACAAACAAAATAAGTTATTATCTCATTCTCTTCTCTTGTCTTACATCCAACCAAACAAAAAAAAAAGAAAGAAAATAATTTCTTTTCTAGACTTGTAAAAGGATCGGATTTAGACCGAATCAGATCTGATCCAATCCGAACCTTATAAGAGATATAGAAGATCCGATCCGATATAATAACCCGACGTATTATATATAATTAAATCCATATCCGATTTGTTATTAATCGGATATTCGAGCTGATAATTCGATCCGAAAAAAATATATATATTTTTTTAAAAGAATAATTGCAAAAGAGGTTAGGAAATAATGAGTAGGAAAAAAAATAGAGAAGAAAATAAAATATAAACAAAAGTAAGTATTTGACTTTTTATTAAAGAAAAAAATTATAAAGAAAGACAAATTAGAGAAAGGGATGAATAAGAATGAAATAATGATAAAAAAAAAATTTAATAGTATGTAAATATTATATGTTATAACATTAGATAATCTATTTATAATAAATATTATTTCTGATCAGATTATTATCAGATCGGATCGACTATAAACGATCCATATCTGATTTGTTTAGCTAACAAATTATCGGATTCGGATCGCTAACGGATTACCGGATTGAGTGTCTAAAGAATATCCTACTTATTAGCTCAGATTTAGATCAAAATTCTATCAATTGACAGATCTACTCTTCTCCATGGATATTTCATCCATCCCTCCTTCTTTCCTTTTCATCCAATTTTCTTCTTTCCTACCAAACGGAGCATAAAAGTAGTGAAGTATTTTGTCACATATATTGCTAGTACATAAGTACGGATATTTGTTTGACACTTTTAGTTAGTTATGTACTTAAAAAATATATTCAATAATTTAATTTTATTATATATTATTACTTAGACTAACTGAAATGACAATATTAAACATTATTTTACACAACAACATTATTTACTCTAAAATAAAAATACAAATAGTAAGTAAAATAAATATTTTGCAATATTCAAATATTTATGTGTCATTCTTTTGAAGATTTGAAATATCTTGTAGCGTTAATCATATTCGAATTGGATAGTTGGATCAAATTCTTCCTTTATGGGCTTGGTAATTTTATGAGTCCAATGTTTGTTGGACAAACAAAAGCCGAAAAGGCTACGGTTTTGACATTTTAAAACCGCAGTACATGTAAGTCCAAGAAGGAAAAAGGCTAGCTGTTAAATCAATAGATAATTTGTAGAATTTAGGAAGATAAATAGCATTATTATTGCTAGAGTCCATATATATATATATATATATATATATATATGTTACTTTTTTTTTTTCATATGCTACAGGGTATGATACAATACGGATATGGCGATACGACAAATCAAAAAAAAAAATAGAATACGGATACGACAATATAAAAATAACATATTGTATTTTTATATATACAAAAAATAGAGTTATTAACATTTTTTAATAAAAAATTTAGGGTAATGCTACTCAGGTAGAATTCTTAGGCAGAATTCGTAGGCAGAAACATTTATATCCATTAGATGTATATGGTAGGCCCCACCACATGCATCCAATGGATGTAAATATTTTTGCCTACAAATTCTGCTTAAGAATTCTGCCTGAGTAGCATTACCCCAAAAATTTATGATTAACAAACAAAATAAAAGTTAAGAATCATATTGCATAATTTACATTGATAAATTTTGTAGTAAATTATGATATATATTTCAACACTTCTTTTTTAGTTTTCAAAACTGTTAAAAATGTGTTATGAAGTATCTAAGATATATTAAAATAAATAGTCGAAACATCTAAGAAATATCAGATACGTGTTAGAAATGGAAAATGTATTTTAAAATTATGAGTACGTTTAGGAATATCAGACACGGATTCGAAAAGTATCAGTATCGGGATACGTTACTCTAGTAGAAGTATTTATGTTTCCTAGCTAATAAATGTTCTTGAATGAACTGCCTTGAATATTATTAATAGAGCAAATTAAATATCTGAAAATAAAATGTATCAATTTCAAACTCCAAAATTTTCTTTGTTGCCTCAAAGATTTCAGATCATTATGCTATGATCGATGGTGCAGTATTCAGACCATATTGCTTCTATGACTAAACCATATATTCAGTCATTCATATTCTTAGGGGTCAACATTCAACAGACAGAAATTTATGAGGTTATCAGGCAAGCTTGGAGGGAGGAAGTGATTGGAAACCCTCTCTATATATCCTTACTAAGAAACTGCAAAATATTCCAAGGTGCATGTGTTATCTAAAGAATGGAATAAGAATCATTTCAAGAATATCAATGTGCAGGTCTCTGATGCTAGAGATATGTTGGAGTCTGTTCAGATGAATCTCTGGTGGAATGGAGCTCTTTATTGCAAAATTTTGGTCACAGGATAATCAAGACGTTTGATATTACAGAAAAATGTTAGATATTACTGACATATATATGGAAGCAGATAGCTGGTATACCTATTGCCATATGGTGTATGTGGATGTAAGGCTCAGCATTTTACCTCGAACCATCTTGGATTTTGACTGATCAACAAACCAGTTAAGCATTTGATCAAAGCTATCAATGCTATCCCGGTTGCTATCAATGCTATCCCGGTTCCAATTGAATACATCAGCAAGCCACTTCCACATACTCTCTCTCTATATATATATATATGGTGGTCCAGAAACATTAAATTAAATTTCATTATGGTGTGGTGGTTAATCCTATTCAATTAAGCTGCTCCACAAATTATTTGGAACTCGTACGTGGTTGATTCCTTGGGTACGGTATTCATTTACAGGACTTGGTGGACATGTTTTCTCTCTAGTTTAAGGTTGGCTGTTATTGGCTTAATTACCTGTTTGGTTTTCTGGTGCTTAATTGCTGTTGTCATCCTCTTGTTCTTTTCCTGGTTTGTTAATAAAAGTTGATTTAGTGAAAAAATAAAAACTTATAATGTTTATCATTAGTTAGACATGCAATTGCGAATTTATAATGTCGTTGAAGTTTATCATTCATATTTGGTTATTGGTTGGTTGGGTGCTGGTATGCATATATATATATATATATATATATATATATATATATATATAAAAAGAGGGGCCATGGAAATTAATCTATTGAGGCCTTGCCATTTAATTTAAAAAGTAGCCCGGCCATAGTTCAGCGTTTTGGGACTGACCAAGTGACCATGTTTAGTTTAAACTCTCTATACCTAATTTATTGGGCTCAGATTTGTTTAGTCCAAGCTAAACCGGATTTAACCCAGTACGTATAAGAGTTTTTCTTAGGTTTCTGTAATCCTACTAAATTAAGCACCATTATGGTTTTACATTTTACATTTGGATAATACTTGGGTCCAACCCTATGCGAACCAAGTTGGTTCCCCTAATGTGGTCCAATAAAAGTGTGACACGTATCTAAAAGAAAAAAAAATAAAAAATGAGTATTACTCATTTTTTACGGGTTGAACTGAATGACAATGTTAGACTCTGAGTCTCCAATCAATGCATCTTAACATTCACCATTCTTAAACTTTTCACAAATTTGATATAACAAAATCCAAATTTTCATATTCAAAAATGGCATAGATCTAATCACATTTAAAACAAACCATCATATATATATATATTAATCGTTATAGAAATACCATAGATATATATATCGTGTATCTATATATTGATTGTTACTGAAATATATACAATATTGTTACAGAAAATACATATGGATATATGTATATTAGGAAGAGATAAGGATGTGAGAGAAATACAATTTGAATCAAGACGAGAGAGAGATACATGCATAAGAGAGTTTGCTGCAATGAGAAAGAGCAAGAGAGAGAAATATAAATGAGAGAGATTGTTGTATGTGAGAGAGAATCTGGTTCGGATTACGAGTTAACCTGTTAAAAAAATAATTTTGTTTTCATTTTTAACCTCTTTTAATATTTTTATAAATTTGGGACACGTGTCACACTTTTATTGAACCACATCACTTAAAAGAATCAATTTGGTCCGCATAGGGTTGGATCCAAGTATTGTCCTTTACATTTTGTCGTCTTATCAAATCATTTGGTATCCCTAATATCAGCTTATCAAATCATATATATATATATAGTTTACAAAACAGTTATTTGTTCAAAATAAAGTTATGGTGCTTACTGCTTTACTAAATTAAGCACCATTATGGAATTACGAACCAAATGGAGAATTGATAATTAAGGCTATGTTGGGTTGTATAGAATTAGAGAAAAAAAAATTCATGGACCAATTAAGAAATAAAATTTCTTAAATTTTACAAATTCCAATTCCAAGGCTGGAATTGCATGCAGCCTAATTAAGTGAATTTGATGCATATGCATTTGGTATTGCAAATTTCTATGGTAATGGATCCTAGATTTAAGATGATAAAATAAATGCATAAACCTTTTTTCTTCTCAGTAGTGTGAGGGAAGTAATGGCAGCTCTGAACCTATTAACTGTTTGTTGCAGACATAACACTAACTATGTTGTGAATGTAATCTAGTGATATGATCGATCAGTTCATGCGATTTGTACTGATACTTATTACTACTTGATATATATATCTAGCTAGTTCATTAGTGTGGACGTGTCACGTCCATTGTAACATGCTACATGTCTTACACAGAGGGTGTAAATGTCCAACAATGTCTTATGAGCTGTACATTGTTGTTATCAGAATGTGATCCATCTTTGAGCTATGTATGACATTTCGGAAACAATGTTATGCCTAAAGCTGAAACTGTTTTGCACATTCCGCAAAATAAAACTTGACATGGAAGCTATATATATATATATATATATATATATGTATATGAAAGGCTTTTCAAGCTCTTTTTCTAGGTAGGTATTGGTATAAATTTTAGTTTCTAATTGACTTTCCTAAATAAGTAATGAGAGTTGTTATTAACTTTGTTCCCTTTTGCTACCATATATACCTTTTACAAGCAATATATATCTTAACCATGACATCTATTTTGCGGCCCCCAACAGTTTTGATCGATAAACATGACCAAAAAAAATGTGAGAAACATTATTGGAATTTCATATATATAAAGAACAATAGTTACAAGATCATATATATATTTATATATATATAAGCCTAAACAATTTATCAAAGACGTAAACATGTAAAAGTAGCGATTATGATTGGTGTTTAAGAGCTCAATCTCCAATTATGATTAGTTACATCAAACACTTGGACCATAGAAATGTATCTCTCGTCCATTGAGTGGTTGCAATGGTCTTGCATTGCTCTCCGCATACTGCAACAAAATCAATCAACCACCAACAATAAGATATCTTATACCATTTAAATCCATAATAATTAGGTGCACTACATATATACCAAATGCAAGTTAATGGGGACTCCTTATTCCAAGTTAATTGTTCATCTTTAATTATTAAATGAATGAACATAAAGTTCCATAAAAGCTATATATATATATATATACACACGTACATCATGAACTGCGGCTTGCAGTAAGTTCACTTGTTCTTGTGAAACAGTTGCCACCTGAGATCAGTCAAATTTAGTTAATTGAAGATCTAATATTGATAGTTCTTGTCACAAAAGAAATATGAAAGGATTGAACTGATTGAAATTGAGTTTTGGTTTAATATATGAGGCATATATATATATATATATATATATATATATTACCTCTTCATAGATGATCCAAATAACAGGTTCAGAACAAGGGGGAACAGTGACTGAGCCAGTGTACATGTAAAACCTATTGCCACCCATCTTGATGTCTCTTGGATCCACCTCCCCCGCGCTATTCTCTTCCAAACAATACATCAAAGGTGCTATGTTTCTACTCAACTGAGAATCAAAATATGATCAGCTTTCAAGTACTTTTTTAATTATATACTATTCATAGCTTTAAAATAGTGATTGTGAGAACCTAGATTTGAGTTTGAGGATAGTGATTAGGACTCGGTAATAGTCATTGCGTTTGTTGCATGTACAACAGGGTATAGGTCCGGTCCATAAATAAATTCCCCCAACTTATCTACCTATGTCAGGCTAAACTAATGTAGCTAAGGTCATAATATCAACAAGGTAAGGTTGATATATATATATATATATATACACATACAGCTAATTTTACTTTGACATACAAGATCTTGACCGAAGCGGATTTCTAATTTCAAATCCAAGACACCCGCGCTCCCATATGCAAAGTTACAGTTGATGTAAGGGACAACTGAATTTTGTCCGCATTTCATTAATTCCAAAAACCCACCTCTAGTCATACTTGGATTTCAGTTACAGTAAGTGGTTAGGTTGCACATCCAAATCCAATATTGCATGGTAGGTGATAAGAAATTAAGGACATAAAATATATATATATATATGTACACTTTTGATTTGACTAAATTAAAGACACCCCAGAATGATCAGTAGATTTACCTTGGATAGGAAAACATCAGATTGGCCAATCTTGTAGAGGAGCCCAACTATTAGTACCCTATTCTTAACATTGAGGTCTGGGCTTACATGGATCAGGTGCAACTCCATGTCATACCTAATCACAAATTAATTTTGTTGGTTAGATTAATTGTTAATGAGAAAGAGAGAGAGGTAGAGAGAGAGAGAGACCTCATGGCATTGATGGTGTGCTCGGAGGGTGTGTGCCAGTGGCATTGTTGGAGGAGATAAACAGTGTCATTGATCTGAATTGATCCAGCATCACCAGCCCATTTGACCTGCATCCATCCGTAAATAAATATATATATATATATATATATATATATATATATATTTGTGTTAATGAACATATATATATGTATGTATGTATATATATGTTTTGAAAAGATGAGCAAATTAAGCTTATTAATTAGTGATTTTGTGAATCACATACGGTTATATCGTGACCCCTGTTGATGACAGTGGCATTACTAGGCTTGTAATTCCTTGTTAGGAGTATCTCAGTGAAGTCGGGAATTGCTTCTTCTGCCAATATATCTATGGGAGACTGCATCAGTCCATTTTTACACAATGCCCATTCTTCCTTTAGCTCACCCCAACGTGAAGGACCCTTGCCGCTCCATTCCTCGTACTTAAACTCCCTCTCATCCTCTGTACCCACATATATATATATATATATATATATATCAAAATTCATTCATCATCATTTAGCATGCATGTCACAGTTACCCTAAATCAAATGATAACTCCTTCAAACATCATCAGAAAACGAAATTAAGAAAAATAATAATAGAAATAAGATTTGTCCATGCATGCACACACATATATGTAGAGGTATTTGTGGTATATATATATATATATAGAGATAACATTACCAACTTCTTGAGCTGTTGTATATATATATATATATATAGATAACATTACCAACTTCTTGTGCTGTTGTCAACACTGTTCCATTCAAGAAAATAAGCATAGAGATCAGCATCAGCAGAAATGTAGAAATGAAAATGGAGGAGTTACTTTGATTCTTCATGTTTAATTCATAAGCAAACAGTTTGAGTCTTTGAGAACAAAGAAAGGAAGGCAATGCTTTCTATATGAGAGGCTCCGTATATAACGCCATTATATAGTGTTGAAAATTTTCCATATGCCAGCTAGCATACTCTGATTATGGGCTTATTTTGTTTTATTTTTCGGATTTATGAATAAAACAAATTGTCCAAACAGAGAATTGTCTGTTGGGCCGGATTGCCCTTTACCTTGTTCACCCTCCAAATCATTTCAAAATTCTTGTCAATCTTTCTATATTAGAATGTCCAAAAGTAAAATCAATTTACCATCTTTTATAACATTTTCAAATTAACCTTTTTTCACATTGAATTGATTGAAAATAATTAAATTGTCAAAACGAAAAGGAAATGAAGTCATCTTCACCATAGAGTAAATAAATTTTAAGAAAGAGCAATGATAGAAAAAGTAAAAAGTGAAAGCTCCACCGTATATGTGTCTTATTTGATTTTTAATTTTCACTTTTCACATTATTATTCTTTACAAAAATATTAAGTGAGAATAATTTTAAAAGAATCTACTTTCTTAATGATGCTGCATTCTTAATATAATTGAATAACAAACTATTATACAAGATGTGCTAGTGAGAATTTGGTGAAAAGGACCGGTAAAAAGAAAAAAGAAAAATAAAAGAATTTGGTGAAAAGAAAAATATAAGAATTTGGTGAAAAGAAAAATAATTTTTAAACAGAAATAACTAACTAGCGGATAGCTCTAACCATTTATGCACATTCACGTGGGTCTCACATGCATTAAATTAGGAAGATTTAGAATTGCGACGTGTAAACATAAAATATTTCATGGAATGAATTGAGGTTGCTAACAAATACTCTCTTAAAAGAGTGAAGGCGTGTCTCTTCTTCCTACAAATCAATGGTCCTAAAATTATTGATTTTGAAGTTGACAAGCAAGCAAATATCTATTTTTTTAAAAAAAAACTACGAACACAAATTTAATACATTTATTTGTGTGTCATATTGTGATTGGTCAAATCATTAGTCGAAAACCACCTAATAATTTCTCTTGCTTAAAAATATAAACAAACAAAGAACGTGGTTGCTGCATGATCCCCTCCACCCTCTGGAATGGCTTCACAGTTAGCATTAATGACCAATTTGATTCTTGAATTGCTGATGACATGTCCTTTTCTTTGCCTTTTTTTGGTTTGTCTTTGTTGGGATATATATATATCCCTGAATTCCTAATTTTTACTACCCAATTCAATTAAAATTATTTATTTTTCATAATAATAAAAATATCGTGTTTGTATTGGGTAAGAGTATACTGTATATAGTCCCAATACCCCCGTCGTCT
Organism: Cornus controversa; assembly: GCA_026545225.1. Taxonomy (NCBI): domain Eukaryota; kingdom Viridiplantae; phylum Streptophyta; class Magnoliopsida; order Cornales; family Cornaceae; genus Cornus; species Cornus controversa. The sequence goes on along the minus strand of CM048848.1, from coordinate 69,945,116 downwards.
TTGTGATACATGTCAGGTGTTTGTGGGTCTCTAATATATGGCCCGTGCAGTTAAATACCTCGGAGGATCTAACCAATTCCAATTTGATGGGTTTTGCCAGTTTTATGGGCCTATCTATATATTTGAGTAGGGATGACAAAATTCAACACGACCCGATAACACGACTCAAAATTGACACGAAGTTAGAGGATTTGGGTTTGGATTAAACAAGTTCGGGTCATAAACGGGTTGACACGATTACGACACGAAAAAGAAAAAAAAAAAACGTGTCGTGTTTGGGTTCAACCCGCATAACCCGTTTAATTTGACGGGTCGGCTCGGGTCAATACGGGTTGAATTGACCCGTTTAACCCGTGCAACCCATTTAACGTTAATATTTATTAATTTATTTAAAAATATAAATCTTAATACTGTAAATTTGTTTTAGAATGTTAAAAACATGTAAACATATAATTTCACACTATTTGTGTTGACGTGTATTATATATATATATATATATATATATATATATATATATATATATATTATCTTCTAATATGTTATATATAGTATAAATGTTCATTTATTTCATTCTTAAATTTATTAGTATTCATTGATTCATTTAGTAATAAAATAATTACTAACTTTTTTAATAAAGACATGGACATGAAATTTATAAATGAATAATTACTTATACTAAATGGTCTCCCAAAAATCAATAAAATTCACTAAAGTAATTAAAATTTACTAAAAACTTATCTCTATCAAATTCATACGATAATCAATTTTTTTTATGTTATACCGATGTGGGCTTGATTGTGTCATACTTGATCATGAGAGTAATGATTACTGAAGAGAATAATATATTTTCTTTTCCTTCTTATTATTTAATTTTAAGAAGGAGATGTGGATGTATATTAGATTATTGGAGTGCAGGTAATATATGGTGGATATGTATATATATATAATTATATATATGGAGGATATATATATATAATTATATTTAAGCAGAGATATAAATATATAATTATATATATATGGTGGATATATATATATAATTATATATGAATTGTGGTCATAATTGTTATTTAGTGTCCATTTTCTTATATTTTCTCAAACTCTGATTAATTAGTTAAATGTCTAAAAAATCAATTAGAACAATTGATGAGTTTAAACCATTTAATATGAATATATAGTTTTATGAAATTAAGTTTTTTTTATTGTTCCGAGATATATACTATAACATATAATAGTTAAATTAATATAAGTTCGACCACTCCTTTATTTTTTGTCTATAATACTTCAACATTAATATATATTAAAAAAAAATATGTTAATTCATTGAGGTATGTACTTAATGTTTGTTATAAATGTTCTATTATTTGAGTAGTATTAATATTTTTATTTGATTTCAAGATAGTGAAAATTGTATTTTTGATTTAATTACTTAGTTAATATAATTAATAATGTTTATTTGTTATATTCAAAATGAGGAAAAAATATTATTGTAATTTAATTAATGTTTCAAACTTTCATTATTGTAGATTAGATATTATTGTTGTGGCATATGTAAACAAAAGTTATTGGTGAATTAGTGGCAGAAGCATTTAACTAACTTAAAAGTTGAAAACAGCTCAGGTTCAATTCCTCACAACAACATTATTTTTAATAAAAGACCCATATCCAACAGGTTACATTGGTCGTGTTCGTGTCGTGTCACCGTTTAACAAATGGGTAATCGCCCTAATAGGAATTTTACCAATACAAAGTTTGTATTTTTTATATATTTTTATTATCATGGATATAACCGTATTTGTATTGGACGAGATTTCACAATTCACGGTAATCGATGATAATGTATAATTTTCTCATATATTAAGTCTTTCTTCGGATCTCTTGCTACTTTTAAATATATTTGGCAACTAAATTATTCCTCTCCAAAACTGTACGCCTATAAATAAGTCTTGTGTTCATTGTATATTTTATGCAGTGCAATCCATATTTTCTCGTTTTCTTATTTTTACACCTTTCAATATAACATTCGTTAGTTTTTGCAGATATCATATACTCTATCATCCACTAATATATATGTGTGTATATATAAAATAATAATAATAATGAAAAAGTCATAAAGATGATAGCAAATATTTGACTTAATTAGGCTTTCAAAGATGATGGTAAATGCACATATAAACACAACAAATTGAGAATTTATGAAAAAGTACCCTCAAAATTTGGTCCATAAGCTCATATACTCTTTTGTGCGCGCCAAACTATGTTGGGTGAATTAATTAGGCTCATAAATATACCTAACTTCAAAACAAGTAACAAAACTAACCTCCCAAAAAAAAAAGAAAAAAGAAAAATGAAGATCATGTTGACAAAATTTGTGAAGACACGGAAGCATGCAAAAAGAATTAATTTGTGACTACAAATAAGATTGTTTGCGTTTTGCCTTGTTATCAGCTTATGAGGGAGGTTTCAATGGTATAATGCTGGACATATAACATGACAAGACACCTCTGCCTTTCACCAGAAAGAAGAAATATACCTCATCAGTTTTTTTTTTTTTTTTTTTCAATTAATATTCGGCTACTTCTTCATTCATTCTATACGCCTACCTTTTAACAAGGCACATTGATTGTTAAAGCAATTGGCCTCCTTTTCATGACAACGTTGATGAAAACTGATATATATATATATATACCGGTTGTCTCAAAGTTCCAATCACAGGAGACCTAAATGAGGCTTTTAAAGTGGACCACTTGATAATGATTGGGGCAGGGACCATTGTTAGGGTGAATTTCACTCTTTAATTTTTATTTTTTTTAAAATATCAATTTTTCTCCATCAACTCTTAAGCAACCGCAAGGCAAAATTTCCCTTTACCTTTAGTGAAAGAAAAGAAATAACTAACAAACCAGGTAGAATATATCTATATATATATATACTCAGAATCTCCAAGCAGTTTCAAGGTTGTTTGCAGGGATTCTTATAGGAATTCATTTTCAACGACAGTGATATTTAGTTTGTTAATGTTTTTAATTCTTTTAGTAAGCAAAGGTCCACCAGAACTATCATAGAACTTTTCTTCTTTATGAAAGAATGTGAGAAAGTAGATTAAACTGAAGAGGTGCAATATGAAGAGCCACAGAAAAACAAGTACTCGAGTGGGAAGTTTTCAATCAAACGTAACCCATGTGGTCTGATTAGTACACCTCTAAATCTATTCATAATAAGCAAACTTGCATGCATATAATAATTGGAGAGAGAGATGAGGAAGGGTAGTCTAGAAAAATTAAAATTAGTTTAAATGGTCATTTGCCAAAATAATAATAATAATAATAATGATAATGTCATTTTACTTTATTTAAGAGTAGTTTGGCATTTAGGACCTACTTTTTCCACTGACATGACATCAAAGTAATGATTGGGTAGGTTGGAGATAAAAAAAAAAAAAAAGTTGTCTATCATTTCGCAAAACAATTTAGTCGAAAAAAAATATAAAAAATATAATGAGATGATGCCAGAGATATTCACTTTTAAAATTATTATACAAATTAATTATTGTCAGGCATTAAGTGTAAAAAATTAAGTGTGTAAATTAGTTATTTAGTTTATATTTAATTCCTAAAAATAAAGTGATGAAAAATGATTTATAATTTTAATTCAAATTATTTTGCAAATTAAAGAGCGATCGAGGACGAGATTAAAGTTATGTTGTTATTAAATTTGTGAATTAGTTATTTAGTTCATATAGAATCTTAGAAATAAAGTTTTTGTTGTTATTAAGTTTGTGAATTAGTAATTTAGTTGGTATAAAAAAAAATTTAAATGGTTAACAGAGTTAGGAATTAGGAGTTTAATAGTTTCAGAAGAGGAGAGTGACTTTGTGTTAGGTATGAAGTTTGAGAGTAGAAATAAAATTAGAAAATAATTCTTTCAATGAAGGTTATGTTTCTATACATTTATTGCAATAAATAATAATATTATTAAAATAAAAAATGCATAATAAAAAAATAATCAAAAACCCTAAAAAAGGTTTTGAATTAGTTATTTAGTTCATATAGAATTTTTAAGAGTGCTTAATAGAACGAGAAATTAGGAGTCTATTAAGGAGGAGAGTAAAGGAAGCTTAAATTATTAGGATAATGCTATTCAGGCAGAATTCGTAGGCAGAATTTAGGGGTGGCAATTTCCTCCGCCCCGGTGGGTTTCCGCCCCTAATGGAGGGGATTTTGTCTGCCCCTAATAGGAATAGGGGCGGGTATGGTTTTAAAAAAAAAATCCGTTTAGTACCCGCCCCACCCCGATTACATACATACATACATATATATACTATATTTACATATATATACTATATTTACCTTGTTCTACTCTATTCCTCTCTTTATCTTATGGCTAAAAGAAAACTCTCTCTATCTTGTGTACATAATAGATTTATAATAAAAAAATTCTTGAAGACCAAAACTGTTTCTATCTCCATTTACATATGTATGTATGTTTGTGTCATTTTCTTTGGTCTTATATATTGGGGTTTTGACTGTAGAAGTGTTGTATTATTGTTTAGGTACATTTAGCCTAAACATCGAATTCAAAGCAAATAAAACAAATGATTTTAAGAATTTTTTTATTCCTCTCTTTCTCTAAATGGGGCGGTGGTGGTATGCTTACCACAAACCCGTTAGGGTTCTTAACGGGAGATGGATTTAGTATTTCCTTGACGGGGCGGGTTAGGGTTTTGGCATACCCGCCCCATATATACCAGTCCCATTGCCATCCCTAGCAGAATTCATAGGTAGAAAGTTTTACATCCATTGGATGCATGTGGTAAGCCCCACCACATACCCTCACCACATGCATCCAATGAATAGAAAACTTTCTACTTATGAATTTTGCCTACGAATTCTGCCTGAGTAGTATTACCCAAATATTATCATTTTTTTTCTAAATTTTAGGGATGAAAGAGTTTATGTTGGGTATGAAGTTTGAAAAAAGAAATAAAATTTGAAAATAATACTTCTTTTTAAGAGTTTGAATGTTATGTTTTTATATATTTATTGCAATAAATAATATTATAAAAAATTTAAATGTATTATAAAAAATAAAATTATTGAATATAGAGAAAGAGAGAGAGGAAGGCACAAAATGGAACATTATATATACAGTAGCATTCTTTTGTTTCCTCGACGTGCCTACGTGGCCCTTAATTGCTACGCTTAAAATTTCCCATGTCTCTTGAAATGGAATTTGAAAAAAAGTCTCTCTCAATATTGCTATCCCTTAGAAAAGTTGAATCTACCATGGAAGCATTTCTTGGCATCATACTATTAAAAAAATAAACATGATTTTGTTCTCATGCTTTTCTTTTAGGATTTGGTTGCCTTTGCTTCTCTAGAAAATAGGAGTACTAGTTTTGTTTCACTACCATTTTTTTTTTTACTTTTTTTTAAGTTTTACGCCAGTTTTTAATTTCATTAAATTTTTTCTTTATCTAGCTTTTGAAAAGAGTGAACAATCCTCTCTAACAAATAGGATAATGATTTGGTAGTCAAAAGTTGCACTAGTTTGACTGATTTTTGAAAGTGAGAAATAATATCAACTTGACGATTGTGTTATGATGACATCATACTGATGTCGATACCACTTACAAATAACAGTCAATTGTCGGACAAATCTGACTTTCGCTTAAGAGTAATGATACGCTGTCTGATTGAAAAAGGCCGATTAGAGTCCGAGTACAACGTGGCTGCCCACGTCAACAAAATTTCTTCACGTGAAAAAGAGCTAAAAAGTTTTAAAAAAATATAGTTTCTCTCCGATTCTCTCTCCACGATTTCTAACTTTTTTTTTTTATCGATTACCTCTGTATACACACCTACACAACCAATAGGTGGTGTGAAGGAAAGATTAAAATCAACTAATTATTCAACAAACCTCAAAATTTCATACAAGTAATTGTTTGATCTCTTTCCCTCTTCTCTCCGATCTTTTTTCCAACCCCTATCTCTCTCCACCAGACCCATCATCACCTTCAATCTCAATTGTCCCTCTGCACCCATTAACTCATAAGATGTAACTTCTTTGAGTCACCATGAGAAGCCATAAGAACCTCTTAATTTTGTTATTGAAAACATTGTTAATAGGTTCTAGAATATTATACACAACAGCCCAATAATAAGGAGTTATTGAAAACATTTTTAATGGATTTTGGAATATTATACACAGCAGCTCAATAATAATGATAAGCAGAAAGAACATAATGCCATTGAAAACATGCTTGAAGAATTGCACACACACTACACAATGCCATTATTTATTTTTTTAGATGTTGTAAAATTGACAACATAAAATTCCAATATAAATATCCTTCTCACCAATTTACAAAATCATATATATAGCCACACCTTATATGTATAAGATACTAAGAATACAAATAATAATAATAACAATTAAAAATCATCTAGGAATTTGGAATATAGGGTGGAACATCCCTTGTTATTACAACTGGAAATAATCTCAAACTGCTTTGCCGTCAACTTCACTCACAAAGCCCCAACATGAACACCATCACTGATTTGGAATCGATATTGATGTCAGACATATAATTCCACAAGAAGGCAAGTGGTCGGCGCGGAGGGACGGTTGAGCTTGAAGGTGATGATGGGTCTGGTGGAGAGAGAGTTGGGTGTTGGAAAAATAAGATGAGAGAGGAGAGGGAAAGAGAGATCGAATAATTACTTCAATGAAATTTGGGGTTTCTCGAACATGAGTGTAGAACAATTCCTTGATTCTAATCTTTCCTTCACACCATCTTGTGTAGGCGTGTATACACAGTTACTTGGATGAAATTTGAGATTTCTTAGCATGAGTTGTTTGAAACTTGAATCAGTAAAACAATCAGAAATAGGAACAATTGAGGAACTGAGAAAAGAAAAACAGAAATGAAGAAGAAGAAAGAGAAGGGAATCGTGGAGAGAGAACGTTTCAGCTACTTTGTATTTTTTTTTTATTTTTTTTACTATTTTGCAAGCGAAGAAATTTTGTTGACGTGAACAGTCACGTTGGACTCGGGGGCCTTTTTCAATCGGACAGAGTATCATTACTCTTCGCATAAATATCACTGCTCTAACAAATATATACGAGGAAGAGCAGTTTCATCATGAGATCTGACTCGTGCTCTATTAACAGTTAAATTGGGAGACACATTCACAGAGTCTCTCAATTGAAATGACAAAGTTGTAATTCTTGTTACAGTATATTTTTATTTATTTCAATATATATATATATATATTTGTGTGTAGATTGAAATGAAAAATTATCCGGTAAAGTTTATTAGCTTTGATCCACTTGCTGCAACAATATGGTGAACCTGCTTGCAGACACTCACTCTTCCTCGATCAAAGGCCATAGAAGTGTATCTGTCGCCGATTGAGTGGTTGCAATGGTCTTGCATTGTTCTCTGCATACTGCAACAAAATCAATTAAGTGATTAACCACCAACAATAACATATCGTATACCATTTAAATCCATATATAATTAGGTGCACAACATATATACTGTTAATATATGGCCACTCTTTATTCCAAATTCGTTCATCTTTATCTAAATGAATAATTAACATAACCTTCCATAAAAATTAATATATAATATACATATACGTACATCATGAACTGCTTTTTGCAGTAAGTTCACTTGTTCTCGTGAAACAGTTGCCACCTGAGATTAATTAGTAAAAATTTAATTAATTAAAGATCTAATATTGATAGTTCTTGTCACCAAGTAAAGAAGAAATTAAGGATTGAAATTGAGTTTTGGTTTAATGAGTCACACACACACACACACATATATATATATAACCTTACCTCTTCATTGACGATCCAAATAACATCTTCAGAACAAGGGGGAACAGTGAGTGAGCCATTGTACATGTAAAACCTATTGCCACCCATCTTGATGTCTCTTGGATCCACCTCCCCCACACTTTTCTCTTTCAAACGATCCGTCAAAGATGCTATGTTTCTACTCAACTGAGAATCAAAATTATCAAAATATGATCATATATATATATATATATATATATCTTTCAAGTATATATTTTAAAACTATTCTTTCCTTAAAAACTGTGAATGTTAGAAGGTTGGTTTGAGTTTGAGGTTAGTGATTCGGAGCTAATTAGACTTAGTAATTTCCTTTTTTTGACAATACATAACCTGAAAAAAGCTAAACAGAAACTCTCTAGGAAATCCAAAATTGACCAAATTTTCTTATGTCAGGCTAAAATGATGTAGGTAAGTAATTAAGGTCATAATATCAACAAGATAAGATAGATAACTAGATTATATGATTATATATATATATATATATATATATATATATATATATATATATATATATATATATAGACAGCCACAATACCAGACATACAGCCTTATATATCTTGACTTTTTGTTCCCAAACACCCACCTCAAGTTATTCTTGGATCTTATAGCAAGTGGTTAGGTTACACTTCCAAATCCAATATTGCATGGTGGGTGATCAGAAATTAAGGACATGAAATTAATGTACACTTTTGATTTGACTAAATTAAATACACCCCAGAATCAGTAGATTTACCTTAGTTAGGAAAACATCAGATTGGCCAATCTTGTAGAGGAGCCCAACTACTACTATCCTATTCTCGACATTGAGGTCTGGGCTTACATGGATCAGGTGCTGCTCCATCTCATACCTAATCACAAATTTTGTCTTATTAATTAGATTGTTGAACTTAATGAGAGAGATATAGAGGGAGACCTCATGGCATTGATGGTGTGCTCAGAGGGTGAGTGCCAGTGGACTTGCTGAAGGAAATAAACAGTGCCATTGATCTGAATTGATCCAGCATCACCAGCCCATTTGAGCTGCATATATCCATGACACTGCATCGTCAGTAAATATATAAACACACACACACACACACATACACACACACACATATATATATATATGTTAAGGTATGGTAGTTTCTGACAAACCTTTTCTCCCTTTACAAACTTAACAATCAAATCCTGACCACATCCATTTCTTTTACTTTGAGTTATTATGCTATTGCATGTAGCATCTGAATGTTTATATTATTAAAGATGGAATGAATAATCAAAAAGTTTTGGTGGGAATTCAAGGAACTAAAAATATACATATTCTCTTTCCAAATTGTAAAGAAATTCTATACTCAACTGAAATTCAAAGTAAAATTTTCTATTTATATATACAGCATTAATTTATAGAGAAATGAGTAATAAAAAGGTGAAAGGAAACTGCAAAACAGGAAGAAAAAAAAAAAGCCTATTTTAATACTCTTGAAATTTATAAGAAAGCCCAATGTGAGTGAAAATTTAAAATTATGGTGTTAATTTAAGGGAAAGAAAAAGAAAGATCCTTAGTGGACCCCAGAAAAAACATACAGCATATGTTCTAAAAACACGAACAAAGATTATTAATTAGTGATTTTCTCACCGTTATATCGTGACCTCTGTTGATGACAGTGGCATTACTAGGCTTGTAATTCCTCCTTATCTCTCCCAACTTGGGAATTACTTTTTCTTGAGCTGTTGTCAATATATCTATGGGAGACTGCATCTGTCCACTTTTACATGACGCCCATTCTTTCTTTAGCTCACCCCAACGCGAAGGTCCGTTGTTGCTCCTCTCGTAGTACTCAAACTCACTCTCGTCCTCTGTACGTACCATATACTATATAAATTAATTCATCATCTAAATGCATGTCACAACCTAAATCAAATACTAACTCCTTCAAACATCAGAAAACGAAATGAAGAAAAATAATAATAAATAGAAATAAGATTAATCTGTGCATGCACATACACACATATATATATAGGCACACACATGTACGTATTTGTGGTATATATAGCATTAATTACCAACTTCTTGAGCTGTGATCAATGTTGCATTCAAGAAAATAAGGAGAGAGATCAGCAGAAAGGTAGAAAATAAGATGGTGGAGTTACTTTGATTCTTCATGTTTCATAAGCAAATAGTTGGAGTCTTTGAGAAGGTACAAATTAACAAAGGGCAGGCTAGAGACCTAGCTCGATATGCTACAAGAGAGGCTCCGTAATGGCATTATATATATGCATGATAAGCATCATATTGGGTCTTTCATTCTTGTGCCAAACTATGTTGGGTGAATTAGGCTCATATTTGCAACTTTTGTAGGGCACTTACCGATTGAGTTAATTCAATAGACAACTTCAAAACAAGTAACAAAACTAACCTAAAATTTGTGAATACACGGAAGCATGCAAAAAGAATTAGGTGTCTTTTGGAGCATGCATGCTCTATCACTTGATTATTGCTTCTACTAATTACTAATCAAAAGGGAATTAAGTTAATTAGAGCTTGCTACAATTAGCTTATAGATCCACCAAACCTAATGACAAAAAACAAAGGTCGGTACTCGGTTTGGGGGTGACAATTTGTTCTATTAAAGGCTTGCAATTGCTAAATAATAATAATAACAACAATAGCCGGGGCGGAGCCCGGATTTCATTCCAAGAGCGCTCTATGTTTGTTTTTTTTTTTTAACTAAACGAATTTATGAAGTTATGATGATGTGGTGGTTAAATATTAGTCACGTTGGTTTGATCATGACCAAATAATCGACTGAGGTATGCAATTTGTTCCATGAATGGAGCCATGATTTTTTTTTTCTTTCAAATGGCATATTGAACATAATAAAAAAAAATCAACTAACGTGACAAATGTATAAGAACTTAAATTACTATGCAAAGAATATTTAACATATCCTATTTTATTCCAAAAGGATATAGAACAATACGTTAGTCATTGTGCCACAATTTCTAAGAACTAGCGTTCTTTCTAGCTTCTTCTAGTAATTGTGTATCATAAGTACTAATCCATTCCTCAAAAGTAAGATAATTAAATTTCTCTATCATTAACATTTTCTTGCCCACAAAACAAAATAATTAACTATATGAGTATATATGTATATATACAAAACAAATTCATGTGTCATAAAATGTAATATAGCAAAAATCAACAGATTTAATGAAATTAAAATCATTTTTTATTTGAGCATAAGAGAATTTGAATTTAACTAATTAATCAAAATAATCGATTAAAATATTAAATACTAAATGGGGTTATAAATAAAATACCAAAATACATATACTCAATAAAACACATTATACTCAAACAATTCATTTATGAGATCTTTATATTACATAATTGAATTACGTAGGGATCATTCATTCATGGGCTTAAGTCCATGTCGTTCCCCCTGCATTTCAATAGTCCAAGCTCAAATGGATCAAAGGTCCAATATGGGCCGTCTGATCCACACAGTGAGAGAGACATAATAATGCTAGGTGGGCCTTAATTTCCTTCAGAATTCTAGTCACCGAGTCCAAAGTCTTGGACCAACATAAGGGCACCAAAAGTCCTTTTCAGGTGAGATGGGACCTACTTTGCTTACAAAAGCCGTGGAATTAAGCACCCCTCGTTTCAAAAGTCGTTTGGAATCTGCCTTTCCTTATTTGGAGTATAAAAGAAGCAACCCAAAAAAATAAAGGGTTATTTTAAGTTATGATCGGTCGTCTAATTACAAATATACCAAAATATGGTAAAAAAATAATTTATAAAAAAATATTTACGTATTTGACATTTTTTACTGTCAAAATTGTATTTAACACTTTTCACTGTCAAAGACTAAATTATCCTTTGCAATTTATTATGAGAAAAAAAAATTAGTACCGAAACGTTTCAAATTTTGTATGGTGAGACTCTAACTTAATGCAGTTAAAATATTACAAATGTGTAATAAAACTTTCTATTAAATATTACATTTTTATAAATTGAAAGAGATTCGTCTGATAGTGCAAAATGATTTGCTATATTTAAATATTTTTATAAATTAAAACATAATATGTGTACTGCACCTTTATACTATTTTAAAAGATAATATTAAATAGTGACTTAGTAGTAGTTAATATGATTCAGGAGGTGTTCAATCATTTTCATGGGTTTCACATCAATAGATATATTTCTCTTTGAATAAGTACTGTATCACAAGGGTGATTTCACGGCACAGTTAGCCGTTGAATCCGAGAATCAATCTCATAGACTTTCAATCCGTGATTAAAGGTTCAAAATCGTATGAGAGTGCCTTCTTAATAATTATTTCTTTTTTCATTTTTTTAGCAAAATATGATTGTCTCACGACTCTCGCATGTAATTCTGGTATAAAAGTGAGTTTGATGTGATCCTTTCTTAGAAACAGAAATTAAAATTTGAATAGGAAACATAACTGACAAAAGGAAATGGTTTTTGTGATAATTAAGTGGAATGATGTGACTATATATTAATGAAAAGGGAAAGGAAAATGACACACAACTCTCTTTCCTTGCTGATCATTTTATTGAAAATTTTGACCCTCTATTCTCTGATTAGAAAAAATCGACCCTTTGTTCTACTCTCCTTTTCTTCAACCAGGCCAAACAACAATAGTGCTTTAATTTACCTTTAAGATAAAAGAAAAAAAAAAAAAACAATGGTGCTTTAATCCTTCTCTCTTGGGACGATGATTTGATTGAGCTTGCAAGACATCGTAGAAGTTGATACACCATCAGGAAAGAAACCGTCAGTGATATCACCATATATCTTTCCAAATGTTAGGGTTCCATCATGCATCGAATCGTCTCGATCTTGCATCACCAACTTATACCCTGCATGCATTACAACATCAAAATCTAATTGTCTAATGTGGTGGTTATAATTACTCTAAAATTTGAAGACATCTCTTATTGATTTGGCCGTTCACAAGGGTTACTATAATTCACCTCTTACGAAATCCGACGTCTTAGTCGGCACACTTCTGTTTATGTCAACGAGAGTAAGGTAGAAAGAATGGGGTGCTGCTAGTACAATGCTAGTTCAATGGCTGCTCATGTTCATTTTGATACTTTTAGGAAGAGAATATTGAAAGAAAAGGATAAATCTAAGATGAGCGAGAGAGTGATGTGATGGGTGGAATATTGGAAGAGAGAGAGAGAGAGATAAAGAGTGAGAGAGGAACTTGGAAGGAAAAAGAAAAATAACAGAGAGTTGAAGGGTGAATTTTTGTGATTTCTTGGCAGGTTTATACGAAAAGAAAACACACTTGTTACGAGCCTGCCTACTGTTTGAAATTAAGATAAGGACTCTTGTCTCAAACTATGTGTCATCTCATCTCCTTGACTGCAAAATTTTGTTTTGTGCAGGAAAACACTGGCCGAATGGAAGATGCTATACTACTACGAGTAGTATAATCGATTAGGGATTGATGGTCAATAAGATGGGCCTACATAGTAACAAGAGTCAAAAAGTTGTGTCATTGCTGGACACAAAAAGTCTCCATCAAGTACGCTTTCAATTTTTAAATTATTTCATTACTCAACGTTGCCGCAACTTTATCTAAACCCCAGATCATCCTGCTCATCTCACCGAGGATTTTGAAGGAAATGCGCATATAAATATATATATATATATATATATATATATATATACTGTGTGTGCATGTGTGTATCGTATATATATATATATATATATATATATATATGTATTTATGTATTGGTTAACGAGATGAATACAAGCATGCTGAAAAAGTAGTACTTTCAAAGATACTCCGCAATTTATTGAGCAAAAGTTACGCTGCAATTATGAAACTTGTCTTTATTAAGAGTAGATATCTGACCCTAGTCTAGTAACCATTATATTGTTTATATATTAAAAAAAAAAGTAAAAGCATTATTTATTTATTTATATTTATTTGAGGCGGAATCTAAAGCCATGAACGAACAGGCTACAAGCTGAACCGGTATTTGGGTTCGAATCTCGTAGTTAATTGTCTATTCATTTTCTTCATTATACAAGTTAAAAAAGAAAAAATAAAAATAAATACATGTAGCATTGTGATCGAATTTAAAGTATATACAAAGTTTTCTACTTCTAACACGTACTACACTTATGCCATGCTTTTTCTTATTCTTTTAAAAACATGAATTCTTGAATTAGTTCTATTTTTCAATAACAAAATTAAGATTATGTTATACAAAGTATAATTAAAAGGATAAAGTGCAAAAAATTACCATGTGATGTACATATAACTCCTTGTATATTAATAAACAACTCCTATGTTTAAAAATTGTTCAAATAAAGACCTCTACATACCAAAAGACTAAAATAACTTTATATTAATATACTAATATAATATTAAAAAATTAACTTGAAGTAAAATAACCTTTGAATATGTCACAATACAAAGTCATTCTGTACAAATGAACAACTAAGTTAAAGTTCATTCCTATAGATGTGTGTATATATATATATTGAATTCTTCATTTGATCTATCCAAATCATGAGTTTTAATTTTACTTCTTAAATAGAATCTAAATCTCCAAAATTTCACAAAAACTCTTCAAGAATACACCAAGTAATGTCTGACAATTAAGAGGTTCGGTCATAACAACTAAATTAATGTTTTCATATATATATATAAAATTCCTGTAGACTAATAATATCTTCATAAATCCAACTCAAAACATGTATACTCATCTAAAACATCAAAAATCACTCGGTTCTCAACAAATCTTTGGCCATGCATGGTTTCCCCTCCAGCCAAGACCAGTTCGACCAACAAAGACCCATCAACTCCGACCATGCACAACCCACCATCACCATCATCCGTCACCGCCAGGAGCTCACTACACAACTAGCGAAATCACCCACAATCGAGAAGACCCAATTTCGCCCAGCACCACCGCCACGGCTAACCATCTACAACCACCTCCACCAAGGAAGACCCACCCAAATGGGTCTCTATTTCCTCTATTGTCAGACATCCACCAATGCGGTGGCACCAGTGATTCTCGTGAACTTGAGTTGGGTTTATGTTCTTCAAATGCAGGTTGGTTTATGTTCGAACCCAAATTGAAAACCAGTGAGGAACAACCACTTGTCATCCATGGAAATAAAGACTACCATAAATCAATTTACAAGACATACCAAATAGAACCCACACAAATTCTCTCTCTCAAGATTCTCACCGGAAGCAATGGCCACCTCTGTTCACACAACCATCTCCATCCATCTAACTCAATCAAACCTCTATTAATTTGGCGCTCTGGACGTTGAAGTGGTCGAAGAGAAACAATTCCTTGGATCCACTAGTGGCAGCTATCGATCGACTCCTCCAATTGATAGCATCACCAGAAGTGGCCTTAACACTGTCACTATGGGCATTTTGGGTATGTTCAAAGGGTAAAATCAAAATAAAACTATTACTTTAAGTCCAAAAGTGGTCAGAGGGGGGTATTCGCACCTTATTACAAAAATAGGGACTAACATAGCTCTTTTTAAAAAATAAGGGATGTTTTTGCACAAGTGGTATATCACAGGGGGAATTTTCGCATTACCCAAATTAAAACCTGGAAAGAAAAAAAATCCAATCAGCAACATTGTTTGTCAAATAGTCGAATAAAAGGAATGACCATTGCTTGGATCTGAAACTAAGAACAACTCTCTCAAAGCCTGAATAATTCTACCGTATTTTATTAAAATAATTACAACTAATTTTCATCATATTTGTCATTCATAATACTAAATTTATGAAAAATATGTAGTGAGTTTTCTGGTTACTTTAAAATTTTTGTTCTTCGGTAATGCAATTAGTATATTCTTACTAATTCACAATTATGGAGGTTTGTAGTTTGATGATAGTTCATGTTTAGTCTATAATTTATTCAAGTATGTATGCGTGACACATTAACAATCTCCCTTTTTAATATGAATTTTTTCTTTATATTTTGATGACTAAGAAGAATAAAATTTACTTGAAAATTTAAAATAAAAGAGTCAACTCACACATTCATGTCATTTTTAATGGCTTCACTAAGAGATCTCACCTAATTCCTGAGATCATATTGAGCAGACTCTAAGGCTATGTTTGGTATAATAAGAGAAAAAAGAAAAAAAAAAAATGATAGCTGATAACCTCTCATAGTATTTGGTTAAATTCATGAAGGAAAAGAAAGAAAATGATGCTCATACACTTAATCATGTTTGGAAAAGAAAGGAAAAAAAATATTTTAGGAAATTTATTACTATACCCTTTCATATTTAAAAGATAAATATATATATAAGAAGTGATAAGACAAATATAAAGATTGTGTTCAACATCATTCAAGTCAAAATTACAATTTAAAAAATAAAAACAAAGAAACGTTTAAAGAGAGTAAAAATATACATTAAAAGACTTAAATATGTAAAGGTATATGACTAAGATTTTATTTTGATGGCTAAAACATAAAATTCTGGGATTTTCTTTTTCAACGTATTAAAATTGAACTGATGATGGACTCAAAAGCAAAAAAGAATTAATAGAAAAGTATATCTTTACTGTTTGAATAAGTACCATTAACATGAAAAGTTAAAGTGGGAAAACAAGCGCTCCATTGGCTCTCGGATCCACAGGTAGAAGCTCCACACTGATCCTGTTGGCTACTGGATTATAAGGTAGGCCCATTTGTTCTGGCCCACAAAAATGTACCCATCAGGGTTCTGTGTCATCCAATTCATTTCATTTAGAAGGAAAGATATGAAAAGGGTTGGCTGCTGTTTGAAAAAATTGGTGTTGTGTGTCAGCTACAGCGTACATTAGTGTTGAATTAACACAAATGATTCGCTGTATTCCAATAAAGCTCATTTTAGCATTATTCTTGAGAGATGAAATTTGGAAATTGAAAGAAAATGATAATATCTTCTTCTGTTTTTAAATATGAGAAATAAGTTATATAAGCTAACCTTCTATGCAGCTGACCGACAAGTAAGTGAGATCTATCACATGTTCATATTGACATTACATCCAATAATGGCAGAAAGTTTTCAAATACAGTACCAAAATATGATGGTTACATATTTTACTTGTAGAAAATACTTGCCTAAGGAAAACTCCAAACCACTTGTGACATAATAGTAGTTTAACAAAATGTGTTAGTTAAATTTTAAATATGTAAAGGGAATGAAAAAAAAAAAAATAGTCATAAACTTACATTTTATTCATATTAAAATTGATGGCTAATGAGTTTGGATAAAACCGTCAAAAATTCAAAGAGGCACGTTAAAGCAATTTTTTGATACAGTTTGTGAGTGTGTTATGATTCGAATAGACTTTGTTTAATTGATAATAACCAAACTCACACGCTAGTATATTGGTTTGATACTGATGTATGATTGTTTTTCAGTCAAATTTATTTATTTAGGGTTCTAAAATTGCGTATTCTATTTTTTGATATATTTTAAAAAATTTATTAGATGTCAAATTCGAATTATTTTAATTTTTGGTAAATAGTAGTTTTTAGTAATTAAATTTATTTATTTTATTTTTCAGAACTTATCGAGAAAATTGAATTTTAAGCAATTTTCTTTTACGGCTAATTTTTTAAGTTGTTGGGTGATTAAGTTTCTTATTCCGTTATAAATATAAATTTTCTTTTGTCTATCCATTGTGTAATAAAAACTGTTTAGCTTCGGCTTCGTCAAAAATTCAAAAACAACATTATTGGGTCAAATTAGTAGACAACACTGGTAACGAAATTAATAGATGTAACAGATGTTGTAATAGATGTAAAGTTTCTAAAAAGCTTTAATGACGTTAGCAAGTTTGGTCATGCCAATTAATAAACACAACTACATCTACAAAGAGAAAAAATGTTGAAAGCAATCAACTCCATCTGTCTCTTCCACCGAAAAACACTCTCACACACGCTCTCTCTCTCTCTCTCTCTCTCTGTTACATTTAAGTTCGGTAAAAAAATCAATCTGGTGGTGGGTGAAAACGTTTTTATCGTATTTAGTAACTAAGTAACTAATAGCGAGTGAAAGTGCATGACAGTGCTACAGAGATACACCAGTATATAATTATATATTTAATTAATCATTTATTCCTCTGGTTCTTTTTCTTTTAACTCTCCTAGAGGCAACAGTGAATACCAGGATTCGACAAAAAAGGATTATAAATGAAGAAAGATGTGAAAATAACAGAGACTCTGAGATGGAGAGGTGAGAGAAACAGAATCCATTATCTTCTCCGGCCACTCATACAGTCATTTGCGTTCTAATTACTAACTATATATTATCATTATACAAATCACAGTCCATCTTCTTCTCCTCAGCTAGTATTGCAGCATACTATCTCCTAAGTGCGCATTGGACAAGAAACGAAGCAATTCAGTACATTGTCTTCAAGTAAACCCAATACGACATTATTTTGGATCTTCGCCAAAATGGTCCTCTGGACAGTCTGGACCTGCATTGTCCTAATCTTCCTTCTGAGCTCAATTTCTCCACTTGGTTCAGCAATGCTCAACCTCACTCTTCCAGGTCAACACCCCAACCCTGAAGCCGTTGTTCAAGATGTCCAAAGGTACAAAATGGAGTCTTTTCTTCATTTTCGCTCTTCTGATCACTTTCTTTCTAAATTCCAAAATATGGAATACCACTGTTTCTTCATATTACTAATTAATTATCTGGGTTGCTGCGCTGTGCTTTTTCGATTTGTTTGTTTGGTTTACATCATTTTCACACTAGCCTCTTCTTTTATGCTCTATGTTTTTCTTATACGTATATACATAGTATTTCTACATTTTTACAAGCTTTTTGTAAGTTCAAATCCACTAAGCCCCCCTGTTCATTAATATATATTATAGATATATCCTCTTCTTTTACATTTTTTTTCTCTCCTTTGTCTATGAATTTCCTTTTTCATTTTTTTTTTTGGGTTATGTGCTCATTTGTTTGTTTTGCCTCCTTTTTTGGGGGGTAAATTTTGCAGATTTTTGTATCCGGTTAGATCTGCATTTTGGTTTTTCTTTCAACTATTGTTATTATTATTATTACGATAATTTGATCGTTTGGCCATAAAAGAATTGGAATATTAATTTTCTGTCTCTAACCACTTAGAATCCAATAAAGTATGCAGCTGCTTTTTTCTTTACTTTTTTATAATATACACATTCGTATACATAAAAGGGAAATGTATATGTACATAAATACAAAAAATAATGTCTGTACAAGGACTGTCATTAATTATGGAGTACTACGTAATTTGTTGCAGAAGAGTAAATGTTTCACTGTCAAGAAGACAAATGCTGTCATACGACAGCAGTGAGCAGTCCATCACTACGTCGTGCCTCACCGGCAACCCCATCGACGACTGCTGGCGCTGCGACCCCAACTGGCAGCTCAACCGCCAGCGTCTCGCCGACTGCGCCATCGGCTTCGGGCAGTACGCCCTCGGCGGAAAAGGCGGCCGCTTCTACGTCGTGACCGACTCGTCCGACCACGACGCCGTCACACCCCGCCCGGGCACTCTCCGGCACGCCGTCATCCAATCGGAGCCCCTCTGGATCGTCTTCTCCAGCAACATGCTAATCAAACTCTCCCAAGAACTCATCTTCAACAGCTACAAAACCCTAGACGGGCGTGGTGCTAACGTGCACATCGTGGGTGGTGGGTGCATCACCCTCCAATACATCAGCAACGTGATAATCCACAACATACACGTACACCACTGTTACGAATCGGGCGAGACAAACGTGCGGTCGAGTCCAACCCACTACGGGTGGAGAACCAAATCGGACGGTGATGGGATATCGATATTCGGAGGGAGGGACATATGGATTGATCATTGCTCGCTTTCGCATTGCAAGGACGGTCTGATTGATGCGGTGATGGGGTCCAGTGGGATCACTATATCGAACAATTACTTTTCTCACCATGATGAGGTGATGTTGTTGGGTCACAGTGATGATTATTTACCGGACTCAGGAATGCAAGTGACCATAGCGTTTAATCATTTTGGTGAAAAGCTGGTTCAGAGAATGCCAAGGTGTAGACGAGGGTATATACATGTGGTAAACAATGATTTTACGCAGTGGGAGATGTATGCCATTGGAGGAAGTGGTAATCCTACCATTAATAGTCAAGGGAATCGCTATACCGCTCCTAAAAATCCCTTTGCCAAAGAGGTATATATATATATATATATATATATATATATATATATATATAACTGTGCATCATTGTAATTGTGTCTGTGCATACGTTGAATATATTATTATACCCTCCTAATTAATTTTATTATTTTGAAATCTATCCAATAATACCTAATAATCTACTTTAATAGAGAATAATAATAATTGACTTATTTTACTGTAATTGTTTGACTAACTATTCATGTAAGTAAATTAGTTGGAGTTACTGTGTATCTTACTTTTGCATTGGATTCTCTGCTAATTTACTGTGATGCGAGTGATTAAAGAAATATAGAGAGAGGAGTAGGACCTAACATGGTGGTTTGGTGCGGTTGGTGGGCAGGTGACTAAGCGAGTGGAAACAGGGGAGGATAAATGGAGGGGTTGGAATTGGAGGAGTGAGGGGGACATAATGGTAAATGGAGCCTTCTTTGTGGCATCAGGAGAAGGTGTAGAGGTTAAGTACGAGAAGGCCTACAGTGTGGAGCCTAAATCCGCTTCATTCATTCACCAGCTCACCACACACGCCGGTGTCCTCGGTTCCAGGTCTCTCTCTCTCTCTCTCTTTCTCTCTCCTACGTGCACTTTTCTCTTTTTCTTTTTCTTTTTCTTTTTCTCTCTCTTTCTTTTCCCTTTTACTTTCACTAATAATATATCACCAGTAAACCCTCTTTTACCGTTTTATCTTTTTCATTTACCACGATCCCTTGATTGATGATTCCCTTCAAACAGAGATGTAAATTTGTTCTGGGCTGGCCCAAAATTTAGTTTTCTGGGCCTGAAAGCCCTGAACCTTTACTAAATCAAGCCTTGTTTAGTTGAGGGCCTCAAACTAGGACTATGTTAATTTGGGTCATACCTGTTATTTAAAGATGAGTTTAGGCTGTGCCTAGGTCCACCGGACCACCTCATTCATTCATCTTGCTCAAACATTTCAAAACATGTACTATATATCAAATGCCAAGTAGCACCAAGGTATAGCTATATAAGCATGGTATTAGAGAGAGATATATAGAGGACATGAATTGATTTAATTCTTCAAACAATAGATATAACATGTTGCAATAATGAATCAGTGCGCTTGTTTAACCCCTGCTTTATGTATGTGTATGTGTATGTGCAAGTAGTATAAAGAGGGTTTTGTAATGTGCAGAAGCAACAAACTGGGCAAGTGGAGTGCAAACAGTGGTGATGGGAATATTTTAGGGGCAGATCCATCGGAAGACAACAACGAAAATGAAAATGAGGATGATATGTACGGAAGCGATGCAACACCACCACCTTCCTCTAATTCCATAATTTTCTCCATTGTAATTGCATTGTCATCCTCCTTGTTTCTCTATGTCACCACAACATCAACATCCATGCTGTTGTAGTATCAAATTAAAAGAAACGTATCTTCCAATTCCCACTTACATCACTTCTCCTAACAGTAAACCCTCACCTGTCATATATATATATATATATATATATATATATATATATATATATAGCAACCCTGCAAAATATCCTCATTCCCAACAACTTAACACAAATTAGGAAGCAATTAAATTTCTTGCATGCACGAGTGAGTTCTAAAAATGTAAATTGTTGACACTGTTTATGATATACATGAGCACAAAATCAAAGAAAGCAAGAAAGTATTCTGCAAATAATAGTTAGGACCCTCTTGACATGCATTCACTGTTTAATTATTGTTACACAGATGTTTGTCACTCAAACTGCCTAAAGTATATACAAACACAACTCTTCAATATGGAAATGGAAGAGGAGAGAGTATTTTTAAGTTTTAATCCATCTATTTTGATAATTGTATTTTTCTAAAATAAAATGAGTGGTTACTCAACTTTTCTAAACTGTTGCAATTCACAGTGCCATTTTATAAAACTTAAAGTGTATGAACCAAGTAGAAGATTGTTAGAATATTTTAAATAAATAAAATATTTTTATTTGTGATCCTATGCACTATTTTCTAAAATTAGATTGCAATGTAATTATTGTTACTTGATGGGTTGGGGTTATACTAGTCAATTATGGTCTAATTGATAGTATAACATTTACACCATTGGATTGTAGTTTTTCAACTTTATTTGATAGAATTTAATCCTAACCGTTGATATCTACGTTTCCATGATAGGAAGGGAGACTTAGGTATTTATTTGTAGAGAAGTCATCCCCTTGTTGTTATTTATAAGGGTTTCAAAACTCTTATTCAACCCTATCGTACGACAATTCTCATATGGGGGTAGTGCACTCTAAGGAATCCTTACTCAAATGTATTATACAGTTTAATCTTCAATTAGATATGTCAGTTAAATCTCCTCTATAATTATTGCAGTATTATTTTTTTTATTTCTACAAGTTGAGTATGGATTAAATTCTAACACAAAGTTCTCTCATTTTTCATTTCTTCTTCTTCTTCTTCTTTTATTTATTTATTTATTTTTTTGCTTCTTAAAATCCTTCTTTTTTGCACCTACGTATGATGTATGTATTGCAACTTTTTTTCTCTTTCTTATTCTATTTTTTTCTTCTTTTTTAAATTTATTAATGTAATTTTTTGAACTCAATGTGTGTATTTTATATTTTTGAATTTTCTTTACTGTATTTTTTTTTTTGCAAATAATGACATACTATTTGAATCTTGATAAATGCGCCGTTACTGCATTTCTATTTTTTGAATTACTGTCTTGTTGTACTATATATTAGGCGTCACGTCATCATGTTAGTTGAAAAAAAATACTCTATCGTGTTCAATATGCCTCCCTTAAAATAGATTTTGGGCTCCGTTAATGTTTTTATTGAGGCCGAAAATTAGAGGATAGTTGCCTAATGTGACATAGATAATGAGACTATCATGCATTACTTTCAAAATATAAAGATCCGTTGGCCTTCGAGAACAGTTGTAATTGTATTCAATAGAAATATTACCAATCAATATTTTGGCTCTTTTATTTGTAAGTATTTATGTTTCTTATACTATTCCTTGATTAGCATATTATTTTGCAATAATTTTTTTTCTTCTTATTTGTCTTTTGATTTGAATAATTTATGTTGATTTTGATTTTATTTTTTTGTATCAAGAACAATGTGCCCCCTAATATGAAATCTTGTATCTGTCTTTGGTTAGTCTAATAGTATAACATCTCTTTCCTTAAAGAGGGGGTGAGGGGTTCGAGCGTTGTAGTGGACAATTTGTGAAATATGTTGGAAAGTACGCACTTAACAAAAGAAAAAAAAAAAATTGTTTTTCCTGATATAATTGGAAATTCATCTTGGCACAGGAACAACACACCACTGTTGCTTTCTTTTAATTCCAATGTATTTTCTTTTTCTAACTGCCTTTACTATCCTTGTTATTTTTATGCCACCACAACATCCATTTCATTGTAGGGAATAGGGATGGCCTTAAAGAAGACACCATCTTTTATATTTTTCTCCCGATGTACAACTCTTCCACAATAACCCTGTTTTGAATTCTACAAAACCTGCAAATTGTGCTTATTGTACATTTATGCTGTTTTACATCTTTGTAAGTTTTTTTTATGCAACATTTTTTTTTGGGGTGTGGGGGTAAAAAAGGCATATTAAAGAAAAAAAAAATACAAATCCTTCCATTGCCTAATAAAATTTGGGAATATTATATCAAAAAAGTTGAATTTATCTATTAAAACTCAAGTGACAAATACCAGAAAATACCAGAAAAAAAAAGTGAAATTCAATGACCCAATATTTGTTATAATACAAGAAGGAGCCATTTATTTTCCACTAGAATAGCTGGAAAACATTTTCTGTGATAGAATAAACTGATTGGTGCCAGAATACTATAAATATGAGCAAATTCATATGTTTAATTCCAGTAAGATACATTTTATTACACCTTGGTAGGTGGGTTTCATGGCTGAAAACCTCCTCTGAGAAATTCTTGATATGGGTCAAAAGTGGATTAGGTTATTTCCTATAGATATTGCTAAGGCCAAGTGGTTTAGGTTATTCAACAGAACCTAAAATCACTATAATTGATTTTATTTTTTCTCCCCACAAATCCAAGAGAGTGTTAAAAGACATGAGGCCCTTATTATATTTGGGAATGATATGTTACTATATTAAGATGATCCTTACATGGTAAGAAAAGAATGGCCTAAAGAGATCATTGTCTCCACTAGAAAAGGAAAGTCTCTGTTTTTCATTTTTATACTAATATTATATTATGAACAACTTGTTGTAACTGAGCCACTAATTAGAAACTAGTGTACAAGACAGATGGATAGAAGATGATGATGTAGTTCTCTTCTACTTACTGGTCATTTTTAATATTGAACACATTGTTTGTCACTAAGGGTCTCTAGTTGCATGCTTTTTTACTTTATATCCATATTGTCTGAGATACAAACTTAAAACTAGTCTTAGATCATCCATATGGATAGAAGATGATGTAGACTGGTAGGTTGTGATGATATCATATTAATTCATCATATGGGACAATTTTAAAATGGGAAAGGATTTAAGGATAATGATTATCTTCTTACAAGCATACAAAATAAGCATGGGCAAGTTCATTTCATGTATCTCTCTATCCCAATTCATAATATAGTTGCTAAATGGAAAACATTATCTTCTTCTTTGTCACTACACTTGACCAACCCAATGACCTATGAAGATTACAAGGAGTATATATTAATTCAAACTTTCCTAGCTAAATACTGGAAAAAAGAAAGATCATGCATTTCAAGGGTTCTCATAATCTGAATGTTCAAAATGACACTTCACACCCTAAAACATGCCAGTTTAGGTGTGCAACATGAACAGGACAAATGATGCTAGATACACACACACACACTATATATATATATATATATATGGGGAACTTACACACACTATATACCGAATTGCCAGCTCCAAGATACTATGCTGGGAAAGAAACAAATTTCTTCAACTTGATATAGGATGTCTTAAAATTGAAATATGAACCCAAATAGTAGTGCAAGTGTTAGAGGGGTCTTCTTTATCTCACATTGGATCCGAATAAGAAAGAAAATGAGTATAAATGTACGAATAGGCAACATTAACCAATAACTTAAGTTTTTGGGTCATTGTCTAGAGTTTTGCCTTCTTCGCAATCTTTGATGCTTTGATGTTTCAAATTGGCACAGTACTCCAATTCATTGGGGGTCGGACTGCACACCTTTTGTGACCTTAGGGGCTGTAAACCCTGCATGTTCTCACGATCATAATGATTTTGACTCACCTGTATATCTATTGCACATAGTTTCACCACCATGGACATAGTTTCACCACCAGAATAGAGAGAATTTTATTATGCCTTTTGTTGGATTAGTTCACAGATTCTTTATTTTAGACATACATATTTAAGAGCAATGTTACACATCATGAAATTATTTCATGAATTTTTATCATGAATGATGTGACAATTAAATGGTGAGTTAGTATTGGTGAAATTTTTCCTATACACAGAATCCCAATGATATTATCACCTGTCACATCATTCATAATAAAATTTCATAAAGTTTAGCATTTCTCCATATTTAAATGTGAATGTTTGGTTTTACAGCTTTTGAATGATCTCTCTTTTTTTGGTGCACTTCTTATTCCTTGTCGGTGCTTCTCTTGGCTATTGAGCTGAAATATGGAAAGGAAAATTAATCCAAATAATCCCATTGCAGGAATATAATCATAGCTAAAAAGATCGAAGGTGATTAAATAACAAAATAGGTACATTTATTTTTTATTTTTGAACATGAGAAATTGATACAATTACTGATAACTCTATAAACAGTTTATTTTGCTATTCACGTCTCAAAGCTCAACAGTTACAGTTTATCCATGTCCCAGAGGGAACCTGATGAATATTCCCATACAGTACTAGCGTTGCTATCTTCAGAGGTCCATGTCGGATACGAGTCGAAACTGCAATAGTCCTCTTGATGTATCATTTGATCACTATGTTCTTGTGACCAACCTGACATCCAATCTGATAACTGCATTTCGTATGGCGAACTAACTGATACAAAGTTTGATAGCTCAACTTCATTCGAAGAATCAACGGAGATTCCCAAAATATCATCATCCTTGTCCTTAATTGGAACCAAATGATCTTGTTTGACATCGTTAATAACACTTCCAAAGTTTCCTGTATGTATAACATATATCGATCAGTCAGAAAAATAAACATAACTAAGCAATAGCAATAAAAACACGGAATTAAGCAGAGAAATTTGCAGTACCACACCTTGTTCTTGAACTAGTTCTTTCTTTCTCAAATGACTTCTCCAGTAATTCTTGATCTCATTATCTGTTCTTCCTGGCAATCTTCGAGCAATTCTTGACCACCTACAAAAGTGTATATATATGTAAACAATCACCATTCCTTGGTGTAATATAGTTATATATATATATGAAGTCAGCTGTTACGTACTTACTTGTTACCCCATCGCTGGTGAAGTTGAATAATGATCTGCTCTTCTTCTTCACTTATACGACCATGCTTAAGATTTGGACGCAGATAGTTTAGCCACCGCAACCTACAACTCTTGCCACTCCTCCTCAAGCCTGCAAATTAGTCAGCAACTTCCATTAACAAGCTCACTACTTGAAAATTAACCATTACTTAATTACATTTTGGTTCATATATAATTTGGATGCATGCAATGAAAAATAATTATATATATGCATATAATTATATATATACCTGATGCTTTTGCTAGCGAATCCCACCTTCGCTCCCCTAAAAGCGCAACAATGGCAGTCAATTGCTTATCTTCTTCTTCGAGCCAAGGCCCTTTACGCAATTTTTCTTCTTGTTGCATGGCTAGTACTTGATAACCTATTGTTGGCCGGTGTAACTAGCCTTCTTATACAAGTTGTACACTGTGGCAAAGGGTAGGGGAAAAGCTAGCAAAAGAGAGTGCATGATCCAAAAGATAATCTTACTTGTCACCTACCATAGGTGTTGTCCACTAGCTAGTTTGTGGCAACTCCACCATTGGTTTACATTACATGTATGTATTAATTCATCATGCTCATGAGGTCTCTCAATTAGGTCATATATGGATTTTAATATTGTTGTTCCATGAGAATGGATTGAGTTCTATATATACATACATACACATTCCCTTTAATTTGCATCATCATTTCTGGTCTTGCATGCACAAGTTCTCTTTCAATTATACTACTATCAATACCAACAACTGAACATATTGTAGTTCGGATATAGTTTTTGTTTTATGCGTTACAAAAGCATCACAAATTAATACCTCATTAATTAGTGTACGAAAGAAAGAAAAAAAAAAGAGTAGGTGGTCGGCTTAAGCTTGATTTAATTGGATTATGCTCCTAGGTTAAAATTAATTTCAGGTTACACTTGGGTTGAGTTTGGGTTATTACTATTTTAATAATAATAATAATTAATCGTAAAATTGCAAAAGATCCACTTATACTGCATATGGCTTTTCCGGCTAACCCCTTAAATTTCATGCCAAATCAATGTAAAAGTTTCAAATTGACCCCTTGCTGTTAAATTATTGTGACAATATAATTAGTGAAATTACCAAAATGATCTTATTTTTTAAAATAAAATAAAATTTGATAATTTAGTGTGATCCAAAAGGGTATAGTGGCCATTTTCGCTTAATAAATGGATTCTTTGTTAAAGTTTTAATAGTAACTTGTCTATAAAGGAATAATTTGGTATTGTTTGATAAAAATGAAAATTTTAAGAGCCGAATCTTAAGAGGTAGGTGTAGATTGATAATTTAAAAAAAAAAAATTTGAAAATTTGAAGTGTTCAGGTTGGTGTCACTTAAAATTTTGATTCATTTTAAAGACTACTCGAATCCATCGAGACACAAGATTGGGCTTTGGTTAGATTCACCCTAATTGCATCAAACTTCAAGAGTCCTTGCCCTGGTCAGGCCTCAAGCAAGACCCAATTGAGTATTTTCTTTCACTACTCAACCAGACGACTATAAGAAAAGTTGTACAGCGAACAGCGAACGAACCAAACTGTCTTCTACACGTTGTCGATTTGTTTTCGTTTGTCAACTCACTGCAGTGTTACTGGTAAATGCAAATGATATCGAGTTCACTAAACCATCACCTGCGATTACCCCCTCCAACTTTTCCCGTCGGTAAGTTGTAACTTTATTTGTTCATTTGATTTATTTTGTTTTTACTTATTGTATAATCCGAACTCATACTTGGTGTATTATTACATCGAATTAGTTGTGACAGAGCAGCTCTGTTATGTGTTTTTTTTGTCTATCTACATATGTTAATTTGTTTGTGGGTTCATACTCCACACACTGTTTGATGAAATGCCTCACTGTCTTCACCACCCTGACTATCCCGTTTGGTTGTTGAGAAAATTAGGAAGACGAAGAAGAAGAAAATCGACCACTTTTTTCGAATGTTTAAAATTCAATTCTTGAAACTTAATTCATGGGAGCCTAATGCATACTTGGTTTAATTGAATTCCTTTTTCTTTTTCTTTTTCTTTTTCTTTTTTCTTATCTAAAGACAACAAGAACTAGAGAAGTCTCAACTTGTGTTTGGTATTTCTAATGGTTTATCTTTAGAACCTACACGATAAGAATTCAATACGGGTTTTGAAAAATAAGTTGTGATACACTATTATTTTAGGTCTCTCACTGATAAATTAAAGTGCAGATAACAAAAATATAATGCCTCCATATAATGGTTGTCATTAACAGAATGGTTGTCATCCCTCCATATAATGCTCTCCATCATCCCTTTATATAATGCTCTTCATTTTTGTTGTACAATTTTTTATTATCAAGGATAATGAATAACATTGTATGTAGGAGATACCGCGTGTCAAAATTGCCCCAGATATTGTAGACTCTCTCCATCTAATGAAACTGTTAACAAAAGACAATGCGACTTTTTTTATTGTCCAGTTTAAAAGCTAATGAAATTAATTAATTTTTTTAAAAAACAGAGAGTTGCATTTATTTTTCAGCTAAAGAGGGAAAGGGAAGTTCACTGAAGTGTTCTGTATTATCATTTTATTTTTTTTAGACAGAATCTTCAAAATGAAAAAAGTTGTTGGATTGATAATGCTAAAATTTTTCAAAGATACTATTAAGCGGGCAAAATGGGTGCTAAAACATCAATCTGTCCAATAATAAATGAATTTTGGTGATTTATTTTTGTGGGCAGGTCAAAAACTGGTTGAATAAAAATATACCCATTAATTCAAGGGTTATATGGGTTCAACTAGGGGTGCAACTTGGGTTGGGCAACTCGAACCCAACCCGAGTCTAATCCGATTTTTTATAGATTTGGGCAACTATTTTTATAATTAGGGTTAGCTTGGGTTGAAAAATCTCAACATGAATTTAATTAGAGTTGGGCTTGGATTGAGGTGCCAACAACTCGAGCCCAACCCGAATCCGGATTGTAATATTATTTTTATATATATTTTTTATTTTAAATATATTATATATAATATTCGATAACCTTTTTCTTTTCAACTTCCTTTATTTAAATCTTAATTTATTGTATTTTAACACTTTGGATAATCAATTTTTCAAAATATTGTTTGTAAGTTTTTAGAAATTTGCATAAAGTTCTTAATTTTTTATGTGTTTAGGATTAATCTAATGTGAAACTTATTGAAGATCACTTTAAATTTTTAATATGAAGATTAGTGATATAGATAACCTTAATTAACCCGATTTTTTAATCCAAAATTTTAAATCGAGTTACAAATTCAAGTTTAAAAATTTAAGAATGAATTAGGCTAGAATTGAAAGTAGGGTTAAAGATTCAACATTTCATACGATGAAGCCTATAAGATTGAGTTCGAGGTGTATCAGTGACCCACGCGAGTTGTAGCCCCAGGTTCAACCCATATTTACCCGTCAAAAGGTGATTTCACTGGTACCCGTATCCAACCAACGCGTAATGAGGGACGCTGCCCCTCTCTCTCTCCCTCCCTCTTTCTCTCTCTATCAAAGGTGGTGCCCTTCGTGGCTTGGGAAGAGCAGAGACTGGACCTTGGTTCCATAGCCCGAACCTTTGGTCTGGACCCTTGGACGTTGAAGCTTAATGGCCAGTTTGTAAGCAGAGGCGTGGATCTCATCGCCTCATCGGTCTGGACGCTCGAGGTCTATCCGCCGGAACCACAGACGTTGATGCCCTCATCGTCGATAGCAAGCTCTCCAAGCTCAGAATATGCGTAATAAGCCCTCTTACCCTTTTCCAGGAAAGTATTTGTTCTTATTAATTTTGCTGGGTTAGTCTTGAAAATAGTTTACAAGAATTGAAATTATTGGCTGGGTTGTTGTAGAGATTAAACTAAGGGGTTCCTTCACAATATATGAGTAGTTCAGACATTGAAAAAGGAATGAAGGTAATTGGCATGAGCATAAGTTAGAGGAATCTTGCTAGGGTTTACAGAGCTGAGTGAACGAGGGATTGAGAGAATAATGGAGATTGTAATTTTTGCGTTGGATCTGTTTGACCCGGATCCAAACCCGAACTCGGATCCGACTTATGTTTTGCCTTCTGCTATCTTATATTGTATGATGCCATGATAAATTAGAGTAAAAGAAGATTAATTCCAAATATTTTATCTTTATGGAGAGATTAAGGATACAATTTGGATCATTGAAAACGAGTCGGATCCTTTGTACAAATGGGTCAAATTTTATGAATAGGTCGTGCTTTTTGTAAGCTGGGCAAAACATTATTAAATTATTATTTATATCTTTTGTTAGATATTAGCCAGGAGAATATTGTTTTTTTTTTATTTCTAGGAAAAAAATATTTGTTTCTAGGTAAACGGGTCGGGTCATTGTGTACGCGTCGGGTTGTATAAATAGATCGAATATGATGGTGCAATTGACCCGACCCATATTGGACCTGCTACAAGCAGGTTGAATATGGGTAACAACCCATATTCGACTCGGTCCAAACCCGCCCATTTTGCCAGGCCTAGATACTATAATTTCCTTTTGAGTACCAAATTATTGGTTATACACATTTTTGTGTAGCGTAGGGTAATCCATACCTCTATGTCATTTGTTTCTCGTCAAAATTAGACTAGTCAATGGATCAGATTCTGATCCGAATTCGATTCGATTATTCGGATATAGATTGAATAAAAAATCCGATAATTCGATCATGATTCGAATTCGATAATTCGATACCTTAACAAATCGGATATGGATTAGAGGTGATCCGATCAGATAGTGATCCAATCCAAATAAAATTATATATATATTTATATATGATCATATATCAACCATTAGATCTTTTTTGATTTAATTAGAAAAGACAAATCGCAATCTTATATATACATAATTAAGGTGTTCTCACATACATAATAATAACTCTCCATGGCTTAAGATGGCAAAATGGGCGGGTTTGGATTAGATCGACTATGGCCTGATCAAATATGGGTTGTGACCCATATTTAACCCATTACAAACAGGTTGAATGTGGGCGGGTTGAATATGGGTCGGGTCAACCCATCAAACCATATTCGACCCAATCAGGCTCAAGCCGATTAGGCCAACATGAGCTCAGATTAATGGGTCGGTCCGACCCAAATTATTTAATCCAACCCAATTTGGATAAACGAGCCGATCTGACCCAAATTAGTTAGCCCAACTTGGCCTAGATAAACGGGTCGATCTGACCCAAATTAGTTAGCCTAACCAAGTCTAGATAAACGGGCCGACCCGACCCGACCCGAACTAGTGATCCGAAAAACAAGTCAATCCAAACTCACCTAACTCGACTCTCTCTCTCTTTCTTTCTCTATTTTATTGGTTATAAAGATTTAAAATTTGTAATTTAACATGCTAACATATCAAACCCGAAAGAACAAATTTTCATTGACCCACTAATAAATGGTACCGGTGATGATTTGGGTGAAGAGAAAGAGAGGGGGAACATTTTGACCCATGAATAAATGGATTTATTTTGACCCAACCCATTTTTAACCCGCACATTAAAATAAGTCACCCAAATCCATTTATCATTGGGCGGGTTGGCGAGTTAGAGCCCATTTTGCTAGGCTTACTGAATACGCACTCAAATGGAATGAAACTTCAGAACTGTGATGAAAAAAAAAAAAGGTAACTTCCAGAACGATGGAGAGAATCGAAGGGGAAGGGAGAGTGTTGGTAGACCGTATCTCTCTTTGCTTTTGTTTTATACTCATACTTTATTCATATATAGATATAGATATAGGGTTTGGTTGAGCTCAGATCTTTTATAATCAGCAATGGAAGTGATTACAGAGGGAAAGAACAACATCAACATCAGTGATCGACACAAAAAATCATATCCAACACCATGAAACCCTTGTTTTCTGTGTCAATCTTGCCAAGGTATTTTTTGATCTCTCAATATACATGCTGAGATTTGGTGTTTAATTTCCTGTGTGCACCAATTTTTATTTTTTTTATGTATATATATAGCATAGGTTGTTTTTTCCAATTTCTTGATTTGATTTCTACAATATTATGTAAACGGATCGGATTATCAGATATCCGATAAAGTTGATATCAGATATGGATTCAGTCAATGAAAATCTGTCCGATTATCGGATCAGATTGACTATTATGTTTATCTGATTCGGATCGATTGACCATGATCCGGTCCGTATCCGATCCGTTTACAGGTCTAGTCAAAATCATGGTGTTTATATTATGGTTTTGGCATACTTATTGAAGATATGGAGAGTATAGGTGTAGTTTGTAAAAAGTTAGTTCATTACATTCTTGGAGGTTGCCTAATCATTTTCTACTTGGTATGACTATATTTAATTTCTGGGATGATTTAAACATCTTGGCTTAATTTGTTCCTATATTTTATTATTTTCAAATGTTCAATATATTCCAATTAAGCTCATCAGGTACTAAATGGTTCTGTTCATAGTGCAGATTTTGATCGATTTCAGTGCTGAACCTGCAATCGTAATATTTTCAGTGTAGTTATGCCATCTATCAAGAAACTGAGCCATCAGGTGGCTCCTTTATTTTCTGTGCTCAATCCTAGTAAATTCAGTATTGTGAGGGTTTCAAGATACCAACTCCAGGTTTATCGGAGTCATAAGCCTCTCTGTCAGTTCAGTGACTCTTCATTGTCCAATTTAAATATGCAAACTAATCTCTTGGAATTTCACCATAAATTCACCCTTCCTTTACAACCTTTTTCGACTATGGCTGATACTGTCCTGGTCCAGGCTCGAGACCCAGCTAAACTATGCATGGAATTACAAAATGCAATTGATGAGCATAGACTCAGTGATGCGTGGAAGTTGCAAGAACAGCACATGCAGATGGAAGGGTTTCCTAGAAAATCTATTGTGAATAAGTTGCTAACAAGTTTTGCGGAGAGCCAAGACTTTATATGGCTTGAGAAAGCTCATGGATTAGTGGAGCAAGCTTTTGAGGAGAGTAAACAGAATTTGTTAGAGAAGCAGACTCTGATTTTTCTCGCTTTTTCTTTTGCAAGATGTGGATTACCTGTTCCTGCATCAACTGTGCTAAGGAAGTTACTATCAATGGAGCAATTTCCCCCAGTGACTGCTTGGTCTGCAATCTTAGCCCACATGTCGCAAACAGCTCCTGGAGCTTATCTTGCTGCTGAGTTGGTTCTTGAGATAGGTTACTTATTCCAAGATGGCAGGGTGGACCCACGCAAAAAGAGTAATGAACCTTTGATTGCTATGAAGCCTAATACAATTGCGTTTAACATTGCTTTGGCTGGCTGTCTTCTGTTTGGTACTACAAGGAAAGCAGAACAGCTCCTTGAAATGATGCCTCGTATTGGTGTAAAAGCTGACACAACCTTATTGATCATCATGTCCCATATTTATATGAGAAATGGACGAAGAGAAGAACTCAAGATGCTTAAGAGACACATAGATGAAGCCCGTGACCTTCATGATATTCACTTTCGACAGTACTATAATTGCTTGCTTACATGCCATTTGAATTTCGGGGATCTAGAATCTGCATCCCACATGGTTCTGGAAATGCTTCGAAAGGCAAAGGAAGCACAAAATTCTCTTGCTGCCGCTACACTCATATTTGAAGGTGCAGAAAGTGACAAGACAGCACCTTCTGGACAACATTTGAACGATAGAAAATTCCACGAATCAGAGAATCCTCGATTACATAAAAGCTCTTCAATTTCTTATGATGTTTTTTCTAGAGACCGAAAATTTTCAGAACTTGAATCTGAGGCTAAAGACTTACTTGAGATGTCGTTGGTGAAGTTGCAAAGTCAAGTCCAATTGATCACCACAGAACGTGGTATTCTCCAACCCACTGAAAGAATGTATGTGAAATTGGTCAAAGCTTTCCTGGAAGCTGGCAAGACAAAGGATTTGACTGAATTTTTTATGAAAGCAGAGAAAGAAGATTCCCCAGTTTCTGCTGATAATTCGGCCTTGGTTCATGTAATCAATTCATGCATTTCACTTGGATGGTTAGATCAGGCACATGATCTTCTTGATGAGATGCGTTTGAATGGTCTTAGAATTGGTTCTTCTGTATATGGCTCCCTCCTAAAAGCATATTGTAAAGCAAACCGAGCAGGAGAAGTTACATCACTCCTACGCGACGTACGTAAGGCTGGGATCCAGCTAGACTCAAGCTGTTATGAGGCATTGATCCAGTCCCGGGTGATCCAGAAAGATAATCAGGGGGCCCTCAATCTATTTAAAGAGATGAAAGAGGCAAAAATACTGAGAGCCACGGGTAATCAAGAATTTGAGATGTTGATCAGGGGATGTAGAGAGGGTGGTGAAGCAGGTTTGATGGCAAAGCTCTTGCAGGAGATCAAGGAAGGGCAGAGTGTGGATTGTGGAGTTCATGATTGGAATAACGTAATTCACTTTTTCTGCAAGAAGAGATTAATGCAAGATGCTGAGAAGGCTCTTATGAAGATGAGGAGTTTGGGGCATGCCCCAAATGCACAAACTTTCCATTCTATGGTCACTGGATATGCTGCTATTGGGGGAAAGTATATAGAGGTAACGGAGCTTTGGGGTGAGATGAAGAAGGTTCTTGCTTCTTCCAGTGTAATGAAGTTTGATCAAGAACTGCTGGATTCTGTACTTTATACATTCGTCAGGGGTGGATTTTTTGTTCGAGCAAATGAAGTCGTGGAGATGATGGAGAGAGGGAACATGTTCATTGACAAATACAAGTATCGCACTCTTTTTTTGAAGTACCATAAGACACTATACAAAGGCAAGGCTCCCAAGTTCCAGTCAGAAACCCAATTAGGAAAGAGAGAAGCAGCACTAACTTTTAAGAAGTGGGTAGGCTTGTGTTGAAATAAATTTTAGTCTAATATTGTGCCTCTTGAAGCTATTACCCAATGGGCCTTCATTCTATGAAGACATTGACAAAACACTGACAAGGCTACCACTAGTTGTCCATTTTCTCTGTTGGCAGTTTGGCACTTGGTATGGTATTTATATGGATTGGGAGCTAGGATCCTCTGTTCTGTCCTACCGGGTCGATGCTGTACCCGTGCTGTGGTGTCAAACGGCGCCATTTCACAAAGATTTTGCATTTCTACTTGTTTAGAATTGAATGGGCTACTGGTTAGTAAAAGGTAATATTTAGTATTAAAAAAATGAAAAAAAAATTCTTTCCTCTCCTCTCTCTTTTTCACGATAATGAATGATAATCCCTCTTTCAAGCGAACCGACGAATACGCCACCGCCTTTCTTTCTTTCTTTACTTTACACCATCTTTCTTTGTCTTTTCTCATCTTCAAGGTGGCAACACTATTTTTCTCATTCTATTTCTCTATTTGATCTCTCTGTTTTTGTGGTGGCTTGAAGGGAAGACATCCCTAATTCCAGCTCAAGTATTCGATTCTCCCTCTATTATATATTCTCCTGATAATGTTTGAGTTCTTAAAATAAATCTTATTTTTTACACTCTTAATCTAATTTTTAGCATAAGAAACCCTAGTATTCATCACTTTTAAACCTAGTTTTCAATGCTCTTAATCTAAAAATATTACTTTGAAGAAGAATGGGGATAAATATTCCCCAACGATATATAGTTTAAATTTCATTGCTCGAGTCTTTGATTGTTTTTTGATCAACCACAGTGTTTGGAAAGACATTAGCCGGATCAATAAAATCTTCTTTTTCGCTGTAGAGACGGTAGATTTGGGTTTCTATTTTCTTCTGTGTTCTGGTTTTTGTATGTGTATTGAGAATCTGAGATAGAGCGCACAAGATTTGTGCATGATTTTGTGTATTTGGTTTTTGTTTTTGTTTTTTTTGGTTTTGTTTTTTGGTTACAGATTCAATATTTGTTGTTAAATGTAAATGAAAATGGGTTTGGTTCTATTGATCAGGCTTGATTTTAGGATTTTTTTGAGTAAAATGGATTTTCTAGTTTTAGGGGTATTGGTTGCAATCTTGATGAATCTAGCCTCGTTTCCTATTTTTATTTGGTGCCATAAGTTTCATTTATTTTTCTTTCCATTTCTTTTTCACTCTCTCTCCGTATATTTGAGTGTACCAAAGGTACAACCATAAGGTCCATAATCACTTTTGTTGACTGTGAATGCTACAAGATTAGGAAACAATATTGTTTGCAGTGTAAATTTATTTATTCGGATTGGAAAATTTACATGTATATATGGAGAATTCAAGTATGGACTAACCATTGCCCAAAGTATTAGGTAGTATAATAAAATAAGGTTTCTCACTTTATCTAATGATTGAGTAGCTAACTTTAGGTATCTGGAAAATTACTTCTCCTGTAAAAATAAATGTGTGTGTTTGAGAGAGAGATTGTAAGATAAATCACAACACCTTAGAGTTAGAGAAGACAGATCCTATAACCATAACTGGGTATTTGTATTAAACTAAAACAAATGCAAACTGAAAAAGCTGTAATTTTTATAGGTTAAGAAGCAATGAAATTGTAGATAACAGTTTTCCTGGTTGTTTTGAATTAATTTTAGTCTTTTTATTCCATATGTTTTTTTTTTTCTATCAAATTTTGTGAATTTTTCTTACAATTATTGCTGGACACTTGTTTAAAAGAGATCACTTTGTTAGTGTTACTGATGCCCATTTCAATTGAACCTGTCATGTGTTATGGTAACTGGCAAGACATCATTTGTGACACCCATTTTCAATCTCAACTTAGTTTGTCGAAAAAGTAATTCAAGATTCCATGGCAGCGTTATTGGAGCTATCCTTCTGTGACAGGTACTGAAAATATTGGAGCTAGCCACAGGATGGA
Organism: Cornus controversa; assembly: GCA_026545225.1. Lineage (NCBI taxonomy): Eukaryota > Viridiplantae > Streptophyta > Magnoliopsida > Cornales > Cornaceae > Cornus > Cornus controversa. The sequence continues at coordinate 69,907,761 of CM048848.1, read as the reverse complement.
CGATGATACACAGTTGAATTCTTTATATATTTTGATGTTTCAATGTAAAGTGGATTCTAGAATTGAGGCATTATGCACTTGGATTCCAATCATTCTTGCCGGGACAGCTTTTTTATGTTTAATTGTACGTAGGGGTGGCAAATTGGGTGCCAACCCGCCCATATTCGTCCAATTAAAAATGGATATGGGTAACTTATTTTCTTATACGGGTCATAAACGGGTTGGATAAATATAAACCAATTAATTAGCGGGTTAGATGGGTTGAATATGGGTATGGGTACCCATATTCAACCCATCTTCCACCCATAAAACAAAATGTGAATTAAAGTTTCTCTCTTCTATCCAACCTCTCTCTCTCTCTCTTTGATCTCACTTCTCTCTCTCTCTTTCCTTTCTCTCTCTTCGATCCCACCTCTCTCTCTCTTCCCCTTTCTCTCTTTATACTTGGTCAATATTTTTTTAAAAAATATATATATATTTTAGTAAGAATTCAATTTTTTTAAAAAATATATTTTTCCTTTTTAGTAATTATTGTTGAATTTTACCATTGTAATTTCTTAATTAAAAATAAGAAGAATATATAATTTAGACACAAACTATATAGTGCAACAACAATTTTCATTGGAGCATTGTCTATATATATATATATTTATCATTCTTTAGATTTTTTTTATTAATTCCAAAAAAAAAATGACTCATCGAAAGGTCATATATTTTATTTTCTCAACGGTATTTTTATTTTTATTGATTAGTTCCAAAAGACTCAGACTCATCCAAAAGTCACATTCTCTCCCCTTATGCACAGAGTTCATTTTGTATTAAAAAACAAGAATAATTGAATTTTCAAAAGTCACCTTTCTCTATCTACAGAGTCCATTTTTGTGTTTGAGTACATTTCTCAATGTTTTAAATTTTAATTATATTATACGTATTTCTGTGATTTGGTAGGTCATTTTTAAAATTGCCCAATTATGAAGATATAATTGAATTAGTGTTGAAGACCTTTTTCAATTGAAATACTTATTATAATTGTTTGCTTATGTTTTGGTATTTTTTAAAGAAAATTTATGTTGACTAAGTTACTCGAGACTCTATACTCTTTTTTCTCTTTTGCTATAGATTCATAAATGTAATTAAACACTAAATTGCAATTAAATTCTTATATTCTTTTACGCAATCAGTTCTTGGATAAAAAAAATTTGCTAACACCCAAAAATAAACAAACCATATAAATAATATCAGTATGATTAGCAAATTATAGTTTTTTTGTTTGATTATAGACCTTGTGCATTCCATTTTTGTATTTGACGCCAACTACTATCGTGTCTAGTCGGGTCAAATATGGATGACGGGTTGACCCAACCCATATTCAACCAGCCCATATTTGACCCGCAACAAACGGGTTGAATATGGGTCACAACCCATATTCAACCCGCCCATATTTGACCCGGCCCAAACCCGCCCAATTTGCCACCCCTAATTGTATGTAATGTTGCATTTAGTTTTTTTGAATGTATACAGCTTCAAATCTTATTGTATCTTCATTTTAATTGTGTTCAATTAAATGGTTCATTGTATGTTTAAGGGTGTTGAAATGATTAATTGTATGTTCATTGTATGCTCAAGGGTGTTGAAATATATTAACTTGAATGAATTCAAGATTGTGTAGGTATAAGGGTGGTGAAATGTAGATTAAATGTGTTGAAATGTAGGTTTAAGGGTAGGGGAATCTAGATTAATTGTGTTACAAAAAAATAAGGGGGGTGAAATGTAGATTAAATATATTGAAATTTAAGTTTAAGAGTGGTAAAATCTAACTTAACTCTGTTGAAAAATATTAACTTAAATAAATTCAGGATTGTGTAGTGAAATGTAGGTTTATGGGTGGTGAAATCTAGATTAAGCTAAAAATATTAACTTGGATGAATTTAAGATTGTGTAGGTATATAAAGGTCGTGAAATGTAGATTAAATGTATTGAAATGTAGATTTATTGTGTTAAAAAAATTTTAACTTCGATGAATTCAATATTGTGTAGGTACAAGGGTAATAAAATTTAGATTAATGTTGTTGAAAAAATTAAATATGAGTGTATTAAAATAATTTAATTTTTACTGAAATATTAGTTATATATTAAGTTACAATTTTTGAATTTAATATTAATTAAATGTATTGTAAAAGTAAATTGATTGAAATGTGTTATTCAATGTTGTTGAGTTAAATAATAAAATTGTGAAAAAAAAATGTGGTGATAACCATTTTTAAGGATGTTGAGTTGAAAAATAAATGTGATGAGAAACCATTTTTAAGAACGTTAGAGTTAAAGAATAATGAGTAAGCATGAGTACATTAATTTTATATAAATTATTCAAAAGTCTTGCATTATTATAAGTTAATGTTGTGGCACCACAATTCATTTATACCTCACTACCTTCAAATCTATATTTCAGTACCTTCAAATCTATATTTCACCACCCTTATACCTAAAAAAAACTTGAATTATTATAAGTTAAATTTTTGTCACCACACTTCATCTATACCTCATCACTTTTAAATCTATATTTTACTACCTTTAAATTGTTATATTCGTTTATACATCACCACCTTTAAATATATAATTCACCACTCTTAAATTTATATTTCACCACCCTTATAACTAAAAAAAGTTGGATTATTATAAGTTAATGTTCTATCACCACAATTCATTTATAGCTCACCACTCTTAAATTTATATTTCACCTTTCTTAAATCTACATTCCACCACCCTTGTAACTAAAAAAATTTAAATTATATTATGAGTTAATTTTTTGTAACCACAATTCATTTATACCTTACCACATTTAAATCTATATTTCACCACTTATAAATTTACATTTCACCACCCTTATAATTAAAAAATAATTGCATTATTATAAGTTAATCCTCTGTCACACAATTCATTTATAACTCACCACTTTTAAATCTATATTTTACTATCTTTAAATTTACATTTCACCACCCTTATACTTAAAAAAAATTTGAATTATTATAAGTTAATGTTCTGTCACCATGGTTCATCTATGCATCACCACATTTAAATCTATATTTCACTACCTTCAAATCTACGTTTCACCACCCTTGTACTTAAAAAAATTTGAATTATTATAAGTTAATGTTCTGTCATCACAATTCATCTATTCCTCAGTACCTTTAAATCTATATTTCACTACTCTTAAATTTACATTTAACTACCATATAACAAAAAAAACTTACATTATTATAAGTTAATGTTCTGTAACCACAATTCATCTATACTTCACCACATTTAAATATATAATTCAACACTCTGAAATTTACATTTCACCACCCTTATAATTAAAAAACCTTGGATTATTATAAGTTAATGTTCTGTCACCACAATTCATTTATATCTCACCACCTTTAAATCTATATTTTACTACCTTTAAATCTACATTCCACCACCCTTATACTTAAAAAAGCTTGAATTATTAAAAGTTAAAATTTTGTCACCACAGCTCATCTATAGTTCACCATCTTTAAATTTATATTTCACCACCCTTAAATCTATATTTTACCACTCTTATACCTAAAATAAGTTGAAATATTATAAGTTAATTTTTTGTCATCACAGTTCATCTATATCTCACCAACTTTAAATTTGTCTACTACTCTTAAATATATATTTCACAACCCTTAGGGCTCATTTGGATTAATGGAATTCGAAGGAAAATAAAAGAAAAGAAAGGAAATGATAGTAGTTCATTAGTAAGAGAAAAGAAAAGATTAAGAGTGATTTGGAGGGATAACTTATCCCTCCAAATCCGTCATATGCTATCCTCCCAAAAGTGAAAAAATTTGGAGAGAAATAATAAGAATAAGGGAATCTTTCATAATATCAAAAATAACCCTAACATTTTAAAAAATAAAATTTAAAAGACATTTGGGTATATCTTGTAATATAAACATAAAAGGGTATGATAGTAAATTTATTTAAATAGTTTCTTTTCTTTTCTCTCCTTTATTTTTTTCAAACAAGAATGCAACAATTTTCTTTCTTTTCTTTCATAATTTATCCAAACATGAATACATGTTATCCTCTCTTTTCGTTTCTTTTCTTTTCTCTCGTAACTAATGTTATTCTTTCTTTTCTTTTCTTTCTTGTTTATTCTAATAAAGTCTTAAATCTACATTTCACCACTCTTATACTAAAACAAAAAACTTGAATTATTATGTTATTTTTCTTTTTCTTTTTCAACCACTTATTTGTTTGGCCATGGTATGAGTAGGTACGAGTCCATTTATTTTATATAATAGTAATTGTTCAAATTTTCTTTAGTTGACAATTTTGAAAAATAACTTTTAATATTTAATGTATTTTTTTTAAAGATTTTTTGGGGTGAAATGTAGATTTAGGAGTGCTGAAATATAAATTTATTAGTGGTGAGGTATAGATGAACTGTGGTGACAAAAAGTTAACTTTTAATTTTTTAATATTTTTTAGGTATAAGGGTAATGAAATGTGAATTTAAGGTTGGTGGAGATAGTTTTAAGGGAGGTGAAGCTTAGATGAACTGCGGTGACAAAAAAATTTACTTTTAAATTTTCAAGTTTTTTTTAGCTATAATAGTTGTGAAATGTGCTTTTAAGGTTAGTGAAAGTAGAATTAAGGAATGTGAGATCCAGATTAATTGTGTTGAAAAAAAAAATCAACTTGAATGAATTCAATATTTTGTAGGTATAAGGGTGATGAAATGTAAATTTAAGGGTGATGAAATCTAAATTAAGTGTATTAAAAATTATTTTTTTTAACTTGAATGAATTCAAGAGAATGTAGGTATAAGAGTGCTGAAATTTAGATTAAATATATTGAAATGTGGGTTTAAAACCAGTGAAATATAGATTAATCTTGGTGAAAAAATTAAGTATGAGTGTATTAAAATAATGAAGAATAAAAAAAGGATTGTATCAGTAATTACTAAAGATGTCACTGAGATAATTATGTTTTTATGATATTTCTTCCTCTACTTTAAACTTAGTCATGTTTGTCCAAGAATTATCGTATAACTAAATAGTCTATTGAGAAATGCTAAACGTCACAATTTTATTTCACAAATTTTAACTCGAATCTATGTGGCAAGTGTTAATAGCATAGGGACTCCATGTATGGGGGGAATTCCACCAATAATAACATACTATTTAATTTTATCTCCTAAAATAATAAACTCTATCACCTGCCACATAAATTCGAGTTAAAATTCATGATCTTTATTTGAGACGTGTAGCATTGCTCTAGTCTATTAGTAAGTGATAGAGTTTAGGTTGTAGAAGTTTATTCGTGGAAGAATTGTGATATAACTAAATGATTTGAAATAATTTGTACTTTTAATAATAGTATAGATATAGATATAGATAGATTAGAACTTTAATACAGTGGACTAAAATTTCTATTATTTAAATTTTATTTTATCAAACATATTTAAAATAAAATTTTAAAATATAAGCATTTTTAAGTGATTGAACCACAATTTCAAGTAGACTCTAATACAAAGTAGTGAAAGTACTAAATATTGGACACAGTCACACAGTACCTCTTTCAACATCAAGATTCAAGATATGCTCGAGTGGCATTTCATCTTTGTCAGGATAAAATACAAGGGATTCAATTCATTTCAAATATATATACATATATATATTCACTTGCAATTACTTGACAAGAGTCATTGCAGATGATCAGAAATAAAATAAAATAAAAACAAAAACAAAATAGGCGTTGGCGCGATAGTTGAAAAGCGTCGTCGTCTAGAACGGTGGGACCACAATAGCCTATATATAGCTGCAGTGCTGTGCCATCTATGGAGCACTTCAGAACTCCAGCAACTTCCTCTCTTCAGTACGTACGGACACCTATTTCTCTCTCCCTCTCTCATCCCAAATCTCAAAACCCTAGTTTTCCTCTCCCTCTCTCTCTTTCGCTGCCCCTGTAGTGAAACCCTAGCAACAATGCCGACCAAGCGCTCTAGAATCGGCAGGTCTTCAAGCTTTGGAGAGACCGGAGTACTCCGCCACGTCTCTCCGCCGGCGGTAGAATCCATGGAACGCCGGTGCGAGCGGCGCACAGCTGCGACCTCCTCCACCACTACGGGGCCGTCAAGCAATTCGATTCTGACAACGTCTGTGCCAGAAAAATCTGATGAATCGCGACCTAGGGTTCTGATGATGTCGTCTCCGGTTCAGGAGAGTGTTGTTGCAGGTGATAAGGCTCCGATTGGAGCGTTTCTTGAGAAATGTTACCATTGCAAGAAGAAGATCGGAGAGGATGCCGAGGTTTTCATGTATAGGTAGGGTTTTAGTATCTTTATACCAGTTTTTTCCTCTGTTCTTGTTTTCTTCTATATCTGCGTTTATAATGCGTTTACCTTTGTTTTTGAAATTTTGAGGATTTTTTTTTCCTCGAATTGTTCATGCTTGTTTCAAAACTAATGTGAATCACTCTAGTTTCTTATTATATTAATCATATTGAACTATTTTGTCTTTCATTCATTCTGTTCTTAATCATATTTAACTATATTGTCTTATCTCTTTATTTCTCCTTCAATATGATTATGATGACAAGATATCGAAATAACTATTATATGCCTAGACTAAGATGGTTTGATTTAACTTTCAAGGCGATTTTATTCATATATGAGATGAATACTATCGTTGGAATGTTGGATCATGAATTGACCTTTTCTATGATTCTTATATTTAATACCTCTGTTATAATTGTCTTAGTTGTATACCAATTGAAAGTTCTTTTTCTGTTTAGTGTTCCTCATCTTCTTCCACCCCCCTCCCCTCCTCCTTTCAAGTTCTTAACATTATAGCAGTATTATCATACTGAAGCTGAGACTTAATGTTATGCTTATGCAGCTACTTGCTTGCATTTTGTACTGCTGAATGTCGTGATAGGCAGATTGCCATGGACAATGAGGTCGAGAAAGTGTCTGGAAAATTGAAAAAGTCAACTCGTGCCAAGAAGTGGACAATGTGAAGGATCAGCTTGGTCTTTGAATGGAACAATGTGAGGACCCTTATTCTCATACATATCTAGTTCGTGTACTAATGTGGTGGTGCATGGCTGTCAGGTTTTTGAGATTGGCTTGCACTTTTGGATAGAATGGGTATCCTTTAGGTTTAGGATTTCATGAATGACATCTATAGGTATCTACAATTGAACTTTTTGTTTTTGAAACAAAAGCCCTATGTTTTCTAAGGATTGTTTCAGATAATAGACAATGATATATTGCATAATTGGGATGCCTTATATCAAAATTTTGAAATTGCTTTGCTTATGTTTTCTAACTCAACTCAACAATTCTTTTTCCTAATTATTTAGGGTCCTAACAATTGGGTTCTACTAAATGATTCAATGTTTCACATATCTGTTCTATCTATTACTACAACCTCAATCAAACTGCATGCTACAATATCTGTTATTTTCTATTACTAAACTCATGAATATGGTGTGAGATAAATCTAACATTTTGCCAATATTTTGTACAAAATGGCTGCTCTCATACTAGACCTTGTGTCCTCATGCTTGTCAATCTGAGTTTTAACCATTATACCAAGTAATGATCTCTTTTTATACTTATAAATGTGTGCGTGTGTGTGTAAGAAGGCATATGGGCTTATTAAATATTTTATATGCAGAAATTAATATATATGCAACCAAAAGATGAAACTAAGTAGGTCATTAACTTAATATAAACAGTAAAGTGATCAATCCAATTTTTGTGGCCTAGTGATATGTTGCTTTCATGGTGTTATGAGTTGTTTTCCGGTACTAAATGCCTTGCAAGTTTCTAAGCCATTGTTATACCCCATTCCAACTAGTGCTTTTTTCCCTCCAGCAAATACATGAAAGGATCAGGTGTTTGTGTCTGTCTGCCCCCTCCCCAAACCAAACAAATTTAACCTTGTACGCTACAGCAAGGTTTCAACCTAGAGAGTGTAGAATCTGCATCTTTGAATTGGGACAAATCCACTCTCAAACGCCAATCTGCAAGTTGAGAGTGGGAGCATCCCTTTATTTGCATACAACAACAAACCAAGCCTTTTCCCCATTACTTGGAGTCGGCTACATAAATCCGATGTTTCCATTCCGCTCTATTTAAGGTCATCTCCTCAATTAATCCACATGCTATCATATATTTCTTTACTATCTCTATCCATGTTAGCTTTGATCTTCCTCTTCCCCTAGCATTACTCTCAATTTGGACTATGTCACTTTTCTTAACCGGCGCATTTAATGGTCTTCTTTGCACATGTCTAAACCATCTTAACCTATTTTCCCTCATTTTATCTCCAATTGGTGCTACACCAACCATCTCCTGAATGTGTTCATTTCTAATTCTATCATTTCTAGTCTTCCTGCACATCCATCTCAACATTCGCATTTCTGCGACACTCACTTTATGCAAATGTTGTTGCCTAGCTGCCCAACATTCGGTACCATAAAGTATGGCTGGTCTAATAGTTATTTGATAAAACTCCTCTTTCAATCGTAAGGGGATACGCCTATCACACAATATACTAGATGCACCCGTTCATTTAACCCATCCTGCCTTGATTTTATGATTAACATCATTTCTAATTTCTCCCTCATTTTGATTAATTGAGCCTAAATAGCAAAAATGTTCACTTTTTTGTACCTCTTGATTCTCAATCCTCACTACATCCTCATTTGTCCTTCTAGATTTACTAAAGTTACGTTCCATGTATTCAATTTTATTTCGACTTATCTTAAACCCTTTTAGTTCTAAAGCTTCTCTCCAAACCTCCAGTTTGGCATTAACTCCTTCTCTAGTCTCATCGACTAAAACAATCAAATCAATAAAAATAATATGGAGATCTCTCTTCTTCTCTCTATATCTTTCCATTATTCTCCTCAACAAGTGAATAGCCTCCATCGTTGACCTACTCGGCATGAATCCAAATTGATTCTCTGACACTTTCATCTCTCGTCTTAGGCGTTGTTCAATCACTCTCTCCCAAAGTTTCATAGTGTGACTCATTAATTTAATACCACAATAAATATTACAACTTTGTACGTCCCTTTTATTTTTATATATAGGTACCAGAAAACTTTGGCGCCACTCATTTGACATCTTCTTAGTTGTTATAATTTTATTAAACAATTTTTTAACCAAGACAAGCCAACTTCTCCTAGACACTTCCACACCTCGATAGGAATGCCATCGGGTCCTAAAGCTCTCCTTGATTTCATCTTCCTTAAGGCATTCCTAACCTCCCACTCCTTGATCCTACGGAAAAATATAATATCTCTAACATTTTCCTCTAAGCCTAAACTTCTTATATGGTTTTCATTTAGCAATTTCTCAAAATAGCTTTTCCATCTTTCTTTAATTTCATTGTCCTTTACTAAAACCCGTGAATCTTCACTCTTAATACATTTAATATAGCTAAAGTCTCAAGTTTTCCTCTCCCTTAGCTTGGCAAGTTTATATATATTCTTCTCTCCATCTTTTGTACCTAGTTTAAAATAGAAATCGTCATATGTTCTATGTTTTGCCTTACTTATAACTTTCTTAACTTCTTTATTTGCTTTTTTATATTTGTTAAAGGTTTCACTATTCCTAATTTTTTGCCAAACTTTATAACATTCCCGTTTTGTTTTACGATTTTTTGAATCTCGTCATTCCACCACCAAGTTTCTTTAAATGACGGACCTGTTCCTTTTTATTCTCCTCGAACTTCTTGTGCCACTCTTTTTATATATATAGCCATCTTATTCCACATTAAGTTTGTATTATCTTCTGCATTCCATGTTGCTTCTTTTAACATATTATTTTTAAACAAAATCATTTTCTCTCCTCTTAAATTCCACCACCTAGTCCTTGGGTTTATGATTCTTTCTCTCCTTTTTTATTGCCCTTTTATACATAAATCTAAGACAAGAAACCTATGTTGTGAGGTTACACTTTCTCCAAGAATAATCTTACAATCCTTGCTTGTTAGTCTATCTACCTTTCTAGTTAAAAAGAAATCAATTTGACTTATATTTGAACCACTTTTAAAGGTTATTAAGTGTTCATCTCTTTTTATAGAAAATGTGTTCCTAATTATAAGGTTATATGCTACCGCAAAATCTAAGATAGTCTCCCCGGCATGAATTCTATCTCCATATCCATGCCCACCATGTACCATTCCATAGCCTCCGCTCTATTTTCCTATATGGCCATTTGGGTTTGGATATATTTGGCGGGGCATCTCTTTAGGTCTTTTCTTGTTATTAACCGACTTCTGTACAGTGATCTGATGATATACATTGGCTGAACTTTTTGTGGGACATATTGAATCAATTTAGATGTCAATCATATATAAGTAGTTTATCATGCAACTTGGAAGTGTTTGGCCCTTGTAGGTCTTAATGGAACATTTGTTAATGCTTGGAAGTATTATGGTATCAATGGAGTAATCTGACTGCCTAATTTGCTTAAAAGGATTTTATAGATTAAGAATCTGTTGGATGAATGAAGGAAAAACAAGCTGGTAGCTATATGTTGAAACAACTAACTAGCGCAGTATTAAACAATGAAACATTTGAAAAGATTATTGAGCAAAGAATACAGCATGAAACAATATTGTTTGGAAATGCTTTTGGTGTTATGCCAAGGAAATCTACCATGGGAGCTGCTACTCAAGTGAATGATGAAGTACTTCAAATCATTCTATGTTTCAGAGCAGGTGTCAAACCAGTAAGCATTAGAAGTTAGATATTCTCATCATCTTGAATGGTTCAACTAATGGTACCTTCTGTCTGTATCAATTTTTCTCAAATTACTGGAACCATATGACAGTGGATGTGGCTTCTTTCACTTATTAATTGTCCCTTGATTTCAAAAGTACGCTTACCACATTGCTGAACAATTTCCTTAGTGAAGTAACAAATAGTTTGGACTAAATAAATATCTATTGTTGCTTAAAGTAAATATTGGAGGTGGATCTCAATTACAAGATTAACATCATCCGGCGGGTAGTTCGACATGCAATATATTTTTACTAATTTTATTGATGATGGTGTTACAGTAACTCGATCTGGTTTTGGGTACTGCACTTGGTCAATTGCATTTTTATTGATGTCAATCTTTAAGGTTTTTCCTTGCTCCTTAATTGTCAAAACAAGAATGAAAGATTAACCCTATCTGTTTTTACTTTGCCTTTCTTTATCACTTGTTTCCTTCCTTGTATTCCCTCAAAGAAAGATCAACAAAGGGAGGCCATATCCATTACCCACACTCCTTTTTTCTACGATTTGCACCTCACTTATCTTTTTCTTTTAAAGAAGATGACAAGAAGGTCCTTAATCATCAATGCACCATGCTTTATTTTCTCAATACCATAACCACCATTTATATTATAAACTCTAACCTTTTTTTTTTTACCTTATTCACTTTCTTTAGTACTTTTTTTTTTTTGGTCCTTTTTTTTTCGAATCATATCAAATAAGATAATTTATTCAACAAAAATTACTTTTTATTATTTTTTTTTGCATATTATACCTTTTTTTTTTTTTTTTTTTTGTCTTTGTTAAAAAAGATACTTTTATTCAACATAGATAACTTTTCTTTGCATCCGGTTGAAAGAGATTTTTTTTTTGGGTATTTTTTTTTATCGGGTCAAAAAAATTGGAGGAAAGGGGATATCTAAAACGTAATTTGAAACTAGGATTAGAAGTGTCATTTTTTTCTAAAATGAGAGTGTAAATGTAGAAAAAGAGAGTGAATATGGTTTCTGTTTAAAAATGATACAAATTGTATTAATGAAAACCCTTGGATTTAATGAAAAACTTGGTTCATATATATATATATGTATATATTTTCTTTCATTTGCGTGCCCGTATGTTTTTTTCTGAAGAAATTTAAAAATCTGCCACACATGGAAACAAGAAAAAAATATATTTTTTTTATAAAACAAGAAAAAGTTTTATGAATCCAATGATATTGTTCTGTGTCTCTAATGAGACTATTGGATGGTACGAAACGATGATATATGATCAACAATTACCATGAGTTCTATTAACTATGTTACAAGAATGTGTAACCTTTGGTTTCTTTGCGCAAATGACAAGCTTTCAAGCGCATGTTTAAATATGAAAAATCCAAATTGGAGGACCATTAGAAAATTATGCTGCCCTTTTTGGTACAGTGGAATGGAGCCCCTAAACATATCACGTGGTGCGCATTTCTTGAGCCTGAGCAACTTTTTGACGACACACCCATACAAGTAAACTTTTAGATTCAATTTTTTAAAGAATCCTACTAATAGGAAATCCATTCGCTGATTTGGTGGAGAAATAATAATAGGCGAGTTATAAAAATACCCGTTTACAGAAAACATACATACACACACACACACACACACACATATATATATATATATATATATATATATATATATATTTTGTCGAATTGAATATATCACATGAATTTCAAACCAACCAATTTACAGCAATATATCCACTATCTGAACTCAGTTTACTTCACCTAATCCATTTGGAATGGCAAGTTTATATTTTTGCAGGAGTGTTTCTGAATTCTAGAGGGGAAAAAAAATACAACAAAAGATACTTCACAAACCATTCTTACCCTGCAGCACGCTACCAGCAAATTCCAATACAATTTAAGAACATACTGCCCGCTGCTTTGCCTAATTATCTTCAATGATCGGATTGACCTTTAAAAATGCAAAAAATATAAGAAAAATCAAAAAGAATATTATGGAGAGAGAAGCATATCCATCAATCGATCATATTGGATTGTGATGCACCCCGTTCTTGAGTAATCAGTTAAATCAAATTTGTATCCATCCCCTCCTCACCCTTCTTGTGCTGCAGCAGCTGCCAATCTCTGCCATGTCACTTGCCGCTGTTCTTCCAACTCCCTTGCACTGCCCTCTCTCTCTTCATACTGTTTTTCGCACTCCTCAAACAACTCAGCATCCATATCCAAGAACATTTTCCGAACATTTACCGTCAGCCCATGGACTGCCTGATTCCAGTGAGAACGAATATTCTTCTCCAAAGCATCAAAAATAATTGGTAATATGACTGTCCGGTTCTGTGCAATCAAGCTCACAATGTGCTCATTATTCCACAAAAAGAGAGCTCGTTCTGCAACCTGCAATACTATTTGGACTCAGCAAAATATTTGGAAGACATGCAACTAAAGTAATAATGTTAAGAAGAAAACATGCAATGGGGATGCAAGCTCAGTCTGAGCGCATGGTATTCTCACTAACAAACTAATGATTTGAGGAACTACGACTAACCCTTCCAGTTAGACCAATATTTCTTCTTCAGTGCTGTGGGATCTATATATTGTCCTTCTAACAAAGCAATGGCTATTGCATTAAACATATACGTCACATGCAAATTAACACAAGGTCATTGCACCAATACTAGGTATCCATTTGTACGTCATAGATCATAATCTAATAATGCTCAATAACAGTCATGCTGGGCCAAGGGCGTAAAAGGGAAAATATGTCATCAACTATCACACTCATAACTCTTTAAAAAAAAATAGGAATATGAATAAAACTTTTCAATCACCAGTTTGAAATTTAAAATTAATTTCGTTATCTTATTTCTATAATGAAATATTTGATTTAACTAATCAAGCATTTTCCACAATATGAGATAAAAACTCACTAGCATATTGTGTTAAAGTTATTTTCTATTTAGATCTATATAATACTATGAAGCTTTAGGTGAAGTTACTGAGCAACAAACAACCAATTTAAATTTATATATAAGGTTCATAACTAAATCTATTTATTGTGGAGGACTAATAAAAATAAAAATAGAGAGAAGACGAAATATTTTCATGACTTTTATAAACTTGAAGAAAGCATATCATAAAGTCACTAGAATTATTATATGATAGATTTTTGGAATCAAAAAGAGTCAAAAGTAGATATACGGACATGCTAAAGACATGTACCATAGAAATGTGACCATACTAAGAACAATTGTTGGAGATACAAGTCAACTGTAGACATACATCAAGGATTAGTATTAAGCCCACATCATTTTAGTTCAGTTATCGATTAACTAACATGAAATATTCAGAATAAGATTTCATAGTATATGCTATAACCTTATTTTGATAAATGAAACTTGAATAGGGGTAAGTGCTAATTAGAGGTCTTGCAAGAAGCTATATGGTCAAATGATTTCAAGATAACTACAATTAAAACTGCTTACATAGAATATAACTATAGTAAAACTAGAAATACAAGTGGGGAGACAATGAATATCAAGGACCAAGAGATTGAGCATAGGCAAAATATGCAAATATAAAGATGGATATGCGGCGAGACATGAAAGGATGAAACTATAAGAAAATAAATTCGTGAAATAATTGAAGTAGCACCAATTGGAGAAAAAGCCATAATAAATCAACTAAGATGGTTTAACAATGTATAACGAAGAAAAATAACTGCACCAATGAAGAAGCATATTGTAGTCCACATTGAGGATAGTGCTAGGAGTAAAGAAGTCCAAACCAACATGGTGTGAAATAGTAAGGAGAGATATGATGACATTTAGTTTGACTGAGATTAGTCTTAGATTAAATTATATGACAAAACATAATTCATATAGCCAACCCCAAATCATTTCCAAGCCATTGGTGCAACTCAATTTGTTACTAAAACTTTTGAGGTCATTAATTCTTCTCTGTAGCATTCTTAATGTTTCCCAACAAAATATTGCACCCTGGATACCACATCTACTTAAATGAATGGCAAACACCCAAATAACAATTGTGAGCTTGGTGGTTTTCATTAAGTAGTCCTTCATTAACAGTTCTTCACCCTTCTAAAAGATTCACCAAAATCTAAAAGCAATTGGTTAAGATCATGTTCATTAGAGACTTTGAAAAACAAGATGAAGACAAACATTAATAAATAAACACTAATTGTTTCCCCAACGAGGTAAATTTCATACCTACTTGAGATAGGGATCAAGTACAGATCAATGTTTGTAGCATTTTAAGGCTATCTCATCACGAGATCAAAATGAATCTGAGTTGAGTTTGTCATGAGTACAGATTGCATTCACATTAGAGTGCAGAAAACTATATTGAAGTCCACGAGATGAAACAAGCCAGGTCTGTTTCCTTTGCAGGAAGAGACATGAATTGGAAGTGCTTGCAAATACTTCTTTAAGAAAATTATTTTTAATGACAAAAAGGAAATAACATAATAAGCATGTATTAATAATTTCTTTCTTAATTGACAAAAGAATGTATTAATCATCCAGACAGATAAAAAGTAAACTTCAAGTTACAGTTTCTATTCTCTATGACCTGGTGAATACTAATTTGACAAGAAAAGTTAACATATATGACATCCTGTAGCACCTTCCCAACATGCAAAAATGTTCTTGGCATAACATCGTTACAAAGTTTTATGAGGCTGGTAGACATCCATTCAGAATAAGGTAAATTAAGATTATTACTGTTTACTATATATACTTTGGGATAGTAAACATAAACTTTGACTTTTGCAATATCCTAAAATAACAACCTAAATAAAACTATTCAATAGGCAGCACCCAGCATCAAGTGAAGTAACAAAAGGCACAACAGAAAAGAAAAGAGAAGGAAGAACCACATATAAACAAAAAGAATGAAGAAGGCAAAAACTTGTGTCGGATCCTAAGTCACATGGGGTGGGAGCAAAAGAGGGAGCGGGTGCGGGAGAGGGAGAGCGCCAAGGTCTAAAATTTCTTGAGAGTAGGAGCATCTCTAGAACGCTTGTTTTTTTTATATATGTGCACTTATCTCGCATTATATATTATTATATTAATTTATTAAATATTATTTTGGTTCATTCTCCTTTAATCAATATGAAGTGCTTTGTAACTGATAGTATGATATAGTTAATATTCAGTTTAAGTAAATAAAATAAAGTAGTAAGTTAACAAAGAAAGAATTGTTTGATAATAAGTTGGTTTTCCCTCCTACATATCTAAGCTTCGAATCTCGTAGCACTCATTTTTATTACATGCACAGTACAAATTTAATGCAAAGCACAGTGATTGGCCGCATGATGCAACACGTGGCGGCCATTGCAAAGCACAATGATTGCACCTGCATGATACAAATACAGCACGGCGTGGCCATTTAATGGGAAATATAAGAATTCAAATTGGTTGCAGCTACATGATGCACCACATGGCAGCCATCAAGGGGAAAGATATGAATCCGCAAATTGAGAAATTGAGTTCGCAAATTCAAAAAACTGAATCTGCAGGATTTGAGTTGAATTCGCTCCCAAATCCGCCAGATCGCGTGCCTAGTTACATGAATCCTGTGACTAAGGTAGGACCATACCAAATCAAAATAGTTTTCAACAGAAGTAGAAATATAACTTACAAAGAGAACGAAAAAGAATAAACCATCCATAACAATAAGCATTTATCTCTGCAACAACTCCACAACCAACAAACTTAGATCTCCAAATACAGTTGCAAATTTTAATCATGCATATATGACTTAACCCATAATTAGAAAAGTAAAATTTCAAAGAGAGAAAAGATCGAAACCTATAAGAATACAGTAATAACTGGAAAGGTCAAAAGTTTTACCAAACCTGAAAGTGAGAGCTATTTAGACAGCGGGATATCTGTCTGAAAAGAGGAACCATGCAACGTTGAAATTCTGCAGCCTGAGTTACATCTAGCACTTCTTCTAGCTCCCCAAGAAAGAGAACTTCCTTCTGACAATTGATGACAGGCCAGTATTTCAACAAACCTCTTATCACAGTATCCGCCAGCTTGTAATCTTTTTCAACAAATTGAGTAATGCAGTATGAGAGCTGCTGATGGTACAATGCAATTGGCTTAGGCTTGTGGAGTGGTATAAGTGCCCGAACGAGAAATAACTTATGCTCCTCTTTCATTGGCAGAGCAAACCCATTGATTATACTCCCAAGAATCTCCAAAAGCTCACCAATACCACTATGTCTCTCTGTCTCATATATAAACCGATAAAATATATTATTAATTGATTTCCTTATAAAGGGACGATGCACCATAAACTTCCCATATATGCGGTGGAGGATAGTTTTCAAATACTCTCGCTCTCGAGGGTCCTCAGAATCAAACAAATCGAGCAATTTTAAAACAAAGGAATAATCAATGTACCGCTTAGCAACCTTGGTGTCTGTATCAGATGACACGACATATCGCAGGAGGAGTTCATACACAAGCTGTATATGGGGCCACGCAGGGTCGAGGTAAGGATCCTCCTCGTCCGGGTCCATGTGTTCTGAGCCTGTATTTTCATGGGATGCCGGTGGCAAACACCGGAATAGATTTACCGAAATCATCCGAATCATTTCTTCTTGATTACTTTCTGTAAGCTTCCAAGAACCCAATTGGATAAAATCAACAAGCTCCCCAAGAGTATGCCTTTTAACCTCCTTCTCTTTAACCATTGAGGGGTCCGTGAAATCAAATTGAAAGCAACAAATCTGCAATTTCCGAAGAAACAAGTGCTGGCGTTCGTTGTCTGGAACGCTCTGGAACATAGGGAGGGTTTCAATGGCCCCCATTGGTGGGGCAGCTGCGATCACAGCTCCACCGGGCTGTTGATGCACGGACGACGGAGGCGTAGCCCGAGAGGCGTGGTTTACGACAACATTCGAACCCGAATTCCAATTCCCCGGAGGACCGTTCCCGCATGCCGCGGGATCGTTACGGTCCGATTTGGACACCTTACGGTGTCCACGCTTCATGAATTTGTTGAACATCTCAATCTAATTAATCAAACCCTAACCCTAGATTTGTATTATTAAAACATCGATCGAATCATCAAAATTTCACAGTTATTACAGGTTAAAACATATCAATTACATCAAGTACCATAAATCTATGCATTGTTTGAGACTAATTGAATTCAAATGGCTGCGAATACAAAAGTAGAAGTACAATAAATCTATTGTACAAACCGGAGAGTAATTGTTCCCTTGGGTATTTGAATTGATGAGCCGTTGCAGAGACTTGACGGCCGACGGATCGGAGCGGCAATCTCGGCGACGGATCGCCAGAATGCGATCCAATCGCTCGGAGTGAATTACTTTTCCGGCGATCAATCCAAGGATGAGAGAGGAGAGGATAGAGAGAGAGTGTGTTAGTTTTAGAGAGAGAAAGTGACGAAGGTATAATTAAACGAGGAAGAAGGTAATGAAAACGAATGATTACAAATACGCCTTTTTAACATTTTCCGTAAACACTTTTTTTGAACGGGAACATTTTAATATATCTGAGATTTTATTCTGAGTGCTACAAAGAGACTACGTTGGAGACTTCGTTTTTTTTTTTGTTTTCCTTAAATGATTAAGAATAATTTATTCCATCAAAAAGCATACTCTAAAAGTAAAAACATTTCTTTTGGAAAAAATCAAGTGCAATTAAAAAAACATAAAAAGGAGTGCGAATATAATGTTCCAAAATTTTCAATTAAAAAAGCAAAGTTAAATTTCTTTTCTTTTTCTTTTATGGCTGGTTTCAAATGCAACTATACTAGGAATGCAAAGGGTATGCACATTTGAATTTCTTGCATGACCTAAACAAGACTCTGTCCAAGTTTACTGATAATTTTACTTTTTTTATTTTTATTTTAATATATTTTTTAGATTTTACTGGATAAGTTATTTTTTAGCCAAATCACACCTTTATTCAATTAAAAAACACTTGTATCTAAATCATGAACAGTTGGTCAAATTCAAAATTAAATTAATAATTCCTAAATATTGAGACTAACTTTTTTTAATAATCAGCTTCAGGTTTATAATATTAAATTTTAATAGCTGAGAACTAAAAAGTCTACAATGTTTTTTTTTAACCACAGAAAAAGAAAAAAACAAAACTCTAAATTGCTTACTATTGAGAGTCCAAAACTCTAGTAAGATATGACTATTACGAGTGCATTTAAAATAATCCACTCCATATCATCATATGTCATTGACGTTAAAATCATATCTCTGCATTTTCGAAAGCTAACAAAGCCTCCTTGGTGATGGGTCAATAAATAAATGCCTTCAATAGATCCGCAACTTTTGTGATTTGGATAAATTTCTATCAATATTTTTATCAGTTTGATTAGGGGTGACCATAAATTAAATTAGATTAGGTATACTTTTAATTTGATCCACGATTTTTGAATTGGTGAATATGCAATTTGATTCGATTTATGAAGAGACTCAATTCGATCAATATGATCCGTAAAATAACGGATTGGACTTAATCTAAACAAATCAATATAATTATTTTTTAACTATGCCTCAATAACAATTTTTTAACCTAAAGGATATAAAATTTTATAATATTATTATTAAAATTTATAAAATATTATTATATATATATAATAAATATTATAAATTATAACAGATTGTCACGGATTGAATTGAATTTTTGATCTCTCAATCCGCAATTTAATCTGTGCTTTATAAAATTTTATTTTGTAATCCGCAATCATTTCACACAGATCGAATTCATGATTTTTTTGTGCACCCTGGGTTTGATCAAATCTAAAAATAAATAATTATATTTAAAAGAATGTTATGGAAGAATAAAAAATAAATCAAAACAATACCAGATTCGACAGGTGAACTACTGGATACATGTACACGTATACCCATGTAGTGTGTATTAATCTGTATGTTAGTTAATTCTTTTAATTTTTGTTAAGGAAATCCATACCGCTGAATAAATTGAACATGGTCAATCAAATTTATATATTTTTCTTTTTCATGCTGGGATAATAGTCAAACTAATCAAGTTAACGTACGCCAAGGTGAGACAAAGTAAACTCCAAAATAATTGGTGTGAGACTTCGTCAACGCAATGGAGGCATGACTACGGGTGCCCAGAAAAATTCGTCAATTCATAAATTTGATTCAATTTGATTCATGTTAGGAGTGTAATTTGAGCTGGGCAACTCGAATCTAACTTGAATCCAACCTGATTTTTTACAAATTTGAGCAACTATTTTTACAATTAAAATTAAGCTTGGATTAAAGAATCTAAACTCGAACTTAATTAAGGTTGAATTTGGATTGAGGTACCGACAACCCGAACCCAACTTGAACCCAAATTATAATATTATTTTTATACATATTTTTTATTTTAAATATATTATATATAATATTCAAATTATGATAACCTTTTTATTTTCAACTCCCTTTATTTAAATCTTAATTTATTGTATGTTAACACTTTTGATAAATAATTTTTTTTTAATTTGTTTGTAATTTTTTAGAAATTTGTATTAAGTTCTTAATTTTTTTTGTTTAAGAGTAATATAATGTGAAACTTATTAAAGATCACTTTAAATTTTCAATGTAGAAATTGGTGATATAGATAACCCGAATTAACCCAACTTTTCAACATGAAATCTCAATCCGAGTTGCAAACCCTAGTTTAAAATTTTAAGGATGGGTTGGGATAGGGTTGAGTAGTTAGGGTTGAAAATTAAGTTAGGGTTGAACATTTCATATGTAGGGTTGAGCCCAAGTTGTACCTCTAACTTGCCCAACCCGCCCAGTGGCCATAACAGCTGGGTTGTGCACAATAATTATGGTGGATCGACTAGTGTTGGTTCACGGCATGGCAGCTGTGAGTCATGGGTTTGGTCTATGGCATGATGGTGGTTTTAGTGTGGTGTTGATGGGGGTGATGATGACAGCTGGGGTCGTGCGCGCGTGCACACACACACACACACACACACATATATATATATATATATAATATTTACTATATATATAATTTAGTAAATATTATTATATTAGATAGGCAAAAGTGTCATTTTATGTATATAAATATTTTAATTTTTATATCAATATAATATTAAGGGTATAATAGACATTTCATCCAAAAGTTAACGTCAGTCAGTTCATTTTTGTTACAGGGGAGGTCATTATAAAAAAATCAATTAGTTTGATGCCGCATGTAATTAGGTCAAATCTCATTGGAGGTCAGTGTAATTTACCCTGATTTTTTTGGCAAAACTAACGAAATTTTGGACGGAGGAAGTCTTTGACTGTCTCTTCTTTCCTGCCCAAGGTTCAGTGTTCTAGTGGAGAAGATCAATCAATTCCTAGTCATCCGTGGGGAAGATCCATTCATTCCTTTGTTCAGGGAAGATCCATTCTTAGGATTAGAAAGCACCAATCTAGTGGGAAGAGAATGGTCTAGTCAGCCACTTCTTAGTTTAGTGGGCATCTTCAGCTTTCAAGCGAAAGTCTGAAAGAGGGGAAAATGAGAACGAAAGGACGGAAGAAGTGAAGAAAAAGGAGAAACCAATTGGAGAGTTCATACCCAACTTGGTCCCCTTACCTCCCTTTTATTTTGCGCGGAAGGTTTATATCTGTTCCTGGATGTCGTCTAGGGTCTATGTTACCCACACGACTGGGTTATTTTCTTATTTTAGCGCATACCTTGCCATGGCCCCCCATGTACCTCGCAGGGGATGCAAAGTTGTGGTGGAGGACTCGCTATGACGATATTCAGAATGGTCGATGTGTCGTTGATACGTGGGAGGATTTTTTTAGAGAATTAAAGGCACAGTTCCTTCCAGAGAACGTTGAGTATTTTGCTCGGCCTCAGTTTAGACGGCTACAACACACCGGCACGGTTCGTGATTCTGTAAAAAAGTTCTCGGAATTGATGTTAGGAGACCCGCGTTCTACCGAACTGAACTAAGAGCGTTTTCTTATCACAGTAGATACGACTGTAAAGAAAAGGATGATTTTTGTACCCCCAATACATCTTGCATGCATATAGTATCAGAAAATGAAAGATTATATATGTCTAATTTGAATCGATCTCAATGGATCCCTCGTAACTGCCCAGAGGAGAAGAATAGGTATGGATGACAGGATTGGAACCCATGAAATTTTTTACCCAAAACAAAGGCGCTACCAAGCTACACTATATCCCTTTCAATTGGTCTACAGTGTTATTGTAGAGAATCCCTGCCCTGTTTTCCACATCGTTATTTCCTCCATCGATATCCAATTTATCTTGCCATTTCTTCTTTTTGGTCTTGGTCTTTATTCCTCCACTGAGCTTTCCCCTTCACTCTTATCAAACGGATTTTCTTTCCTCAGAAAGAGTCTCTGTTATTGCCTTTGGTAACGAAGGCTTGCTATTGCGCTTTTTCTTGTGACAATTAAGCCTCGTCCACTTTCGGCTCTTTTTTTTATGAAGCTCTTCCCAGTCCGAAGTCAAGCTATCAAGCTGAGGTCGTCGAGCTGTCAAGCAAGCAAGAATACTTATTTTGAATGACCCGAATGCTTATCAAAGCGAGTTCCAGTCCCCTTCCTTATAGGGAGGACCAGAGGGGACCAAGAAAACGGAAGCTAACACGCACCGCCCTATCTTTTAAAAAATAGTCAAACACTACCCAAAAACAGTTTCCAAACCAAGAAAACGAAAATAAGGTATGAAAAAACAAATTCAAACATGCACTTATTATGGATAATCTCTTTATGGTCTATAACTAGTTGTATAATCATGGAGATCTTTTTTATTGATGTTTAATTAATATAGGAAACAAATCTAAGTTCGACATTATTTGACACAACAAAAAATTTGTTTTTGTTTTCTAACATTTATCAATCAATACTTTAATCCCTAAACAGTGATTCTTTATAATATCATATAAATTAATTTTAGGAAAAATAACTCTGACGTCCTCTATAAATAGGCAAAATAATATATATCCCACGTGTTTTCAAAAATAACATTGCATCCCTGTCAGAGTTGTCGGATGCCCAAAATGGTAAAATGACAAATATGCCCATGTATGATTTAATATTTTTTATGTAAAAAAGTTTTGTTATATTAAATTACCAAACTAACCTTATCACATTAACCAAACTTATCTCCTTCATCATACAATCATCTTCTCATATATATACCGTCGATACTGAGTATGCAGATTTTACCTCTCTGATTCTTGATTACCTGAACTCTGTTCTTTGCCATCGCTGGAGTCAAGACTTCCGACTTGGCTTCCATCGCCGGAGATATTTGTTTGGGATCCAAAGCTTCTAATCATCGTAGCCAAACAAAAAATTGCTCTCCAGAATCGAGAATGTCTCGTAGCTGAGCTTATCAGTGTCGATGTTTGGCTCTTGCATTTTTCACGAATTTGCTTCCCAAAATCAAGATTTTTCACGAAATTTTCACTTCAAATAGTCCTTGAATTTATCAACTAACGCTTTTGCATTAATATAGCTTTCTTCAATTACTTTGTGATTTTTTTTGTAATTTTCATTCAATCAATTTGTTGCTTTTATGAGATTCTCTTCCGAAGCATCTCTTTATTCAATCAATCTATGTATCACACACAAATCTCAACTCCTCTCTCTCTTCCCAATTGTTGCCATAACTTTTGATACCATAACTGCCACACAACCTCTGGTTACTAACAGAGACAACCTCCTTATAGACTCGACTGGGGCCTTAACGATGATGAAAACATCATTCTCGTTTGGTCTGCAAATGAAGCTCTAAGATGGGATTCAAAATTTGGCTTGAACCGGCACTTAACGTTATGGAAGAGCCTCGACAATCCGTCCTCTGGTGACCATACCTTCAAGCTCAACACTAATGGTCTTCCATAAATTTTCTTGTCAAACAAACAAAGAAAAATGTATCGAAGCGGGTCGTGGAATAGAATAAGATTCAGTGGGGTACCGAAAATGCATTCGAAGTATATAATCATCTTCAACTTTGTAATGAACCAAGATGAGGTGTACTATTCGTTTGACATTCAAAACACCTCATTGATTTTGAGATTGTTGGTGAACTCATCTGGCTTGCTTCAACGCTACAAATTGATTCTCAGATATTATAGAGGTCAGCTTATCTAGGTTTAATTTGAGAAATGAGATAATGAATAGTGGGGGCAAAATTGTTCATAAATAATATATCAAATACGGTATCTCAGTCATTTCATACGTTCTAGGAGCATTTTGGAATTTTCAGATAAAAAATACCATGACATCAATAATTTTTGTACTTGCAAAATTGATAGGGGAGGATAGTATTACAAAAGGTGCACTAACAAAAAATGCAGTGTTATTTTTAAAAACACAAAAAATATATATGTTATTTTGTCTATCAGTGGAATTTTTTTTTTAATTTTATAAGTATTAAAGGTTAATTGTCCAATTTTTTTTTTTTTAAAAAAGGAATATACTTACTTTAGCGGGACCCAATATTTAACGTGATGTTTCCTGAATACCAAGTATATATGTCATTGACTAGAGGATAATCCTGCAACGGTTCACTGACTGACTATTCATGGATTACTTTAGTAGCTGTAGGACCCAACATTTAACTCAAAATGGATGGGTGGGATTCTGACATTTTCCTTCCATTCTATGAGAGAGACAGCTGAGAGAGAATGCAAGGCCAGCCTTGATCATGCTCAAGTTTTGTTAATATATATATATATATATATATCATATAGACTTTATGGGTCAGTTTGGGTAAGAAATAGAAGGAAAAGAAAAGAAAGGAGATGGAAAAATATGATTTTGTGTGTTTGGTATTAAATTTTTAATAGAAAAGGAAAGAAATTGAAAGATTTGGAAGGATAAATTAAAGATAAATAGTAACTTTTGTTATCTTTAAAAAATAGAAAAAATGGAAGGAAAGAGAAGAAAATATTTTTTTTAATGAAATTTTATTAATACTAACTTTGCCTTTATTTTGATAAAAGTTAAAATTTGTTCTTTTAAACATAAAAAAGTATAATGATAAAATTTTTAAATTATTTTCTTTTCCCATTTTAACTATCTTTTTTTTACTAATCCACCAAACACGATAAAAATTTAATACTATCATTTTCTTTCCTTTCTTTTATTTTCTAGTAATGTTATTTTTTTTTTTCTCATTGTACCGAACATTGCCTAAGTTTAAATTTATTTTACACGAATACAAATTTTAGTTATAATTATTGTATAAATATTTTTGTTTCTGACACCGGTACTTAGCTGCCGTGCTCTTTTAATGAAATATAATAAAAAAATATAAATTTTGAAAAAAAAAGACTATGTTCAAAAGTAGTCTCTCTCCCCCTGCTTTCTCTTCCTCCTTTTTTTTTTTCTCTCAATCTACGAATAACCAGCTTTTCTCTCTTTTGAAAATCTTTCCTCCAAAATTCGTTGAAGGATAAATTAAGAAGCATTGCAAAAGAAGCTATACTCACTCTCTTGGGACCAGTAAGTACAGTAACAAACCCATAAGCCTAAAAATTGGTTTTTCTTTCTCTCTCTAAATAGCTAGAACTAATTTTGATTTCTTTCTTTCTCTCTAAATACTCCGAAGTAGTTTTGATTTTTTAAGAGAGAGAGAAAAAAAGAAAAGAGAGAATATGCACAAATGGCACGAAAGAGGGTGACTTGCGGGTGAAGATTCAATGTTGAAGAAGGTGATCGATGCAGTGGTGAAGATTCAATGTGCGGCTGTGGTGATCCTAGAAATAGCGAGGATAACCTGGTTCCGGATAGGATTGCCGCTGGTTTCTGAGTTGCAGACGATGCATGGAGTGGTTACTTTACTTGGCAATGAATGTTGAAGAAGGTGATTGGAAGTGTCAACTCATAACCCAAACAAAACCCCACAACCACCAAACCGAGCTCCGACCCAGTGTTAACTCATACCATGCGAAATCCTACTATAAATTGAAACTTAAAACCCACTATCACCGAAATCTTAAACGAACCACAGTCACCAATCACCACCACGGTATAAACCACGCTGCCAGAAGACCCATCACCAATGACCGATCACCACCATGGAAAATCTATGACGCGAAACAGTATTTGTTAGATGTATTATATTTCATCTCAATGCCTGCAATGGATTCTGAATATATTAAGTTCAAGAATATTTTATTTCTAGTAAGCGTAATATATGCATCAACTAATACGTAAAAAGATTTTTGTTACTTATGAAAAATGACCGAGGATTGTATTAAAGATTTTCTAATTTTCTTATATATCCAGAAACAATATGTATGAGAATTAAGGAAGCCTCTGCTTTAAACAACATGTGGCTAATAAAATTACATTTTCTTTAATTTTCACAAAAAGTAAAGCTTTCTAATCAGTGATTAACCCTAGATTAATTACTAAGTTAATGATATATAATAACTTATTATAAATACTGAAGACATCTCTTTACTATATCTTTCTGCCACACCCAGAAAAACGAAAAATCTCATCTCTCTTGGCTGGTGATGAGAAACTGAAAGTGGGTCTCTTCATGGGAGGATTGGTGAAGTGGGTCTCTTTGGGTCTTCGCATGGTTAGCTTGGGCAGTGAACAAAGATGGTGATGTTGGCTTGTCGGAGAAGGAACTTAATTGGCAGCAATTTTGATGACGGGTGTGGCATGATTTTCCCGCTGTCGTGGTGTACGGTGGATGATGGGTTTAAAAGACCCATTTCAGCTGGCAGTGGCATTGGATGAGCCACCGAGATCAGTGAAGCTTTGGGTTTCAATGGTGGAGATATGTTGGTGGTGTTTGGTGGTTCCGCAGTGGCCATGGGTGATTCGGCTTGCTCAAGATGGGTCTTCGCCGGCGACGGTGGAAGCCATGGATGGGTGCTTCATAGGTGATTCGGGTGTTGAAGATGGTTGTTTGGAGTTGTTCGGCCAAAGCTTGGACGGTGGCAGTGGTTGGTTTCCGCGGTGGAGAAGATTGGCCATGTGGTGATGTGGTTCTTTGCTTCTAAATGTATAAGACATTAATTAATTAATGCAAAAAAAAAAAATTTAGTTTTTTGAAAAGCAGCAATTGGATGGTTAGTGAAAGTAATATTTGCAAAGTAAAAGGGAATTTAGGTAATTTATTACTTTGTAGAAAGGGTCAAAGGTTATCAGTATCTTTTTGTAACATGTCAATATACGGTTACGGTTTGAGGTCTCTAACATAGATGGTGCAAAACGTTTAGATTTATACCGTCCCTATAAACAAAACTTTCTCCATGTAAAATATCTATAAAAATATTCTAACACTTCATCTTTGTCATATATTTCATACATCACACTAAATAGATGTAAATACGATATCTTGGTGGTGAAATAGTAGACACGCAATACTCAAAATCTCGTGCTTAAGAGCGTGAAATTCCGAGTCATCTTCAAGGCATAATATTGAGAATCCTCGTTCAATTCAATAAGAGAGTTCCCATCGCATCGGTATGGATTGAACCAAAAAGGCCCATGAGAGTTATGCCTGCAGATCATCAATCCTTTCTTTCACCAGTAAACATAAGATAGAATAAATCCAGGTGTACAGATAAGAAAAAAAGTTAAAACAATTGGAAAACAAAGATAATGTACCATGAGACAGCGCTGTATCAATCTAATCTCATTATTATTATTATTATTATTTGTCCTATTGGTTCTCCTCTCATTCCAATTCCACAAGAAATTTTAAAAAATAGTAAGATTAATACTTGCAAGTTTCGTTGGGTTAGATTTGAAATTAAAAAAAAAAATTTAAAAATTTTGAACAAAATTTTCTTCAATTTCAATTCTAATGTACCGATTTAATTCTTCCAGACGTAACATAACATTGAACATAATTTATTTTCAAAGAGACTTAATTAACGCTTTATGTCCTACCACCTTCTTGGGGCTCCTCAGAAAGTGCCTTTGTGGGAGATGATATACAAATCATACACTTCACTTTTTGGGAGAGATTACTTTAAATAATTTAAGTGCTTCTCCCATAAAGCAGAAGTAAACATTGGAGCTCATTAAGGAACATGAAGGTTGCAACTAGATCACTCATTCACTCTCAAGCTCAAGCAATGGATATCGTTAATTAATATATATATATATATATATATATAATATGTTTGTGTGTGTGTGTGTGTGTGTTAAGCTACCATTACAAAGTGTCAGGTTCATGAGATGTTTCAGGCCTAGTGTACTTGATTTAGAAATTCTATTAATCGAAGTTTGCTTGTCCTGTTTGGAGGTATTACTCTCAACCAACAGCTCTACAGTTCAAGCCCCACGGCAGGTTATCAGGGCATATATATTTAAAACCAATAAAGTTTTTTAGGCTCAGTTTTGTTTTGGTTGTCCTGAACGATAAACCAGATTCATTCTTGGGGTCATAAACTTGTTTACCCTTCTGCACTGAACCGTAATAAATTTCAGTTTTACTGTGACACCTCATGCCGTCTCGGAAGAGAAGTTGCTGACACTTATAGTAAGAGAGATGTCTCCTACTTATGTAGACGCATTTTGAAAAATACAAGTCCCACTGTTAGACTATAACTACAATCGGAGTTATAGTTTTAAATTTTTGAAAAAGAGCTTTCACACTATGCAATACACCATTTATATATAAGTTGTTCATTAAAAAATATGAGCACAGGTCACTGTAGTAAGCATCGTTAATGATAAAGAGGAATTGAAGTTCTAAAAACCCACAATTTTACCATGTAGCAACAAACTATATGGAACTCAAAGTCGGGGCTCCACATAAATTCAATTGAGTATTGACTCCTTCCAAGACATATAACCTTGTCCAAGCATATCTAGTAAGAAACTTAAATGGCAAGGGGAAAATATGTTCCTTTTTTGCTAGTACTAAAGTCTTTGTCAGCTCCAAATGAAAAAGATAAGAAAGGACAAACCTGAAGACAAATTATTCAAAAAAAAAAAAAAATTACAGATCCTGCCAAGAAAATTATCCATCAAATGTATTAAAAGAATGTTGCCCACCAAGTTGGGTTAAAAAGATCTTATAAATAAGCTTTGAGGGAGACAATTTAGAGAGAGACATGCCTGTCATGTTGGAAAGCAATTTTTCTCTATCACTTTCAAGGGTTTGCCATGTTTTGGAGGAGATGAGAGAGAATTTTGAGATTTTATAGAAGGAACAAAAGATGAGATTAATGATAACTGAGCAAATCTAGGGAAAGAAATGAAAGCTTTGTTTCTAGGCACAAGTTTTCTTTTATTTCCCTGTGAATTTTGAACCAAATATCCTTTATCCTCTTGTATACAATGTTATAAGAACAGAGTTCATTTAAAAAAAGACTGACTAGCCAGAGTATTGTTGGACTGCGTGGTTTAATCCAGAACAACCCACCAAAAGGCATTTCAGATATATTGAAGCATTTGTGTAATGCCACCATAATTCCCTCTAACTGCAGCTTTCATATATACAATATTACAATGCCAGGAGGGCTACACACCACTTCTACCTACTAACTCCCTCATTTTCATACTTGAGAATTAGTCTTACAGAAGAAGTTAATTATAATGTGGTACAGCTCAACCTTCTCATAATATATTCCCATATTTACACCTAGTAAATATTTAACTGGGAAAAAGTATACTATACAGAGGTTGAAGGAGCCTTTGCAATCCTGGATGAATAATATCCCGAGTCATCGTTACTCCCAACCCATTAACATCTTCCAAACTGCTTTCTCAATCATGTTCTTTGGAATAGACAGGCCGTCTCCCTCATCAAGTAAAACTTTGTAAACTTCCCATTCTCGATCTCCAATCATGTACCTCCCAATCTCAGCCTGGAAAAGCAATCAGATCAACTTAAAGGGGAATAATGGCTGAGAAAAGGAAAAGATTACTGACTATAACAATTGTCTATTCTTAAGGAACTGATTGAAGGAAAAATCTTAGAATGAATTATTCAAAACTGTTTCACACATGAACCAAAATAAATTTTTGGCCATGGAAGGATGGTTGGCAGGAGAAGAACCTTCTTCTCAGCAGGGCCCTTTTAAGTTCAACCCACCAGGAAATACAGATGGGAAGACTAGGATAATGCATCGTTGTAGTTCCAAGCAACCCAATTCTTAGAATTGTGACATCAATTTCAACCTAATAAAACCTACATATGCAAGCGAATGAGCATCTTGACCAATGATGCATAGCAAGGCTAACAATGCCAAGCATACACTGTTATAATGCATTAATTATTAAGTTGACTTTAAAGTAGATAACGGATAATCCAGAGTTTTCAATTAGTAATACCAATCCCATTTTGAGCTACCATATTATGCAGATGGAGAAACCATATTTTTTTAAGTAATCAATAGCAATTTTGACTAATATAGTAGGCAGATAAGGAAGTACCGAAAAGATGCTAGTGTTGAGAATCTTGAGCGCAAGGGTGATATCATAAAAAACGAGAGGTCGACCCTTGCCAGATAACTCCACAGGGTTCGCTACCAGCAGTTCTATATCAGGTCCCCGGC
Source organism: Cornus controversa (assembly GCA_026545225.1). NCBI lineage: Eukaryota > Viridiplantae > Streptophyta > Magnoliopsida > Cornales > Cornaceae > Cornus > Cornus controversa. Next base: position 69,877,421 of record CM048848.1, on the reverse strand, counting down.
TCACCAAAGCTACTCTTAGGGGACGGATTAGTTCCATCTGAAGACGAGAGCGTAATGCAGCCTGCTTGCTAGAGTCAACAATCTTCCTCCCATCTGCTTGCATGATGAACAAGTCCACCTCACAATTACCTCTTTGTTTCAACGTGAAGCGCCCATAAGATATCTGGTATACATTATCAAATAAAAACAATTAAAAATTCAGTTTCAAGAACCAAATAATGTCTGTGGAAATATGAAATATAGATAAATAAATAAAAAAGTAATTAAGGATTCAAAATTTTAGGGCAACAAGCATGCTAAGTATACAAGTGCGGTTATGTCATGCACCATAGGGTAAGTATTTGGCAAGTCAGCGCAGTATTAAAAATTCTTCAAAAACCAGTCTTTGTGATTGGGCTATATGGTCTTTGAGATGGATGCACAAATAGAATGATTTGTAACCAAAGCAGTCATGGAAACAGAGTATGGAAGAGGAAGAATGTGACCATGTGCCTCACCACACTGTACCTATGTGTTTAACGCATTAAAAATTGCAAATTACACTAGATAGAATTTAATGGAGTAAAAATTATTCAAACTATACAAGTAATCTTGAATGTATTTATCCTATTAAACTTCGAGACATCATATGGTATTTTTGCACATTATTTATATCAAATCAGAATATCAAAAGTATCTACCTGGATATTGTAATCTTTTAAAGTTCTCATTATATCATAAAGGAGACCTTTGTGATCTTGACAAACAATTTGGACAAGTGTGTGAGCAGGACTAAGTGAGTTATCCATTGTGATAGATACACCGTTGAAGGTGAGCATTTCACTTTGCCGTTCATCAAGCATCTCTAAGTTAAACTTGTCTTCTGTGATTGCGGGAGGAAGAAATGAAGACCCTTGCAAACATGCAGTAATTTCAGGGCCAACCATTTCTATGTCACAACTTATCATGGCATCCCCCAAAACAGATTTTAAATGGTCATATGTATCGTCCTGCCTCTCTCTTGTATGTAGAAGTTCCCTGAAGATAAGATGACATTGAAATTACAATAAGTTCAGGAGCGTAAAGAACAAGATAAACAACACAACTTAATTAAAGGAATGTTGCTTAAAAGGGTGATTGTTTGGAACATTCCCCTCAATTAACTCAATCAATCCACAAAAATTGCAATAACTTCTAAGATTGAATAGTTCTTTTACAATAACTTGAATTGTATAATACCGAGAAAAGATGCTCATCTTATGGGGAATATAATTCAGATTTAATTCATGATGTCCCCACCCTAAAACATAAATAAAAAAAATGAGAAGGAAATATGCACCAGCAGTACTTTAAATATCAAAAATTCCTTTTACCCATTATCCATCCACTGGGTTCTACTTACATGACCACAGTTCAAAATCTACTTATTCCACAAGTTTAGTTGTCTAAGTAACTGAATTTCATGTAGAATGTCAATGTAATAGTCTTGAATTTTCTAAACAAAGCGCAGGGTTCTGGGAAGATCACACATTAGTATGAGATTGCAACTGTTCAAGTCTGGAGGTGGTCAACTGATTAGACAGGCCAAGTAAGCCGCCACATATCCCATCCCTCATTCCATTTTTTAAAAGAAGATAAGTAAGCAAAGTATTTGCTTCGAAAAGATGCGTGTCAAACTTGTTCCCATAAATTGTCATAATTTTTTTTATCGAGGTTTCCTGTTTCAATGCTGTCCACATAATCAAATTATTTCCACTCAGTGAACACAGCATTTAGCATCACTGTCACTTGAATAGTATAAAATTTCCACACTCACTCACTCAAGAAAGAAGAGTAGAAAATTTTAAAAAAGAGAAAAAAAACAGTAATAGAAATAGAAAGAAAAGAAAAATTATTAATATTATTTCAGTGGAGACTGTGTCAAGAATTTAAAACCTGGTATCTGTGATGAAGAACAGGTCAATCACTTTCCCATCTGGCGTGGTGGATACCTTCACTCTCTTTATAGTCAGCTCAAGCTCGTATAGAACCTCCGTCACATCTGCCCAAAATTTTCTCTAAAACTCAATGACGGATAAATCACTTATATCGTCCTAGAATCTAAATGAGAAAGTAGCAAACAAATGACACAGAGGAACAAGGGTGAATCAGATGAATTCATGCCCAGAATAGCAATATCAAAAAAGAAAATCATGCAATTCCTTCTGCTCCTTCGATTTCTGATTACCGAGGAAACATAGGGAAAGAAATGAAAACTTTGTTTATAGGCACAAGTTTTCTTTTATTTCCCTATTGCTTATAGGAACCCAAACAGAAGGTAATGGAAAATATAAAGAACAATGAAATTGCCTCACTAAAACTCAAAACAAGAAGAGATTCTTGTATCCAAAACCCATCTTACTCTGAAAAAGATATGAAATCAAAGAACGAAAACCAGTAATAAAATCAATAATTGAAACATATAGCTGCTATATTGTGAAAAATGAGAAACAAACCAATTCAAATCAAACCCAAAAGACAATTTCACAAGAAATAGTTAAACAGAAGTATCAAGGTAAAACTATGAATAGGTTAAATTACCATGTAATAGGCCTCTTCGGTCATGGCAACAGAACTTCAAGAGGAAGACATCAGGAGGCTTCGGCGGCTGCAATTCGGATCGGTAAAAAGAAATCCCAGAAGCTGAAGAACAAGAAGGGCATACCCCTAAGAGTCTCTTCTTCAATAAACCCCATCTTGTATTCGGTTTCCCAACGACCGAGAACACTATGTAGCACCATTTCCCATCGGTAGACACATCTATATTACACACAATATATATACAGATTAACTAAAATCGTGAACACGCATCACTTGTTCCACAAAAGTTCTAGAGAGATAGAGAGAAATAGAACTGTGTTGCCCCATTTCTCATGTCTTTAACATCCAACAAAGGAATTTTTACAATAATCCAGAATACCCAACAATTATTTCTATATACATATATAGACAGAGAGACTTCCCATCTCCTGGAACGGGTTGAAAATCAAATCGAAGAGACAAATCACAATAATTCCATTTACTGAGTTCAAATCGAAGAGACAAATCACAATTATATATTATATACGCATATATATACCATATGTAGATAGAGAGATGGGCATACCAACTCTGGCAATGCTCAAACCAAAGAAAAGGATGAGACGGCAAAGATCACAACCCAGGCCAGTCTTATCAGGGCAATTCACAGTAATCTCACTCGGCTCTCCTTCTCTGTCAGAGTGCCTAATTATCACTATGTCGTCGATTAGAATTCCCATCTCTCCCTCTTGTGGTTGGTGGTGGTGTTGTTGCTGTTGTTGCCCTGCAATTTTCAAACACAAAGATTCAACTGCTCTTTGCTCTCTATATATATACTATTCTTCTCTCTCTAGAATATTTTTCTCTGCTCTGTTCTCTCCGTACAAACTAGGACGAAACAGGGGTCAAAATATATTGAGAAATTGGATTCTTTTCTTTTCTTTTATAAACTGATGAGAGAAATTCGACTATTTTTCATAGACCGGGACATGTGTGTATGGAAAAGGCATTACCTATATATATATATATACACACACACACAGAGAGAGGGAGAGAGAGAGAGAAGGGGTGATCTGGGTTTCTGCTAATTCGTGTGATTTACTGGTGCTAGGTGTTGTTTCGTTATCTACTGTGTGAAGATTCTGCCTTTCAACGGTTCCACACATGAGATATTGTTGTTGTCAGTGACTACTGACTACTGACCAGTGAGCTATTGAAATTTGAACATACCTAATGTTTATTCGGTAACTCCGGCACTCTGTTTGGATTCACAACGTTCCATATATCACTTCTTGGCTACTCTGTAGTGCAAATGTTCACCACATTTATTATGTAATTTTATTATTGTAGTGGTAAAATTTTATTTTGACAAGTGTGTGATGTGGCGCATTGAAGTTTTTAATTATTTTCCAAGACCACAATGTCAAATTGGTAACTATTGATAACATCTTTCTTTTTTTTTTTTCTGGTAAGGAATCATAACATTAATTTTTCGCCAAATTGCTAGTTCAATCTGTTACACAAGCATTATATTTTCCTATATATTAAAGCATGTGAAATTAATGCTTAAATCTAATTTTAATTAAGCTTTTTTTTTTTTTTTTTTGCTGTATAGTTTCTCTTTAACATTAAGCCATAATTTCTAATTAGAGTTCCACACGCATGATTATAAATAATTCACTGGACTTTATAAAATATAAAAAGAGGGGTAATATTTGCACAATACGATTGTATTCCATTTATTTTTTTCTTTTAAAGGAAATGACAAGAATGTCATTAAATCCATTAATGGATCATTTTCTATTATATAATACCATAACTATCTTTTATACTATAACACTTAACTTTTTTTAAATTCTTTGATTCGATTAGTACTTTTTTTTTTTTCGTCATGTCAAAAGAGATTACTTTTTCCTTGAAATTTTTTTTATTCTGTCAAAAGAAATAATTTATTTAACAGATATAATTTTTTTTTTGTGTTCTGTTAAAAGAGATAACATTTTTTTGTACTTTTTTTTGGATCCTATCAAAAGAAATAATTTATTCAACATAGATAACTTTTTTTTGGCATATTATACTATTTTTTTTTTGTCTTGTCAAATGAGATAATTTATTCAAGAGGGATAACTTTTTTTTTTATCCCGCCAAAAGAAATAATTTATTCAACAAGAGAACTTTTCTTTTGGTATTTTATTTTTCGATTTCTGTAAAAATATATAATTTATTCAATAAAGATAACTTTTTCTTAGAACCTTTTTTTTTTTTTTATCTTGTCAAAAGAAATAATTTAATCAATATAGATAACTCTTTTTGGGGTCCTTTCAAAAGAGATAACTTTTTTTTTGCTCCTACTTTTTTCATATTTTTTTTTCAAACCATGTCAAAAGAGATCAAGAAATATTAAAGATTAAAAACAAAAAGATATCTGAAAGGGTAATTGTGTAATTTGAAAAAAAAAATCATTTGCTTGTGAAATTAAGGTTAAAAGTGTCATTTCTTTTAATAGAAAAGTGCAAAGAGAGTGTAGATATCGCTTCCCTAAAAAAGAATGGTATATATATATATATAGAAACCGATTTTATGAGCGGGCTAAATAAACTATTTCGATTGACAAACAACTATTTCTATTCAAATATCTTTTACAGCATATCTCTGTATAACTTTTTTTTTTGACGTTATATTTGATAAAATTTTGAATTATGCAACACTCTCAAATAAATATAAAATATTCCACCTTCATAAATGTTACGGTGCAATGTAACCGACCAAACTTGAGTTTGGACAACTATTTTTGTTGCTTAGATGGGGATTTGCTTCGAATATGTATATATAAACTTGGTATAATATGACAAAAAATTTAATCTAACGGTCAAAAATTGTTAAAAAATCAATCATGTGAGTCAAAATATTTTTGACTATTTACGATTCAAAATAATCTTATTTAACAATCATGATTAATAGTGTATGATAATGTCGTAAACACAAACATACACTAGTATATATGTGTAAGAAATGATTGGGAGAAAAAAAAAATCGAATATATACACACATTTAACCAAATCCTTCTTTGGATTAGGCTTGGGGAAATGTGTTCAGAAAGAATCGATATTGTAGTACTCTTGGCCAATGCATACTTACTATTTCTCTTGTTGCTAAAAAGCAGTAATTTGTCACCCTTGATAGAAAGTATTGTATTGTTGAGTATCTAATATTTTATCTAGAGATACTCCAATGGCCCAATTGTATAATAGTCCACATGTTATTTTGTTTAAAAAATTAACATATGATATATGAGTAATGACAAGTATTCTAAAAGTTATTATCTAACAAAAAAATCGAATCACTCTACTCTAAAATATATGAAATTCAAATATTTATTATAATTTTTTCTATCCTAATTATTTCGATTATATATTGACAGCATTATTAGCTTAAGTGTTTTGTGCTCTCCAATCGAACGTAATGATATTTCAAATTTTAAGTATTTCAGAAGTCCTGATAATGAATTACTAAAGTGAATTACTGTTTTTTTTTTTATTATCAAAGAAAACAAGGAGCATTAATTGACTGAGATAATTTTCCCAAGTAGTCAACCCAATTCTATTGTGATATGCTATTGAGATGGCATAGTATTATTGGTTATTACTATTACTAAAATATAAATGTCGGCTTGACTGAGTTAAAGTTCAAATGCAAACTCTATTATCTCATTTAGTGAGAAGTTGGAACTTGAAAGAACCTCATACCGCGATAATTTGGCTACATATCACGTGATCCACTACGTGACTCGTCCACACGTGCTTTCCAGCCGCCGTCACGTGTACCATTTTGTGGTTGGTCCCCTCACGTGCTTTTCTTGACGGAAAGTCTAAGAAAGGTTCTCTCTCTCTCTCTACCTTTCAATTCTTTTTCTGTTGTTTAATCTTATTCCCTCACCTAATTGTCACTTTCTTATAATTAATCTCCGTCTTTAGTGTTTCCCCATTTAATTAATAATTTATACTTAGGGCTTTTACTATCAAAAAAAAATTACAAAATAACTGTCTCTACTACTATTATTATATTTTAAACAACAAAAATCATCAATTTATTAAGAGTTACAGTAGAAAGTACCTCCTCAAATTCTTGTGTTAAAGTAGCCAAAATACAATTTGTTTAGAATTTTAAAGATTTTAAAACTCTTAATCGGTTGGAAGTATGGCCATTTATATCTCTATTGTATATATTTGTATATTTGTTACCTATCTCCAAAAAATTATTTGTAATTAAGAGGACTTGATCTTTCAATCTAATTTTTGATAGACACTAGAGTTGAGTTCTTTATTCAATTGAACTAACTCTTAAAGTATTGTTTGTTACATATTCTGTCTAAAGATTTGAAGAAGCTTCTCTGTATAAATACATACAAAACTAAAATATTCTATTTGATTTATTTTTTAGCAAAACAAAATTTTCTTGTCAATTCTATTATTGTTTAGTTTAATTTTTATTGAAGTAAATTAGTGCATAATTTATTATTTTTCATAACACAACGGGTTGTTTTGATAAAAATGCCCTCGGGTGTCCATTTTATTTTTTACAATTATTTTACAAATAATAAGTTGATGGTGTTTGTTACATGCTTAAGATATTTTCGTTAAAATAATGTTAATGTGAACGTAGATAACCACTTTAACACCATAGTTTTAACATCCAACTGTAAGGAAGATAATTTACAATTTTTGATAAATTGAGAGTGTTTGTTGTCAAAAAAAAAAAAAATAGCGAAAATATTTTACAACTTTTTAATAGTACAAGAAACAATTTAGCCAATACTTAAATACATACGCATACATATTATTGACATCCTTCGTTTTATCTCATGTGCATGAATTTGGTTACATAAATTCTCTTTTTTTAATATATTCAACTTTTAAAACCATTCTTGTTTAATCTTTTTTTTTAATCTTATTCTCTCAGGGTAATCATCACTTTTGTATAATTAAGCTTCGTCTTGAATGCCTCTCAATTTAATAAGGAGCATTAGAAGCAGTCAAACTTATTAAATACATACACATACAACAACCTCATACCAACTCACAAAGAGTAATGATAGACAGGCCGATCGAACTTAATCCGATTTTTGTTTTATGTAAGTGCGGTGGTGGCCCCACACATGATCGAACATAAAAAAAATATCGTACTAAGTCTGATCGAACAGAATATCATTATTCACTCAACAAATAAGTCTACATTGCACCAGACTATTACACCCATGTCTTTTAAGCCGTCTACGCTGTCTGTGTGTGTGTACACACACTCACATACACATAGAGAAAGCAAGCATATCTCTAGCTCGACAAAAGGGAGTTAAGTCTTTGTAGATTCCCAATATTTTGATGATTTAATCCACAATGAAGTGATGGAATTTTCTTCATTAAACAAAGTTAGAATCTACGGGTTCAGAATATTCATTCTGAGCTGGGCCCAGTGGTGGAATGGCGTAGTGCGCATGACAACGTTCTTTTCTTCGTTTGGCATCAGAGAAAGTGCTTAATTATAACATTACATATATATTAAAAATCTAACATTATCCTGTTAATTTTTTACATTATTAGTATATTGTTCCTTTTAAGGCAACATTGGTAAAAGATGATACCCTCTTTACTTTTATTTTTCTTAATTACTTTGTATTTTTACTTTTTAAGAAAGAAATAATTCTTTTTAAAGCTTTTCATGGTTTATATGGTTTATAATAAAAGAGAAGATTACATAGGTCATGAAAAAAATTCTATAAAAAGAGAAGAGCCGTGATATTGTAGTCGAATTCAATAATTTTTGAATGAGTAGATGTGGGAGAGGAATGACACCGTCATTTTATTAGTATCGCATGATGATGTTATCATCACTCCTCTTACATGCATTGTAAAATTGTTGCGTAAACATTTAAAATTGTTATTGCATAAATAATGTAAAATTATTGCATAATCAATATAAAATCAAAAAAGAAAAGAAAAGAAAAGAAAAAAAAGAAGAAAGAATTGCAATTTATTCAACAATATGATCCCATTATTCAAGCTTGCCTATATGATCTCAATGTTGTTATATAATAAGATATTGATCCTGACACTCTTAATTTCATTCATGAAAATTCATAATATCATTGCTTTTAGACAAAGTGTCCTTTTCGATTTCACAGTGTACCCATACAATCACAATCCTGTAAAATCTCAAAAAATCTTGTTGACATTTCATTTTATTTCAATAAAATGTCAAAAAAAAAAAATAATAATAAATTATTGAAGAAGAAGAAAAATCGGCATTGAAATTTGGGTTTGGGCTTGATCAATTTGAAGAGTCCATAGATAGATGTGTCTCATGAAAAGGTAACAAAACTATTGATTGGCTTGGCACCACACTTAACACTTTACATCAAAATTGAATGATTTATATATTGATGTTAATAACAACAATTATATATGTGAATTCGATATATGGGAGATACAAATCATATACAGAAGACTATAATAAATACAGTACATGAAACTTGCTTATAAAGTTTGTGGCCATGGGCATATGTCCCACTTGAAGATGGCAAAGACAATGACAAGCCAGGCAAGGCTTTGTCATGTAGTAATTGATCACATGGACTTGTATATATATATATATATATATATGGAGGGGATTGCTTTCCCATCACCAAAATATGTCTGTATGGAGAGGGTTTCTTTCCCACCACTACTGAAAAATGTACATATATAATATAATGAAAATGATGTTTATGTGACGTCATAACATGACAACATGTTTTACCTTAATTGCCTAAGCAAATCCTGAAAATGGAAATTACTTGGTGAAACAAATAATATGGAAATTACTTGGATGCAACACTTGAGTTGCGTGGTTAGAGAAGGTCACGGGTGCATTCTGGGATCCGTGCGCAATACATGTAATGAATTTATTGTTTGTGTGTATTATATAAAAAAAAAATTTAGATACATCCCATCTTTGTAGCTCGAACGCACTAAATATCTATTTCTTATTAGTTGTGGACTTATCCAATTAAATAACTCACACAAACTTTACAACTTTCACTTCCAAATTAGAATAAATTCCACTCAATTATAACTATTGGTAGTCAACAATTCAATTTTGTTCAATCTTTTAAACTTCTATGACAAAGGCTCACTGTAAACAACTCTCTGGCTCTTTCTCTTTCTTATCTTTTCTTCTTTTTTAAACTTTAGATCTTTCATATGATACATTCACATTGAAATTCTTTGCTCTTAAAATTAAAAATAAAATAGAAAATAAAACTCTCATAAATCAGAAGTTTTTATTTATTTATATAATTATATATATTTTAAATCAGAAGTGCCAAACCAGACATCATATTTTTCAATCTTTTCAGCTTTTACTATTTTTGAAGCTCATAAACACAACCATAAGCATCTTATAATTTCCTTTTATGTTTTCCAATAATTTTTTTTATATGTTCTAGGTTTTATGGGATTATATATATATATATAGAGAGAGAGAGTGAGTAATGATCTCTCGCTTATTCGTGATCAAAATTTTTTTTACACATCAAGCATATATATGGATATGATCTAACAGTAAAAAAAAGTAACTTTCAAAAATTATTGCAATCATATCTAATGGTTATCATACATGGTGTGAAATAATTTCTTACATACCGGTGAATAGGGGTGGAGCCAGGATTCAAGTTCGGGGGGGCGTAGTGTAGTTTGGTGGAGAAAAAAAATAATGACAAATATAAATTTTTCACGTAAAAGACTAACAAAAATTGAAAAAACACAACAAAATCACTATTTTTTCAATGAGTAGTATAATATTCTTAATCTATTGTGTCCAAACCATTTGACAGGTTTAACAAATTTGCACAACAAAAACGGTTTTTGTTGACTCTCAATTTACCTAAAAAAATGAATTTAGTCAATTTTGTTTCTTTTTTAGATATAATGATTATCAACGAGGAAACGGAAAACCAATATAATGAAACAGGGCAACGTAATTTAATGTTATTGAAAGAAAATTAAAAATAGAATTCTTAGAGAGTTAAAGTATCAAAGCTTAAAAAAAAATTAAATGTAAAAAAAGATTTACATCTAGCCATTTAGGATTTTCATATTTTATGAAAAATAAATGTATTTTACTGCAAAAGAAACGAATAATCAAGCTTGCAGTGAGTTGGTGATAGAGAAACAGAATTAGAGAATGTTGATTTGCTCTCTCTCTATCTCTCATTCGCAAACTCAGAGAGGAAGCTGTAGCGTAGTCATGAAGAGGCCAATGGGGTGAAATCACAAATAGAGAGAATGAATTATTGTTAACCTTTGAGATTTTTTTTTTCTTCAGAAATTAAAAGGTATAATTACTCTTTGATACCACGTTGTCACGCCCCAGATTTTTAAACCTGGTGTGATAAAAAGAATTAAATTAAAAGTCGAAACTCAATTGTCAATGCCCTTGAAACTTGGTCAAATTATTTTTTTTCCTTCAAATAAAAATAATTTATTTTTCTCAAGATTTAAATAACTAGGCTCTATGCACTTAGAATTTGTTCCAGAAACTATTTTTATTGAAAAGACGACTTCGAAATACTCAATTTAGGCTCAACTTTTGCCAATTAGTTATCAATTTTCAAGTTTAAAAAGAATATATAAAACAAATTTAAGAAAATAATTACACACAATACACCCCATTTTTCACTATTTCTCAACGTATAACACACAAGTGAATGTATATATATTTTTTTCTTCCTTCATCTCACTTCAAGTCTCATAACTCTCACTATATATAAAATCTTTTGATGAAACGAAATTCATTGAATAGAGAATTTCGAGAACTTCCATTTGAGTATTACTTTCACTATGTTTTGACCTAGGACGAAAATGTTACGAATTATTGAAATATAAAAAAAATTCAAATATTCATATATACATGTTTTATTCCTGTATCTTTACCATTACTAATTCAAATTCAAATAACTTCTCTTGAATCTTTGCCATCACTAATTTATTAGAGTAAAATAAAAATTGAGGGGGGGGGGGCATTTTTGAAATTTACAAAAAATATGTATATAATAGTTAAAAAAAAAATTATTTCAGGGGGGCACAGGCACACACTGGCTCCGCCAGTGCCGGTGAACAAAACATCATTTCTATATATATATATATATACACACACATAGGTATAATCCATACTTATTAAGTCGGTTCCCTCTCAACATCACTTTATATATTCGCTGGTATTTTGGATTAAAGAATCACAACAATACACATTTACAAGTGATAGACCACATATTTTTCACTAAAACCCTAACTATATAATGCTTAATTTAAACGAAACATAAATATATAAAAAAAATCTCTCAAAAATGGCTTCCCCACCACTGAGCACACATTTTGAGAACTTAGGTTACAATATCGCAATCAAGTTGGATTTTGACTCGAAGATTTTTTTAGATTAATTGGATTATATAATTAACAAACTGACCCTAGCTTAACACTTGAAAATGTCATAGATCCGAAGATAAGTTTGTGATCATAGGTTGATTGAAATAAAATGTAAGCCGTAATAGGATATGTGACTCATAATCAGCCATATGTTTATGTAATTAATTTAAGGGTAAAGTGCAAAAAGAACACTCCTTCAGTTATGTAGGTATAACTCTCTATAGTTTGAAAATTATGTGCAATTAGTCCTTTCGGCATGTTATCGTTCAAAATGAACTGTTGGAACTTTAAATTTTTTTTGAAAACCTGAAACTACCCTTTGCTTAAAAAAATAGTTTTTTATTTATTATCCCATAAGGACATTTCTTAAAAAAAAAAACCAAAAATCCAAAACTACCCTTTGTTTTAAATTTTTTTATTATCCCATAAGGGCATTTTAGTCATTTACTAATTCCGGTACCGAAATATTGTCAATTTGCCCTTATTTGAACAATTCTGAAAATGTAAGAGTGTTAATTGAACACCATGAAAGTATTTTCATAAATAGCGGAGGTGTTTTTTGCACTTTATTCTTAATTTAAATGCATTCTTAGTCCAATATTAGTTGAACTTGTGTTTGATGACAGCTAGGGCTGCAAATGAACCGAGCCGAGCATAGCTTGAGCCTGCTCAGGCTCAGGCTCGGGTTCGTGACGAGCTTGAAAAGTTGAGTTCGGGCTCGGGCTCGTCATTATTTTGAGAAGCTCGGGCTTGGCTCGGGCTCAGCTCGTTTAATAAAAATATTGGTCGGGCTCGTGTTCAAGATACTTGATGTTGTTTTAAAATTGTTAAATAACTCGCAAGTGTACGAATCTATTAAAGTATAGTTCGGCAAGAACGAGGTCGAACCCAAGGGAATGCTTTGAGAAGAAAAACTAATACAAATTCAAATTAATTTAAAACTAATCTAGTTTAAACACAAGTTTAGTTGATTTGAGAGAAATTAAACTAACATGAAAATAAAATAACACTAATGAAATCAAATAAAGAAAATAACTAGGGTTTTGGATTCCACCACCATTAAATCCATGAAGTTTCTAATATTTATTTATTAATTCCCAAAGTTAGAGTAGCAATCAAGAAATTAATCTATTGCTTACTCAAGATTTAACAATAAAGCACTATGAAAAATATATTAAAAGGTAGATTTTCCTTCGCTTCACTTGTGTAAAATTCTAAGCATCCTATGTATCCAATTTAATGAAAAACATAAGATCAAAGATTATCACTTTTAAGAAATACAAACCCAAGCTTAGATTAATTATAATATTTTCTAACTACCACATATACATGATATAGATGGTGAAAGAATTATAAGATAATTAATCACAAGAAGCAAAAATCATAAGAATTAAATCACACACATGAGAATCAATTAATGAACAAAAGAACTTCACTTCATTAATGGAGGTTTCCTCCTCAACCCTAGTTGAGGAGTTTAGTTACACATGGTAGAAGAAGAAGAAGAAAACAAAATAATAAAAGACATAATGAATAAATAAAACCCGGATTGTCTCTGTCTTCTCTGCTCTGGCCTCCACTTCTTTTCCTCTCTCAAAACAGCCTCCCATTCACCTCTTTATACCCCAATAGAATACATAAAGTTCTAATCCAATTAGGAGATAAAGTCCTAATCCAATTAGGAGAAAATTAGGGTTTTCCCGCAGCCCAAAATAGGTATATTTTTCTGCTGACTTTCGGCCCAAGTTTTGACCCAGTAGAAGTCCGATTCGTGAAATACAAAAGTGTCCAGAATCGAATTTCCTTCAACCAACGCGGGAATTAAGTCGAATTGACGCTTGGAAATAAGGTTTTTAGTCCACTTTCCAAAACGGGATTAAAACTGGATTAAGTATAGAATTGGGCTTCAGGCCCGTAATCTTCTTAAGCAGTTGTAATTCTCTAGAACCTCTTCCTTGGGCTGATTTGAGTTGAAATATGGAGTTGAATGGACTCATTAGATGTAGGCTTCATATAACCTTCTTGGATATCATCTTTAAAAGCCCAACATCATGGTTTTATCTGAAATAATCATTAAGGCCCTGAAAAAGACAGAAAATATAAAAACAGAGTAAAATCACATATAACCTATCACTAAGAGAATAAAATATGCAAATTAAGAGGCTAGAATGCGTAACATTCAACGGCCATCAATACTTGTTCGTGAATGTAAATGAGCCTACATAAGCCTATATTCATGAACATAATCACGAGCTTACAAGCCCTAAACAAGTTTTGTTCACGAACATAAATGAGCTTATATTCACGAGCTTACACGAGTCGAGCCCAACATTATTTAGGCTCGGCTCGTTTATTAAGCGAGTCTAGAAACCGAGCTCAAGCTCTGCTCGTTAGCTTAACGAATGAGCCCAAGCCCGAGCTGCTCACGAGCAGCTCGGTTCATTTGCAGCCCTAATGACAGCATTGCTTTGATGGATGGCAGGTACAAGGTTCAAATGAAAAAAGTGGTGCAATTGGATTAATGTAGTGTGAAATTTATGTCATCGTAGCATGAATAGTCTTAAATCAATAGAGTTATATTTAGGAGCGTCGAATTAGCATATTGAAATTAAAATTGTTAAAAATATTTTTAAGAATGATTAATTTCTTAAAAGGTCCCGATTTATTATTCCCAAACACAACATTAGAGTGTATGTGTGTGTACACATTGAATTGTTAAAAGAAAATTAAGAATGATGTGTGATATTTGTTCAAGGTTGGTTAAGAATGACCAAGGAATTTGAACTTCATTTGGTTGGGATAGGGTAATTAAGGCAGTGGGGACAGAGTTATAGACTACGGGGGAACCAAGTTGCATATATAATAACGTTGAGATTATGAATGTGAGTGGGAAAGGTATATGGACCATGGGAATCTCATAAGATGCTGTTAAGAATTAAGAATTAAAGATATACACACACCCATATATATAATCCATTCAACAAGAGAAAGCTAAAGAAAGAGTCATGTAGTGGGAAAGTTCTGGCCTCGTGTTTCAGCCCACCATCCAAGACTAGTTAGACAACAAAAAAAAATAGTTATTAGATTTGGACCAAATGCCACCCTGGAAAAACACACACTCTCTCTCTCTCTCTTGTATTTTGATTATTAACTTGAAGTGCAATAAAGCATTTCATAGATTTTTATATGTATATATTCTTCTTAGCTTACAAGGAAATTACTGCATTAAAAGTTAAGTCGAAAGGCTCTTACAGCTGTTAGGCTGCAGTTTTCTTGTGCCAAATCCACATCATTGATTGAACTATTCTTAACAACCATTCACCTAATCCTAGACTCAACAAACACAAAAAAAAATTAGAAAAAAAAAAAAGACTCAACTAATTTGAGTGTGACACATGGCTCTATTAGTGACTTAAATCCCATGGCCATGGGGTGGCCTAACCATCTAATTACAATATTTCTTAGCGACTTAATCCAATCTAATTAAAGCTTCCCATGGACTGAGCGTCAACACAAGTTATGTTATGCTTAACAATATGGGCACGACACAAAGATCTAGTTCAAATTTTGAAGAAATTATTAAATTGTCATGGATTCACTTTGATAAATCATGTAAGTGAATCAAATATGTCAGTTTTAAATTAAATAAATTACTTTATATGTGGTTTTAAAAACTTAAGAACTATGAAAAGAAAATTTTGGGAGATATTTTTTTTGGTAGGTGAAAAGAATTTTGGTATATGATAATTATTAATTAGAATTGATTACAAGAAGTAGTGAAGCAAGATGAAGGCGTAACAATTATTGATGTGACATTCAATTAAGATAATGCTTAGGCGCAGGTACAAGCAAGCAAGGCAGATCATGTAAAAGGTCCCCACAGAATCCTTATGGTAGATTTGCCAGTTAATTGAAAGGGAAAACACACAATGCAATATTCTATTAACCTGTCCAAATTATTAAATCAATCAAGGGCCCTACTTGTTTTTTTTTTCTTTTCAAGTTAATGGTCTCACATGCCTAACTCAAATATTAGAAAATTAAATATAGGTTGGTGGCGTGCATTACGTCCGTGCACTCGTGTTCCATCCCTTTACCTTTCCCACCACCACCATAGATTTTAGAGACAAGGAGTTTCTTTTTATATATATATATACACACACCCACAAAGTAATGATTTATTGCTCACTTACCTGTCAAATATAGTAACAGTTAGATATGATATCAAGTAATCACAAAAAAAAAAAAAAAAAAAAAACATAACAATCATATCTAGTGACTATCATACATGATATACATGATGTAGAAGAATTTGTTTACTACATACCAAGCATAGTAGCTGTTATAGCCGTTAGATATGATCTTAGCATAAAAAATAACAATCATACCTAATGATTATCATACATGTAGTAGAAGAATTTAGATCATTTATATATATATATATATATATAAGAAGTCTTATTTTAGGATGATTTACTAGAAAGTTTTAGACTAAAAGATTTATTAATAAAGGCTGTTCATAAGCCTCAATCACCCTTTAAATGGACTCATCCGAAAAGCAATTAGTTTCACTTTTATATTTTCACTAGCTATCTTTACAAGCCTCCTATATGACTCGAGTGCAAAGAGACCCATAAATTATCCATTCTCTAAAAGCATGAAAGAGTATAATTGATTAACAGATTTAAACTAGACTCTGCAGGCTTCGGCCTATTTATTAGACTTTGGGCTGACCCGTTAATGATTTTCACTTTGGCTCCAATACTGACAATTATTTATTAGATTTTGGGCTGACCCGTTAATGATTTTCACTTTGGGCCCCAACACTGACAATGATTTTCTCTGTTCACAGTATTTATTTAGAGCGGACACAGCAATACCCAACCCTGTTGAAAACAATAAATAGCGGTGTGTGTGGATGATTTTCTTCTTACCCAATGGAAAAGTAGAATATTCATGTCTATAGTATATGGAATTTAATTTAGCAATGTGTTAAAAGCCAAATAATGTGAAATATAATTATGTAAAAGTATAGTCTAGCCCACCAGTGACAAATGCAGACAAAATTTGAAGTTCATAAAGGAATTAGATAGTGAATAATAAATGATCAATTTTATTGATTTTATAAAAATAATAAGTACTATAATTCATGTTATTTTTTACATAAGGGTGAAAACAAAGGGCCATTCAAGCTTAATTTTGGATCCAACTCTCAAATCAGGTGATTGTAATTCAATAAGCCTTAGAGCTTCCAAGCTCATTAACTGCACATGGACTTTACTAATTAGGCCCAAGTTTATCAAAACTTTCCTAAACCAAGTAGAAAAAACTCTATAGAAAGTTAGTTTGATCCACTAGGAGATTACAGTATTCAGAGGAGGTTTCAGGAGGACTCACTGATGATCGATGAAGGTGGGATGATGTTTGGTGTGACACCGGATTAACGAATTGGGTGCTTGCAATTTGATCAAAAAATTTAAATTATAAGGTGGTGCAACATCCCACTTTATATGTTCAAGACCCTCCCCGTCTGAATCCGATGCGAGACAAAAGTACATGACACCATGCTATCATTCTCCTAAATACAATCAGTCAAGTTTTGGGGTTCAGTTGCTTATTAATACTGCAAGAAGTTCCAATTTCCTGGGAACACTAATGCCTTAAACAATGAAATAAAGCCCACCTATATTCACTTCATGTTTGCTGATCACTTGCTGATTTTCTATAGGGTTTCTTCTAATGAAGCTTCATTGGGCTTTTCTCGAGTGCCTCTCTAGAAATGAAGCTTGGTTTTTTTAATTCTCTTTTTGTAAGAAAGTAAACAAATAAATGAGTTTTATACAGTAATAATGCATCCAGAAAAGACACTAGGCTGATGAAAGAAATGGCTGGCCTAAAAAAAAAAAAAGCAAAGAAAGTTATCTGCTTGGACTTGGTTTTGTTTATAGAAAAATCCAAAAAAACAGGCTTTCCCACTTGTAACTGAAAGTTAGAGACATTGTCATTGAAAATGGTGTGACAGAACCTTGGGTTCTAACTTTTGTGTATCTGTATCCCCATTGAAGATAGATTATGACTTGTGTGAAAGAGTTAATGGATCATGACAACCTCTGTTGCTGTTGGAAAGGATTTAATTATAAGATATCTGTTTGATCAATACTCCACTAAAAGAGCTATATATCTTGAAGAACCCCATTCCTATTTTTTAAATGGGAAAATTACAAAAACATTGTCCAGTCTGTTTATGATGATTTCCAAGTCAAATCTGCTTATATGATAGACATATCTAATCTACTCTTGCCTCAAGATTCAGTGCCTCCCCATTTGTGGAGGAGAAGCTTTGAAAAGTGTTGAAAGATTTAAATGTTAAAGCAGTTACGTCCTCTCTAGCAACTTAAAACTTCTAAAGTGTACAATTATTAATATAATATCACAATAGACAAAGTCGCGTATTAAACCAAAATATAAAAGAGGCAATAGATTCTTCTCACAGAGAATAGCTTAAAATTGCCTCTAATAGAAAATCAATCAATCAATTAATCATTAGCAGATATATTATCAGTGAAGATTGTGAAATGTTTTCTTTACAGGCTTTCCCAGAAAAAAGCTACTCATATTTTCATCCACTGTAGCTTCTGAAATAGATTTCAATGATCCTTTCTCCAACTTTGTTGATGGGTAGACCAGTTCCCAACTCATGCTACAAGTTTGTAGGATAAGATTTGGCTTTGGCAAAACAAGATGGTGTTTGATGATTAAAGGTTGGTTTTGCATCAAAAATTGCTTCTTTATTTCTTTTCACAATTATTTGTTTTGAGTTTCTCAACCTCAATCATTTCGCTTATTTTATAATGAGTATCAACATTAAAAAAGGGCATAAAAACAGAAGTAGGCTTCATTCATGACTTGGAGCCATGCATCCAAGGCATCCTTCTCTGGGTGTCAAGTTCTGGGCCTCACTTCTAATGGATGACATGGGTCATTCCATACATTGGGACAGTGGATGTAACGGCTAGAACTCGACTTGACATGGCATTGTAGGGGACAAGGTTAGGTGCCAAATCCCATTGCTATACATATACATATATTATTAATGACAATGGTGAGGTAAGTGTCTCCTTGTCAAAATACCACCAACATACCACAATTATCAAATAAAAATAATATTTAAGTTTAAGAAATTCCCAATTAATACTTTGTGTGATGTGGCAGGCATGGGTTGGCTAGTCACAATTAATAATTGTGAAAAGGAGATATGCTACTTTTGGAGAGGCTTTCTTTACAAATGCTTATGACACCCATTTCAATTCATAATCAAATCCTCACAAGAAGCCAAAAGAAAGAGTAAGGTTAGAAATGGACTTGTGCTTAGCCATATATCTCTGTTTGGAAACATTCTATCTTTTTCATTACGACATTTAAAGTTTAAAAGCTCCCCACCAAGGACCCCATTTTGTTTCATTTAGGCATAGCACTTCTAAGCTTTTGCATTATAAATCAACTCCAAAGCATCTCTGCTTCAATTTCATTAATCATGTAATGTTGATATATTATGGATGTGTTGTGTTGAATTGACATGTTTTTGCTCTCCTCTTTTCTAAATTTCTTGACCCCCACCCCCCACACCTTGTCAATTCATCAAATGTGGACTTGAGCTTTCAACAACCACAAAATAAAAGTATGAAACTGTTTTATGTCTTTGAAGAAATGATTATATTTCAATTCACATAATAATAATAAAAGGTAACTGCTTCAAATCATTTTGTTCCTTTTTTTCCTCCCACTTTAGGAGGAAGAAATATGATTTCTTCCTCTTAATCCCCCCTACTTTCCCTTTTGTTCTTTTTCCTTCAATTGCATGTAGTACCACATGCACCAAAAACAAAATAAAATTCTATACTTCTTTTTTTTACTTCTTCCTCTTCTTCAACCCTTTTCTGCTGCCCAAGTGGCCCACTAAAATTGCAAGAAATTTAACTCAAACAACTTTGCATGACAAGAGAATAAAAAGTATAGAATCACAATGTGGGTACATTGAATAATAACAATGGAACCAAATCCAGGGGTGAAAAAAAAACACAAGTCACTCATGTCATATACTTTTGCACTTTTTAAAATCTCTGCACATAATGAAAAATAATTCATGCATAGAAATTTGTTCACAAGTAAACAATCAATCAATCAATCAATCAGCTCATGTTGCAAACCAATTAATTATTGTATAGTAAATTAAAACGTCAATTTCTCATTCTAATTATTGTATCACAAGTGGAATATCAACTTTATCATATAGTAATTAACTTTCGAAAAAATAAACTTTATCATATAATTAAAATAATCTCATATAATGGCTGAGAAAAAGGCTTTTAGAAGGATATTTTCAACAAAGAAGTGAAGTCTCATTTCACTTAGTGTTACAAATGAGTGCTTCTAAGATTAGGCCTTATTTGTTTTACCTCAAAAAATAACCCATTTACTCTTAAAAACATTACTCAGCATATAGCATTTGAACTATGTTACTGAGAGAGAATTGTTTGATCAAAATTTTTACATGCTATTCTGTCTGACTTTCATTTTTCATACCTGATGATGCATAAAATATCACGGTTCTGTCACAATTCGATTTGAGGTCGAGTTTCTGTAAGACATAGAGGAGAGGAGAGGAGATGAGATCGGACCGGCACCTGTGGGTGCTGGTAGGGCCCTCTGACGATCAAGTCTGTGATTAGAATTCATCAATTAAAAGAGAGTAGGTACGTATTAAATGTTGCGTCCTTCGTTCGATCACCATCTTCTCGTACTTACAAAAACTTTCACTATCTTATTCGAGATTTAAATTGTAATATATAATTTTCATTACTGTATTTGTATTGTAACTGCTGTTACAGGATTCCTTGGATCACCTTATCTCATTGGATTACCTTATTTCATAATTCCCCTGTCAATACCATTTTTATGTACGAAGTATTTGCTCCATGCTAGCTAAATCTTTTCAACAACTTCGATGCAGTAAACATATTAATGAGAGGGAGACAGTATACAATTGAACATAAATCTGCTAACTGTTCATCCACATGTCTTGGGCAGCTCTTTTTATTACTTGGGTTTTGCTTGAGTTGAAACTATTTAACCCAATTTCGATTCAGGCTGGCTTTGAACAGAAGTGTCAGGCAACCCGTGTCCACCGTGAACTTTACTTGTATTAATATTAGTAATAATATTTTAATTGAAATATTAGTAACTTAATTAAACTCAATCCATCCTCAATATAGTTAAATATAATTATAGTATAAAAAATAGAAAATGAGTTTATGTGAGTAGGGTGTGATATCATTATAATATCATTTTTTACTCACAAAAATTTATTTGAAAACTGCCGAATTCGGTATATGTATCATTATACATAAAAAAATATGCTCAAATTAGACTTATAGAATTAAAAATTGGTTAAAATCGAATTTAAATTAAGAGTTTCATAATTTGAGTTGGGATTGTGTTAACTCCTCAATCCATTTGGACCCGTGAGTTGAAGTATTGAACATCATCAAAAATATTACCAATCATAAATTGCACCATTCAAATCCTTGGAGTTTTTTTTTTCTCTGAAAGGTAAAACAAATACACACTCACAACATGTCCCAATCTTTTTTCTTTTTTTTTTATAGAGGAGGATCATACCATCCCAACTGCAGTGTTTGAATGGTTAGAGTTTGGTGGTTAATGTGAATCTATGAACAAGAACAAGGAAACATGCATCCCCAACCAATCATAATATATATATATATATATATATATATATATATATATATTTTTTTTTTTTAAGTTAAAGAAATCACACCAATTATTCACAATCACAATATAATTGCATTGAACTAGATGCCCTTTGCAACCAATCATAAATTGCACCAACTCTTATGGCACCCAATACTTGCATATTACACAATATTGAAATAATCAGAACTTTTTGCCTTATTTAGAAATGACAAGTGAATGCAATCACTCAAACCCCATGACCCATGTCTTTGGCTTCATCATCATCACACATCTGCCTTCTCTCTCTTATTCAACTCACGCTCTCTCTCATTTTTTGTATGGTCTCAATAATGTACACCAATGGTACCATTAAAAACACACACACACACACACACACACAAAAGTTTTCACAATTTTTTTATTTTTAATTTTTTTTGGTCCTTCCTCTTGGAGACTTGGACGCTCAACCACTCCTGCAATTGTTGTAGGACTATTGCACCCATCTCAAGCCATCACCCCAAAACAAGTGCTTGCAACAGAAGTTAATTTTTAACCCCAACACTCTGGTGTTAGTGAATGGTCCCTCTTATGGTCCCTGCAATAGTGATACACCATGTAGTGGCTTTGGATCCAACTCATGGTCATTCTCTGCTGGCGGCTGAGGGCCCCGGAGCGATATGGAGTGGCAGAGACCGGTCGACACCAAGCCGGAGAATAGGCAGAGCAACCACTTGCTTTGAAATTGGTGTACATTCCAACAAAGGGTTGGTATTGGTAATCAGCTTTGTATTTACCATCCTCAGTGGCCCAAGATGAGGCATCCCATATGGAACCATACACCCACATTGGCCTCAGTGGAAAGGTTGCAGCACTCTTCCTTGGGTACCTTCTTATGGGCAGATCATCCACAAAGAATCTGAAAATATATACAGTCAAATTCAACAATTAGTACAATTATATATATATATAACATTTAATACAAATTAAATTCAATGTAATACAAGAACTAATTAGCTTTTCCTACTTACATAATCTCCTTAGGGCTCCACAATATAGCATAGTGATGAAAATTTTTTGTGGGATCAAACCATAAATGGAACTTCATCTCTCTCCCAATAATTCTCCCATCCCCACTGCCTCTGATATAAACATTGGTCTGCAATGTGTATGGCTTCCCAAAAGTTGTGCCAAGGAATTCTATATCCACCTCGTCGTGGAACCCCGGATGAGCTTCATTGTTCGAAAGCTGCCATTGCACAATTCATAAACAGAGGGAAATTTTGAGATTAAAATTTATGTATTATATAACAAATTAATAGGCTTTTTATATAATTATTAACATTGAAACATGTCACACATGTGTATTTCATAGTAGTGGTATCACTATCATACAAGAAAGAAAATTAAGAGGGTAAAATTGTAAAACATGTAGTAGTTAACAATTCATAACAAGACAGAGCAATGCCATCACCCAATAAAGAAATCAGAATGATTAGCATCATTTATATGTCTGTACATTCGTGCAACATAAATGATCATATATATATATATATATAGGTAAAATAAGTATATGAACAGGAAAACATGGGCTAATTAAAAACAAAAGAAATCAGAATTAATTAGTCCATTTCTCACATAGAAAGCTGTTATCACTCCTGCAGTATAGCCAGGTTGGAGTTTGACGGAGGCTCCAAAATAGCCGGATCGAAACGGGCGAACTGACTTGAAACCACTTCCTGTAATCAGAAAACAATCAAGAAAATGGAAGAAAAGTTCTAGTTTGAGAAAATTGAGATGAACTTGTAGCTAAGTAAGACCTGAAGTACTATCAAGCCAGATTTTGACTCCATTATTGTCCACACTTTGATGCTGAGGACCCCATAGGTTTCTAAAGCCTTGGTGAAAGGTCATGGACCTAAATTTGGAACTTGGGTAGTAGCCAGGAGAAGGTGGCCAATAACCAGCATTGCTTGAAGGGAACATAAGGATCAAAACAAGAGAGAGAAAGAGAGCCATGAAGTTGGAGATCGAACAAGAGACTGACTGTATAGCTAGAGAGAGAAGAATTATTGTGGATGTGTAAATGCAGGGTGAGAGAGAGAGAGATATAATTGAAGACAAGGTGTATATGGAGAAAAGGTATGGTAGTACACTTTATATAAATAAAAAGATTAGTGGGACCCACTATAATAAGGTGATACGTACATGGTTATAATATTTACAGATAGATATAGTTACATGCAGTATATAAAATGATAATGCAGTATATAGCATCTAGGATTTGACGCATGATAATAGACAAAGTAATAAGTAGAAAGTACTCAGAATTATTTAATATATTTTTTTCTATCACAACTACTTTTACTTCCTTTATGGGAGAAACTGTTAGCTTTAAGCATAGAAAAGAGGATGAGAGTTGTGGAAGAGTTAGATGGGTACGTATTAAATGTGCCCCCCCTATATATTGTGTTGATTATATGTTTGTATGTATGTATGTATAGTTTTGTGACTCTACATAAACTTGGGACTTAGTACCCTGCACTATATCCTCATTGAAAGCAACATGTATTTCTGTCTCAGCCTTTAAAGCTAGCTAGCCACAATTTTGAATTACCCCAACTAGTGTGTTCTTTTACCTTGCCAATTTTCTCTTTACGTACTACAGATTCCGGCCGGTGGAGGATCAAATGTGGGTCAGATTCTGATTTCATTGATTAGGGCCCGAGTTGTGATGTGTTTGAACCTCAGAGGTCTATCCATTAATGGAGTGGGTCATGAGGCATTGTTAATGGGACCAGAAAGAATACAAGTTTGATTTGAATAAATACATATGGTAATGTAATATAAACCTGTGATATGGACACCGGTGATAACAATGTGATTGAAATGATGATTGATAAACTAAACAAGTCCATACATGCATTATAATACCTAATAAAATTATGAATCAGTTTCTTTCACTCCTAAAATAAAAAAAATTAAAAAAAATTATCGAAAGCAACTCAATTCTGTCAAGTTATCTAACACAATCCATTTTATTTTCTAAACATAAAACCTACTCGATCTTAAAGATAAACAAAATAAAGAATAATTATGTTGGAAACTTTTTCAAATTATTAAGTTGGCCGCGCCGCACATTGGATGATGAAGAGTTTGGTTTCAGTATACAGTAACTTAATTACTTGAAGCATGCATTGCTAAAGTCATGCATGATTAATCAACAGTTTGTATTAACAGTGATAAGAATTGATTGTGTTTGTCAAAATCTTATAAATGTGTATCAAATGTCTCTAATGCTGTGTGGGCTTTAAGTCTGAACCGTATCAGCAAAAAAGATTAAAAACATGGTATCGTTCGTTGCCTACAATAGACGTACGGCACTTGCACAATAAAGAGCAAGGCCTACCACCAAGTATCGATTAATTAAACCACATAACTAAAACAGAAAAACAAAAAATAAAGACTATTAAAGATTTGGCATGACCACAACGATTTTAGGCCTTCTGATTTTTCGACATTTAGTAATTCAAATGATCACATGACCATCATCTTTGACTTGTAGTTTAATTTTGATACTTTGACTATCTCCTGTCCAAAAAAAACTGGTCTACGTAATGTGGTCCTACAAAACCCTGAATTTAGTTTGTAACAGCTTCCTTTTTGGACTGAAATTTGGACACCTAAGAGGTTGTACTGTGGTGTCGGCCATAGCCCACATAATATATATATATATATATATATATATATATATATATATATATATTGTACACTAACACACGCGTAGAGAAAGGGATGGGCACACCCAACCTACCGACAGAAATAAAAATAATTAAAATTACAGGAAGCCAAGTATTTTTTCTCCATTGGTGTGGCCCCCCCTACTGTGGTACTACCTCTCTCGTGCCTAAAATATGTGTTTTTCAAGAACCAAAAATGTGACGGACTAATTGGCATGCGAATAATTGTTCATCAAAGCAAAAGGTAAACTCTTTGAAAATAATTAAAACTATTCTAGTAAATTTTATTTTATTTTACCTAATCTAGTAATACTATAGAAATAATAATATAAAGATATCAATTCAACGTTAAGTAATTATTTTCTATACTAATTGTAGTTACAAATAGATTGATGATAGTGCAAGTTATAATTATAATAAGTTGAATAAAGTAAAGAAACACTACTGGAGTTTTATACAAAAACAAATACCAAATAAGTTATATATATATATATATATATAATAGTACTATTTTATATGAAGCGGTGAGTTGGGTGTAAAAAAAAATATATGAATGTACAATGTATCCATGTAATTGAAATCCGTAGGTTGAGATCATGAATGGAATTGCAATCTCTACTGCTAGCTTTGCACTTGGAGGATCTGAAAATGACTCCCTTTATTATTTGGTGCAACCGATCGAAGTGTGGAAGCTAAAGCTAAAGCTAAAGCTAAAGCAAGGTATGAAGAGTAATTCATATAGTACTCTTCTCCCTTTCCACAGTAACAACCACCCGAACTTCACGTTCGTACTTTCATCTACATGTTTATGTGTGTGTATAAAGTGTAACAGAGAAAGTCACCGGAATCCATTCAGACATGAACCCAGAAATTGCCGAAATACTACCTTCTCCGAGTCTGGTTCACATTATAGGTTATACACTTTGCAATTTGTTTGTTGGAACTCTAATCAGATTGGGGTATAAGCAATATAATGGATTCTAGAGCTTCCGTTCTTGACCCTATTATTGTTGGGAATTTAATCTCCTTTCGTTTGACACAACGGAAACATATCATCACAATAACAATCACACAAGCATATATATGGAGATAACAATCAAACACA
Source organism: Cornus controversa (assembly GCA_026545225.1). Classification (NCBI taxonomy): domain Eukaryota; kingdom Viridiplantae; phylum Streptophyta; class Magnoliopsida; order Cornales; family Cornaceae; genus Cornus; species Cornus controversa. Next base: position 69,850,830 of record CM048848.1, on the reverse strand, counting down.
TCTACATACAACACAATATTTTTCATGATTCACCCAACTCTAGGAGTCTATAGAGAGAGAAATTTCACTATATTGAGAAAAAAATATACAACACACAGAGAGCATGTCTACCACACACACTCTTTCACTCTCTCTTAACATATTTCTCTCAGAATTACATATTCTTTCTTCTCCTCATATAGCACTCATCAATCTCTTACATATTTTCTCTCTTTATTTTTTCTTTTTAACCCTACATCTATTTATAGAATCTCCTAAACCAATTCATTCTTAATAAGGATTTTCTTGTCTTAGAAGAAGTTACTAATTCAATCACAACTCTAAAATAGATGAATACAACTTTCTCTCCAAATCTTTAGCCTTGATCCCTAATTCTTCAGGCTTTCAAAACAAAAAAAGAAACTGGTATATCTGAATTTGAGCCACAAATCCAACAATTATCGTTCTTCTTATATAAGAAACTTGTTATTCTTATTTAGATACGGGTATTCTTTAATGAACCGTAATTAGTACTCATGTTAAAGAGAAGGTTGTTTAATAAGATATATAAATGTCAAGGGTGAGACAAAGCAAGAATGAGACAGTAATCAAGACGAGGCATAACAGGAAATTTGTATGCTCACAGTTTGAATCTCTCTAGCAACGTCGAACATGGGTGCATGCCCTATTGAGATTATTGTGTACTTATAATCTTGGAGAAATATCATAAAAATTGATGAAAGAATTAACTCGATATTCAAAATCGTGTCGTGTTGTGTTGAGGTATTTGTGATGCACGTACATCTCAAAACAATTTTAAGATGACTATCATTTCTTAAAAAATAAATTTAGCAAGAGAAATGAATTATGATAGAAAAGATTGAGAAAAAATAATCTATGTCCTGAATCCTGTTTATCCCTTATAATGATGATAGTAAGGTGACATATTGGGAGACTATACAACTTGGGCCCCATTAGCAATAAGAATTAGCAACTGAAATTCCAATTAGATGGTAACATATCATAAGTTACATAATTTTTTAAAAAAAATTAGCAACTTTTTTGGACTTTTCAATATTTCTGGAATGCTTTATCCTGCAACATAGATATATAGTTTAAATTAATACGCAATTAGTTTTGGCCTCATTATTAATTATAATTCGATCATGTAACTTTTTACTGTTGTTGTTCTTTAAATGTTCTGATGTCTTCAAGTTCTTTGAAGATTCAGAGCAGATCGATATGGGTTAATAATGATTGGCTCTATATGTTATTTAGGACCGAGGTATTATTCATTCATCATCAAATGCATGTCACTAAAATTGCAAAATCATTAAACATAAATTCTCTCTCTCTCTCTCTCTCTCTCTCTCTCTTTCTCTCTCTATACGCAGAGGTAGGTAAGTATACAAGTCTGAATTGTGATGCCAATACACATGCATAAATGACATCCCTTTCCAGAAACAATGACAATTAAGTGATCCTTTCGCACTTCATTGAATGACAATAAATAAACATGCAGAAAAATGTGGAGTCCGTCATGGTTTAGCAATTAAAAGGTAAATATGTGGAGTCATGGTCCTCGTGACTTTTGTCGGTTCTCTAATTGCATTGTAATAATCCTTGTATGCTAGCTCAATCCACAGACCATGACCACTTACTATATAAATAAGCTTTGAAATATTTATTAAACAATTAAGAAATATATACATATATATAGATATATATATATAGAGAGAGAGACTAGTACTACTACTATATATATATATATATATATATAGAGAGAGAGAGAGAGAGAGAGAGAGAGACGTACTAGTACTACTACTACCCTTACCGACACTTTGAAGGGCTTAATTTCAAGAGAATAATGGTTTTGTTACGAGACTTTTCAAAATGCCATACTTGTTCCTTTGAGCCATTCACACGTCTCACTCTTGCATGTAGTGTCAAGAATCCAACTTCTGACTCAGTTTTTTATTTTGAATATGACAACACTTAATTCTTGTGGAACGATTGTTGTTGACCTCACTCACTCCGTCTATAGACTATAGATATGAAAATGCATTCACTTTTATTTCTGAACAATTAGATTGACCGCAACGCTTGATAATTGGATTGATTAAGTTGAAATTGATAATTGTGATTCAGTTTAATCTACCTTAGCCTTAGCAGCAGGGACGGACCTACAAACTTTCCTTTGGGGCCGACGCTAATACTGTAAAAATATATTATAAATTTATAAATTCTAACACATAGGAGTTTTTTTTTCTTCCAATACTTCTTAATTTGTAATCCATTAACTACTTAGCTAGAAAAACATGTCTAATTAATTTCGCCATTGATATATACAAAGTTGAATCAAATTTATTTTTGTCATATATATAGTCAGGTATGTATAAAATAAATTTGTATTAAAACTAAACAAAAATATTGAATATCGAATGTCAAAATTGTTTCCACCACATGTTAGAGAAGGTGACATGATATATATATCCAATTAAATTCAAAAGCTCAAAAGCACATAACATCACAAATTTAGAAATGAATAATAAACCCATAGTAAATAATTAATTAATAAGTGTTGCCAGAAACATTAGACATTTCCCCTTAATCTAGTTTCACAAAGAACAATCTAGCTAGCAATAGAAGAGTTAAGAAAATTCAGAACACACACATAAAATAAAATAATGTACTCTTGTGGTGTGAAAAAAGATAAATTAATAAACAAGTACTAGATTTCAATGTAACAAATATGAAAAGATACATGCATTAGACCTGCTGAGAAAAATAATTAAATTAAAGGAGCATTGTATTAGCAAAACATAGAGATAAAATAAAAGATCACCTATTGATATATATACACCTACAAACAACAGGTATTGAATTTTGATATTGTGTATATGATATACTAGATATTAGGTAAATATGACTGACACTCTCTGCAGTTTGAATTTATTTTATATGGAAAGAAATTTTGATTATAGTGATCGAAGTGCAAGGATTAATTGGAGGTAATTAATAGATTTTGTAAAACATTTAGGGGCCAAATTTTAAATGTTCATAGGTCAGGCTTAATTGGAGGTACTTAATAAATTTTGTAAAATTTTTAGGGGGCAAATTTCAAATATTAAAATTCAAGTCTTAATTGGAGGTATTCAAAAGATTTTGTAAAATTTTGGAGGGGCCAAATTTTAAATATTCAAAATTAAAGACTTAATTTAAGGTACTTAACGTAATTTTGTAAAACATGGGGGGTGAGGGAATGGCCCTCTTGATCCATGCATGGTCCGCCCCTGCTTAGCAGTACTTAATGGTACCGTATCAGGTCCTAGTTTTTATTTGCTGGCCAAACACAAGAATTTATTGCATCAACAAACAGGACAAATCTATATAAGCTTTTATGGCCAAAGATTTTCTGACTATTAATACATGAGTTGGATCGTTTTATCACTCAAAAGTTAGTTTTTTTTTTTTCTAGTAAAAAAACTCAAAAATCTAGAAACATCAATTCTCCTACTTTAGAGGTTAAAAAATAGAATAAATATTTTTAACTTTTTCAAGATTTGTCAAAATAACACTTACCTCCTCTTTAAATTTCATAATTTTACTTACATCTCATGTGAGTAATCGCCGTTTAAGTAACTAAAGGAAATGAGTGAAATTACCATTATGTTCATAAATTACTATTTTACCTTTTTTTTTTTTTATTCTTTTCTCTCTTCCTCCTCTCTCTATACTCCCTTTCTCTCTCATCCCCACTAACACAATCTCTCTCTCTTCTATCCACCACCATGACCACCACTGTCCCACCTCTACACTTTCTCCTTTCTTATATATATATATATATATATATATATATATATATACATATATGTTTGTGTAAAATGGTTCAATTATTTTGGTTCATGGTGTTAATTTGATGTATAGAATGGTGAATTGAGATCTACACTTTCTCCTTTCTTATATATATATAAACATATGTGTGTGTGTATAATGGTTCAATTATTTTGGTTCATGGTGTTAATTTGGTATGGAATGGTGGAATTGAGATATGGTGTGTAGGGTTATATGAACCCTAGGATTTCATGCTTAACAGGTAACTATGGCAGGCCATGGCTTGAGTTGCTATTGTTATTAATTAGAGATTTATGTATATAGAAGTATGATTCACATGAATATGGGTGAATAAATAGCTTGGAGTCAGATTACAAGGTTGTAAGAGTGGTCAGCTATGGTGTATAAACAGGGTATCACAGGACTCAATAGAGAGGGAAGGAGATGAATGGAGGAAGAAAAGAGAGGAAACAGATAGAAAGAAAAAAAAAGTCAATAAAGTTAAAAGAGTAATTTCATGCGTTAGAGGGGGCAAAATAGACATTTTACTCTTTTACTGTGGCTGACGTCAATAAATTCTCTTTGATTGCGTTAGCTACCGTAACGAGAGGAGGTGCGGGTTACACAGATCAAAATCACAATGGAGGTAAGTGAAATTATGAAACCTAGATGGAAGGTATGTTTTATTTCAGCAAATATCAGGAGAGGATGATATTATCCCTAAAAAATATTAACCTTGGTCACTCAAATATTAGTCTTTCCACTGCATTTTGCAGTGTTAAGGCTAAAGAAGAAGAAGCAAACAAATTGTAAATATAGATATGGTCTAATTCTTTATTTAGGAAAATGTTAAACCTCACGAATATAATTTGTGATATAGTATATCGAATTAGGCGACTTATTATTTGACATTACATGAGTGATTATTTGACAAATTTTTATATTTTAAAAGTAGTTATTTAGAGAGAATACAGGAAAGGAGATGGAGAGAAAAAATAACAAAAATTATCATTATAGAATCCAAACTCTAAACATAACTCAATAACTTATAATTCAAATTAAATTTTATGTTTAGTATCTTCCTTTGAAAGAGTCTTACTATTAAATCTTTAAATAATTGAGACTAGAAATGCTTATGAAGAAGATATAAAAAAAATTGAGACTAAAAACTGCAATTTTCTTTCCCATGATTTCTTTAACATAAGTTTTGGTTTTCTCCATTATCTACATGTGTGAATAATTAGATAAATACATAATATACTTAAAGCTTCTTATAATTGTATTTTGATTTGGTATTTTTGTTAAAGAAAAACTAATAAAAATGGAGACAACTCTGAAAAGAAGTTGAGGGAGTACAAAAATGAATATATATATATATATATATATAGAAAATTAGAGAGAGAGAGAGAAACTCAGTTTAATTAATTGCAGTTTCATTTAATTTTTTTTATTTTCTTTTATTTCCTTTTTATAACTCCACAAAAAACTTAGAGCAATGCTACATGTCATGAAAATATTTCATGAATTTTTATCTTGAATGATGTGGCAATTAAATGGTGAATTAGTATTGGTGGGATTCCTCCCATACACGGAATATCAATGATATTATCACTTGCCACATCATTCATGAAGGCAATTCATGATAAAATTTCATGACCTTTAGCATTTCTCAAAGACTTATTATTATGGTATATTAATCTTTTCATAAAATCTCACAGTGTTATTTTTTTTCCTTTTCGTGATTCGTAGAAGAGACCAATATGGGGTATTTTTTTCTTTTCTTCTACAAATTCAATACAAAACAAGTGCAAAAGACACATCTATTACCTCTAAATGTGTAATCTAACCAGTATTTCATTTATTTTTTTTATATATAAAAGATTGAACATTGAAGTCTAATGAAATAATAACGAATAAGAAACGATTATATTCGTACTATTATTCCACTAGTGTGGAAAAGTGGGATTTCACCGTAGTGGAAAAGACACATCTATTACCTCTAAAATTTAATTTGCTATTGTGTCGGTAAAATACACTGATCTTCTCCGTAATTTATCTTAATTACACACTGTAACAGCCCGCTCCACCACATGGTATGATATTGTCCGCTTTGGGCCCAGCCCGCACGGTTTTGCTCTTGGGTTTTACCCCAAAAGGCCTTTTGGAGAGAGCACACCACATATATAGCACATTCTCTTTCCACACCCAGGCGATGTGAGATTGGGCACCCTTGGGGACAAGAGGGGACAAACACACCTCTTCCACACAACCAAGGTCTTTACAATCCACCCCCCTTGGAGGCCGGACGTCCTCGTCGGCACACTTCCGGCTGGGTCAGGCTCTGATACCATCTGTAACAGTCCGCTCCACCACATGGTATGAAGGCTCAATCTCATTTGTTTCTTTTGCATCCCAACAATGAATTGTTACTTTTATTGAAATTGGTTTTAGTTTAAAATGGAATTTTTGTGGTTTAGGTGTTCATATCCATTATACTTCCGTGCAAATTAATGGGTTTCTGTAGTTTATGTTTGTAGTTTGGTATCAGATTGGTGTGGTTCTTTCTTTGCTGTCGTCTATCATAATTTTCCTTCAATTATTTTCTTTCTAGGTTTTTCTGCGTAGTTTATGCTTGTGCTCTTTTATGTTAACTGGATTGATACTAGTTCAATGCATACACAAAGAATTAAGTATTTTAGTACACATAAATGATATATTAATTGAAGAATCCAGTGTGTCATTATATTAAATGAACTGTAATTTGAATGAATCAAAGAGTTGAGATTTGTGTATAATGTATATAAAAGGTTTTAGGTTTTAGATACTAAAGTTGGGGATTTTATAAAAAATGCAGGGTACTTTTTATTATATATACATACACAGACATCTATGATTTGGGGTTGGTAGTTGGTTGATGCAAGAAGTGCAGAAAGTCATCTCTAGGTTTAGGAATTGATAAAGGTCTTCCTCCTTGGTCAAGTGAATTTTTAGTATGACATAGCAGATGGATGCACGGGCCAATTTCTCTATGGCACTCACCATTGTGGGTGGGGGAAAATCATATTTTTCTGATTTGGTCACCTCTCCAATAAGAACTGATTACCACCCTACTGAGAATATATGGTTCAAATTCAAGGTGGTAAAAGATCGAAGGGAAGGCCGAAAAGAGAGTAGGTGTTGCTGTGAGAAAATCACAGTTTATCATGAGATGAGATTCTAGTATAGCAGGGTGCTGAAAAAAGATTCGTGCATTTGACCCCATATATTTGGGCCAAATCTGTGCTGTATTTGATTTTAAAGAAGCCTCTACTCTTCTTCTTGTTGATTTAACACACCCACAAATTAGGTTTCTTGGGTTTTCTCATAAAGTGTATGACAACATACATATTCAAAGTGGAGCACAAGTTCAACTAAATGTGTGCGTGATTAAATTATTATGCATTCAAGGTTAATATCCAGAGATAACATAGAACTAGTTGTCTATTTTTCATACCAAGCATGGTTTACGAATTCTGACAATGTTATTTGTTTTGTTGTTTCGAATTTAGTTTTCGTCAATCATTAATGGATGGATGCACCAAAACATTTCACGTGATTGTCTGAGATTGCATCTTTTCCTGGCTTGTAAATTACTAGTTATGTACTTATGTTGTTGGGTTGTTTCTTACAAAAAAGAACTTCCTCTCAATATTTTCCTTTCCTGTGGATGTGGTGCAAGTAGGCAATGTTCATTTTTGGAGAAGATGGATATCAATAGAAGCAATTCTCATTCCCATGAAAGGCAGCCTTCAAGGTGTTCAAAAAGTGTCAATGAAAACAAGAGCTCCACTGAAAAACATGTTCGTGATTCTTAAATAAACCATGGTTTGTCTCTTCTATAAACTTTTTTTGATCCCAAGCGTTTGACACATGAACTCTAAATTCGTAATACATGTTGGGACAAATAATGAAAGAAATAATAATTTTTCTGAAAATATATTTTAATTAAATTGAAAGCATATCAAATTAAGCCTCCGCTTCTTGAATATAGTTGAAGGCTCTCTAAAATACAATTGCAAAAATTAAATGGAAACATTATCTCCGGAATTCAACTAAGCCAAATTTAACAATTTGTATGTCCATAGAGTAACACTCTCGATGAATACATACCCATGTATTCATCTTCATCTAGTCATATGTGTGAGTTATGCGGTGCGGAAGTGGCTGCGAAAGTTAATTTGAACCTAGAGGGGGGGGTGAATAGGTGTACTTGCTCGTTTGCTTAATTTTTCAGATTAATTCAATTTTAGTTCAATTAATAACTGATCAACCACACAAAGCAAGTAAATAAAGTAAGTGTAGAAATAACGTGGAAACCAGGAAAAGAAAAACCCACGAGCCTAAAAAATCCACGAGAGAGGCTGTAGTCCTGAAGAACCAAATCTACTATCGTCGAAGCAAAGTACAACAGACTCGGTCCCGGACTCACCCATTCCACTCTGCTAAGAACTTGATGTTGAATGCCTCAGGGTTACTCTTGCGACTCCATGTCCAATTGCTGCAGACTTCATGTTAACATCACAATCCTTGCAGAAGGGTAACTGAAAGAACACAAACACTCTGTGAATATTTTGTCCCCTTCGTAATGCGATTGCCTTCTCCTTCCTCACCAGTGAACAGTTGAGAAGTAACCAAACAATCCGGTAACTTGATCAATAAGTAATTTGAAGTAGTATTCGAACGATTGATCAAGCAGAGAGAGCCATAGTCCTAAATCACTTACTGTGTATAGGTGTGCTCATGGGCGGAACCAACAATACTAACCTGGGCTATAGCCCAGGTCCAAAAAAAAAAAAGTTTTTACTACTACTGTTCCCAGCCCACCATATGTTGATTAGGGCAAACTCTCTCTCTCTCAAGTCTCATCGCAATTGTACATGCTATATTTCGAAGAAGCAGTAGCTTTGGACAAGAAAGGAGTGTGCAAATTGTAAACCTTTTAGAGAAAGAAACGATGAGGAAACGTGGATGAGAGAGAGGAAGTGTGGGTTTTGCTTAGTTTTTTCGACATTGGTTTTTTCGATATTGGGTTTGCTAAAATTCCCTTTGGAAAATAGATTCTGGGTTTGGAATTGTAGGAACTGAATTCGATGGAGAAGAAGATGGTGGTGATGGTGTGACAGTGAGATGCAGACGGTGCTCTAATGAGTTGTGCTCGACTTCAATGGTATAAATTTATAATGTATTATCTCTAGGGATTTCATTGTTTGTTTTTATCAAAAATTCAGTCAAAATCATGCCTACACACACATATATATATAAACACATGTGTTTTTAGCCCTCCCCACTTTGCAATCCAGGCTCTGCCCTTGGGTGTGCTCTCAAAGAAATAAAAACAAAAAATTAATGGAGAATTTTCCGCCCTAAAAACATCTCAAAGCTCTCTCTCTAAAATAATGTTTTTTGGAAAACGTAATAGTTGAGAAAGCATAAGAGAGATATATAGAGACCTATTTTACTTGGAAAACAAGTTTAAAATCGTTTTAACACGTTTCCCAAAGTCCTAAGTTGATTAAGAACCAAAATCATTCGAAAAAGCAAGTTTCCAATTTAATCAGAATAGCCTAACTAAGTGCAACCGGTTGTACTTTTGAAAATTTTGAAATTTTGATTTAAAAATCCTAGTTTTCCAAAATTGACCTCTCAAAGTGTAGTGCAATGTGTCCTAACACACTTACCACGACTAGGATATGTTTTCACTTGAATCAATTGACTTTATGCACTTGTTCTTCACTTGGTCTTCATTTAGTCTTCAGCTCCATGATCGATTACAAGAAATCAATAAAAAGTACAACTCGATCATATTAGGTTTTACACCAAAATTCGTGAATTACAAATTTTATACGTCACAATATGTCCATAATAACACTTAATTTTGAAATTAAATGTTAAGATTTGGAATATATTTTCTAACTCTTGAAAGACTTATAAGAACTTCTCATTTGAAAATTGCTTTTGAACCAATATATAATGAAAGCTATGAATATAGAGAGTAGAAGTTGGAAATATTACCAATTTGGAATTCCTACAATTTTGTCAGAATTCCTTTAATTTCATTGCTGGAATTCCAATTCTGACCGCCGGAGTATGAGTTTCATTGTTAGAACCCTCGCCTAAATCTAGATTCATTCGCCAGAAACTTCACCGGATTCTGGATTTGGCCGTTGGAAACTTCGTCCAAGTTTCACTGGATTCTCTCATTCTTTTTCACTCTCTATACTTGTTCTTTCTAATGTTTGGCACACTGGAATGGGCTCACCACAAGCCTTTTTTAGGGCCCAGAACCATCTATGATTTAAATTCTATACTTAATCATTGAGCTCAAGGGTCATGAGTTACACTCAACCCATCAGCCACCTTGCTAAGTTGGACGGCCCAGATTGCATGACCATGTAACTGATTGAGCAATCCATCAGAAACACGAGATTGTTTTGTGGCAAAATGAAACTCCAAATCTCCTTCCACAAATTAAGCAATTTGTTATTTGTAAATATTTTTTTTGAAACACTTTGTAACAGTACAAAGATGTGTTAAAAAATAAAAATAGAAATTATTTTAGGATTGGGATTAGGAACCAGAGGGTCTTTTAGTATCAGTTTATTTTATCGCTTGACTTTTGACAACCTTCCATCTTTCTTTTACGATGGAGATTGAGGACCTTCAGTATTGAGTGTATATCCTGCACAGACCTACTTAACAAAGAATACTATATTCTGATTGTGGTGTTGCCTTCATAGGTAGCATTGATTCTACCAAAGTCGCATGGAAACTTCTGCAAAGGAATCTTATGTGTCAGACAATGACCCTTCCCTTCCCTGACACTGCTTGAACACACACTCGAAACATGTCTACATTTCTTATTGTCATTTTTGTTTTTCAGTTTCGAAAACGCACATGTTCAATTTACTGGCATTGGACACAGAGTAGAAATTTTCTTTCATTCTAGAAACAGTATAGTTGTCATGCTGGTGTCTCTGTATCACGTCAAGGCTGTGACTTGTGTCCGTGATGTGCATTCGATTCTACTTTTCTTGCTTGTAATAATTAGGAAGTTCATTTTCCTTCTTTCTGATTCTTGTTTTCTTTCTCATTTTTTTTCTGTTGTTTTTTCCTGTTATATTCACAATTTATAAGATAATCTTGTAATCATTCTGCAATACATTGTTGTAAGTTATATTTATCAAAAAAAAATACATTGTTGTAAGTTATTAAGCAATCCTGGAGTATAGTTACTGCCTATAACTGTCAATATTCTATAATGATAGTCTTATTGAAGACATCGGAAGTAAACATTTAAAATATTATATTTGCAACTTATATATACCGCATATCACATTTAATGTTTCTTCTCAATATATTTACAGCTATGAATGATATGGTAAGTTGAACAGACATTTCCTCATTTTTTGCTTTGTAATATATTCTGCAAGGAAAACATAGTGATAATTTGGTTGAATTTTGTAAAGGGTCATTTGCAGAACTGTCAGTCTGAACTAGCCAATTCTTTTACATGGTCAAGATTGGTGCTTTAGCTGTTTAAAGCACTGATAAAAAAAAGGGTTCAAAGAAGTATTCTATTGCAAGGATGATGATGATGATGATGATGAAGAAGTATTCTATTGCTTCTGTGATACAGTGCAGAAAATTTGTGATGAATCATAGGTGATCTAAAATTGGCTGGTCATTTAGGGAATTCTTATTTTTATGGACAAGAGCTAGAACTTCTGGTGTCAAGACTGGTTGAAGGTAATTTAGGGAATAAACACTTCTAAGTGAGGGCTGGAAACCTTGTTTCACTTTTTCTTTCTTGGATTGCCCTATAAATCTGCCATAGTACTGTATATGTTGCATCCTTGTTTTGTGTTGCTAGAGGTCAATATGCATGCAAGTTCCTTGAAAAACACTGAAGGACATTGAGAGAAGATTATAGCTTCATTTGTTGCACGCAACGATAATTAAGCAATAACAATGTATTGATGCCAAGAGGTGTGTTAGATGTATGAATAATTAAGTTACACCATCTCTAATAGCTTAAACTCTTAAAGTAGATGGTAGTTAACATGGTATCATAGCAGTATAAGGTCCTGAGTCAAACCTTAAATATAATTGATGCACATGTTGGACCAAAATTAGGCCACACTGATATAAATAATTAAGTTACTCTCTCTCTCTTATAGCTTAAACTTTTAGAGTAGGTCGTGTTTTACATGATAGTGATGGTTTTTTTTCCCTTCTCCGGTTGATGTATGAGATGAATGAAGCATTCTGGATATTCTTCCCACCAAAGAAGGATATATTATCTTAGTCAAAATCAGGTTATAAAATTTCTTTCAAGAATGTATATATATTCTTGTGTCTGGCAATGCTACAAGTTTTAGAACATTTGCCATGGCCATTTTATCTAGTGCGTATTTTCTGCCTCGTGCTGTGGTTTTTTAAGCAGGTAATGTTTTTTTCGTCTAATAATAGTATGGATGGCCTTGCCATGCAGCTGAAATAGATTGGCATGAGAGGAGAAGGGCATGGATTGGTGATCGATCTCAAGATTGCCAAGAATGCCTGGGGAACCAATTATGAGGTACATGCTTCATTTCTATTTTTCTGAATTTTGCTGGCATATATGTGATTTGTACAACGGAGGTTTCGATGTTGCTTAATAATGGTCAAATTATTTATTTTTGATGTGCATGGAAATATACTATAATTTCCATTGTCTTTAGGTTCCTATAATATTTACTGAATATTCTGATATCTGGCAAGAATATTAAATGCATTTGACCAACTTGGAAGTGTATATGAGGCAGGAGTGGTTGGTTGCTCAAAGAAAATCCGTACAGAATATAATTCATTGAATGAATGCATTTATATCCCTTGATTATAATTTTGACTTGTAGAAAATTAAGAATGGGAGCTTTATTGAAACTTATTTGGTGTGATTGTAAGAGAACTTTGTGAGGGTTAATATTTGAGACAATAACCAATGGAATAAATGGTCATTCCTGGTGTAGGTTTCACATAGTTCTAGGAGGCATGACTCGGTTCAAACCTAATTTTAACATCATCTTGCACAAACTGATTGCTTGAATTCGTGTTCTCATACTTGGCAATTCATGTTTTTTACAATTTCCTTAACATGATGGTGAGTCTTGGCGCAACGGCGAGGTTGTTCCGTTGTGACCTCTAGGTCACAGATTTGAAACACGGAAACAGCCTATCCGCATACGGAGGTAAGATTGCGTACATTTGACACTTCCCAAACCCCGCAGTGGCGGGAGTCTTGTGCACTCAATTTGCATTTTTTAACAATTTCCTTAACATGGAAACCAAATACACAAGCTCGGGCCAAATTAGCACTAAGACACAATGTGTATCATGTATTGTTTAGCTCCCTCATCTTCAGTTCAATTCAGCGAACAACAGCAATGGTTCACTCTCACTTCACGAGGAAAATTGAATGACAAAATCAAATCTGTTGACTGCATTAATGGTTTCACAAAAAAATTAGATTCTATAAAAGAGTGATTTTATTTTTTTCTTTTATAGTAATCAAGGATAATAAATACTATCGATAAAATGACAAGAAGGATAGCTGGTAGAATATGGAGATTATATATACAATTTCCTTAACATGGACATTATTTATTTACTTGGGGTACATCAATGATTCATTTTTTTGTACTTACAGTAATGCAGTGTTCTCTTTATGTATTCTCCTATAAATAAATGGGATTATCGTATTACTTTAAGTGAGATATAATGAATCATCATTGGTTTGCCTCTTATGGTATTACTATAAGTGAGATATAATGAATAATAATCGGTTTGCCTCACTATAAAGTAAAAAATATTTAGTCAAGTGAAATTTTTGTAAGATTATTAATTTGGTTTCTAAAGTTGAAGATAATTTTATTCATGGTATGTTCATATATTAAATTTAAGTCTCCGTTGTTTGTTTGGCCTAAACCTCTCTCTCTCTCTCGGGGTTTTACAAGTTTTGCTTTTTCTGTTTCCAAATAATTTCAAAGAAAAAATCATCATTCTTTAATCAATTCACTACATCTTGTTGCTTAAGAAGCCTCTTGATATTGTTAACCAAGATTTTTGTCATCCTCTCTTGCTGGTGGATTCTCAAACTTGTGCCTCAATGAGAAGAGGAAGAAGAATGGAAGAAAGAAGTAGTTTGAGGGCTCAAGCTTACTAGCGAGCCTGTCAATTCAAACTGGTTCTTTTCATTCCATTAGAACCTCTTATATATGTGTGTGTGTGTGTATCTATATTCTGAGTTCTCCATTTGTTCGACCGCCCAAGCTTAAAATGAAGATCCCCATTTATGGTGAAATGAATATCAACCTAAGGTAAACTAGTAGAGATTTTTTTGAATTCCCATGAGTTTGAGGTGGATTATAGGAAATATTAGTGGGAGTTTGATCAGAGTGTTGGAAATTGGCTCAAAAATTGTCTTGGAAGCATGGTGGAAGGATCAATTACATGGTGGATGTAGAACACATGGATTTCAAAATTTCTATATGAACATACAAAGAAGATGCAGAGAACTTCACCTAAGAGTTTGATAAAACTCTTCTTCCCTTAGTTGATGTGTGAACCCACCAAGAAAAAGTGTATAGAATGGCTTCTCCTCTAGCTCCTTCTTACTTGCCCAAGTATTATCACCTCTACGTCCTCCTTTGTTGAAACCCGAGCAAGCTTATAGATGGTGGTAGCTAGAGTGTAGAGAGAGAGTCTTTCATCTCTCTAACCATTTGGGGCAAATGGTGTGAATTGGGTTAAACTCTTTGCAAGACCCACATGCCATATATAATCTCTACAAATTAGAGTGTCCTTAGCAACTCAATTAATCCTTAGAGTGCTCATAGCATATTCTATACTCTACTTGCTACCCCTTAGCTCAGTAATCAACACTGGGCTAGAGGTGAGGATGAATTGGGCCCATTTCCTTTAGGCTTAAATGGACTAATAATTTATTCGATCAAATTCCTTTGACTTATAATTCAATTAGCCCATTAAATTACATTTAACTTCACTATATAAATCTAATTGAAAATCCTCCAATCCGGAAATGGTAAAAATGGCGAAGCCAATTATATGGTCAATGAGATATTGGAAAAATAAAAGCCATCCTCCTACTCAATTGACATTTTATTTCAGCTCCTTGATAATAACCCATTTGATCACATAAAATTCCTTTTGATAAAATAATATATTTTAATAAATAAATATATAAAATCATTTTATCAAATCCACGAGAGCTTGATTTTCGTGATTAAACTAATCAAGCCAAAATAAATAATATATCATAGATGCAATCTTGAGTACATGCTCAAATGCAATTAATTTAGTCACCCAAAGTACTCAGGCTAGGACCCCTAGGGACCAACTGGCTAAATCAAAGTGACTACCAATTAATGCAAAGTTACGTGCATACTCTCATGCTTGAGAGTCATTCACCATAACATAGATGAGTAACAACTATTACAACGACACTCATAATCGTTTTAATAAACTTATTGTGATCCGTTCAATTCTTTACTTTAGTTAAAACGTCCAACTTCTAACACCGAATTTGAACATTTATGATAATACAATAAACCTGTGATTTAAATATTGAAGACCCATCATATATATATATATATATATATATATCTTAAATCACTGTATTAATCAATGGACACCTTGTGATGCACCACCTAATACACCATGCCATAAAAGTATGTAAAACATTTATCAACCCTCATATTCAATTAAGATGAAATGAAATGTCATTTACAACCAATCTAATTGGCATGAAGGGCATACTATATATCCTAACAAACAATAGTGAGGTATATTGAATTCTTATGGTGTATTTTATTTGAGAGTAAAAGATATTTAATTAATGTGAAAATTGTGCAATATTAGAATAGGAAAGCTGAGTATATTTCCAAGATAGGAAATTCAAATATTTAGTTTCCATAGTTTCTGTGGTTATATTTCATATGTAAACCATCCTGAGGATCTCTTTTAATCGTTCAAGCATTTTAATATTATTCCCCTTCTATTTTTTTAATGACTCCTTGACCAACCTATTCTTGAGCGGGAAAAAGGAAAAAAAAAGGGCCAAATCATTTAGACATAAGCAAAATATCAGTAAGAAGGTTACGCTAAAACTGAACTGAGAATTTTCATGTGAGATGGGGTCATTGATGTGCACACCATTGTGACTTGCTATTGTTACTGGATTCTATCTTATGTTATAATTATGTTGGAGTAAACTTCTCTTTAGAAAATTTGTGTACCGAATTAAAAAGAAGTTGCTGCTCGATAATTTTGCTTGGACATTATTGTTTTGAAAGGGTGAAATGGAGTTTCTTTTTTTCTTTTTCTTGCATTCAAAGTGGTGAAATGGAGTTTCTTTTTTTGACTGTCAAAAGTAAGAGGGGACGTAATTGACGAGATCACCATAACTAACGGAATTAAGTTATTAATCAAAAACCAAGGATTGTTAATTTTCTATCCTTCTATTTTTTTGGGCTTGTGGATGCAACCAAAGAGAGAATTTACTGTCAAAAAGCTTGAGGATAAAGGTATATGATAATATTCCATATTATGATTGTATGAGCTTTTAATTATGTTTTGTTTCCAGGGAAGAG
This sequence comes from Cornus controversa, assembly GCA_026545225.1. NCBI lineage: Eukaryota > Viridiplantae > Streptophyta > Magnoliopsida > Cornales > Cornaceae > Cornus > Cornus controversa. The sequence goes on along the minus strand of CM048848.1, from coordinate 69,834,331 downwards.
TGAGTTTATAGTCTTCTCGATCTTGCAGCTGGACCACAACTTATGAGGATCTGCTTTTATCTACTGATCGAACCTTTTCACTAGCAAATACCATTAGCTGTAGTATGTAATCTTAAATGCCAATGCCTCGATCTAGTGTATCTCGCTCTTGGTGTGATACTGATGTGTTCAGTTATTAATGGTGTCTGCAGGAGATGGTGGATTTTTTGGTTGATATTTGGCATGAAGAAGGCCTCTGTGACTAGATTAAAGTGAAAAGGCGCAGTAACCTTTGTGCAGTTTCATTTGTATATGTTTATGACTAGGAGGCAAACCTCCAGATTTATAGATTGATAATTAAAAGTGTGGTCTGTTCTCTTTTTCTTGAATATTACATAAACAACAGTAGCCTCACTGAAAATTTGATTTAGCATCTAGTGCACATTATACTGTCATTAACTTTGTATTGTTCCCACGTCTCATATACGGCAGCTAAACATTCGTATAATTGTATTTAACATGTTAGGTTCTAGAGTAGATTATTGCAGTTTGTGATTGATTAAATTTATTTAGATTCCATCTACTGTTGCCTTCTGCAATGATTTTCTGACACTTCTCAGTTCTAAGTGGGCAATCAGCTTACACGATAGCACTGCAGAATATATGTGATATTTTGAAACCAGCATTGTCATTTTGGCTTTCTAGTTTGGGTAGTTTTAGACTTTCATCTTATTTTGTATGTGATCTAAGGTTGTTTAAGTTTTTTTTTTCTTGGTCACAAATCTTTCCAGTTTCAAGTAATGCAAAAGCTGAAATAAAGATAGATTCGACTCCCCTCTTGCCTTTGTCTTTATTTTTGTGACAGATGCATGTGCCGAGTGGTATTTCCTCACATTCGTATAGAAGCCCCGTCCCTGAGAATACTCCATGTGTGTATATATATATATATATATATATATACTAGCTTATTGTTTATATTAAAAAGCTTCAATGTTGATATTGTACATAGTTATTTATTCTTCAAGTATTGACTTTTGAGAAAACTAGGAACCATGGTAGAATGCTTCAACCAAAGTGAAGCATAAAGTAGACAATTCAAACTTACAGAGCTTGTATTTATGATGAGCACGTCATGGGAATTCGAGAAAAAGACTTGGTCTGAGAATGTCATCGAAGACAAATGGGAAATAGAATATTGAATGGCACATTCGAGACGTGTTGAGAGGAAAAACTGGTAGATAAATATAACCTCTGTATCATTTTGTTCAAAAATGATTGTTCTAAATATTTAAATTCTGTATCTTCATATTTTTTGATCAAAATAGTTAAAAAAGTAATTATGCGGTTCAAAATGTCTTTTACTATCTACGATCTAAAATTATTTTATTTAACGGTCACAATTGTGAGTACGTGATAGTGTCATAGGCACGGACATACACTACTGTGTATATATATATATATATATATACTCGATGTGACTATCATCTGCTTTGTATATATTATGTTAAAATAGTGATTAAGAGGTCTCTCCTATAGAAACTATTTTTATGTAAATGGGATGGTGAACTCCACCACATAAGATCATGTAGTGAAATTTACCACTCTTCTCACATAAGATTACATCATATGAAATAATGTGATTGACCCATCACTCATCTCTCATAAAATTACTTTTATACTAGTTCGGTTCATATTCTTTATCATTACTCATTATGTTAAGAAATTGAAATTATATATATATATATATATATATATATATGAAGTAGGAAAAAGAAAGTTGTAACGGGTTAATTTTCCTCCGCTTTGTATGGAACAAGGAGTTGAACTTCATTAGGTTGATGCCTTGAGCTTGAGGTGGTGTTGATCTCACAGCTTTTAGATTCAATCAAGGGGTTACGAATAGGAATGGCGTGAGCGAGTTGACTCAGTAAAAGTCTGTTGGTCAAAGTAAATGTCAAATATGAGGCTAAATTTTGTTGAATATTCTTATTAGCACCTTTTCTCTTCCTCCTCCTTTTCTTCAAGGAAGTTTCTGAGTTATCTCATGATGGAATAAAATAAGTCCCTTTGTATACTTTGCGAGGACTCAGAAGGAGCGTTAAAGACCGTACTCGTTTTGAATTTTGATTTAAATTAGAGATTGGGATTGGAGTCTCACTCTCTAGAGGTGGGTTAAAAGGATGCCTTGATAAAAATAAATTATTCTTGATAATTGTTAAATATTTTTTTGGAGTTGAGGTGGGCATCAAAATTTTTTTTTTACCCTACCACTATGAATAGTTCAATCTCAAATAATTATTGATATTAAATTATTGACATATTTTTTAGAAGCAATGTTAACACTTTATTAACCATCGTGCTTTTATTTTTTTATTTCAATTTTAAATATATTTGCATAATTTGATTTAAAAAATAGACAATTCTATATTTATTAAGGGCGAATCTTGACTTAACCCTAGAGTGGGTTTAACCTGCAATGCAGAAAGAGATTAGAGTAATAAAGAGGGTTTTGAAGTGAGCGTCTCTGGGGTGGGTTTGTTTGTTTCACACATAAATGATATGATATGGTCATACATCTATATATATATATATATATATGTGGCAATGAAGAGCACATGGTTGGTAACATCAGAAAAAAGATCTTTGATAAAGACCAAAGACAAAAACCCAAAATTAGAAGAAAGAAGAGAAAAAACAAAAAAGAAAGATATTCCTCCATTTCCGAGCCCTCCGTCCGACCTCAGTGCTTCAAACTCTTGACGGGTGAGTTTCACTGTTAACTTTTACACAAAACCGAATATATTCTTCAATTTACGCAATCCCGTTTTCTTTATATATTTCTTGAATCTCTTTTTCTCTTGATAAATGATTATATGTGTGTGTTATACATATATATATATATATATTTTTTTTTAGATGGAGATCGATGAAGCAATCAGAGAATGTGATGATCGAAGGCTGAAAACGAAGTACAAAAACGCCATCTATGTCATCCAAAGAGCACTTGCCCTGTACTCGTGAGTTCAATTTTGTTTGTTTTTTTTTTCTTCAGTTATGTTTTCATGGTTTTGATTATAAGAAATGCTTTGTTTTGCTACGAGTTGGCTTTGCGTTTTCTAAATTTATCACTAATTATATTCTCTTCTTTTTCTTTCTTTTTGTGTTTCTTTGTGGCACAAACATGCTTGTACTCTACATCAATCCAATTATCCTTGCTTTTCAGTTTTAGTTTCAGTTGGGCCTTAAATTTCATGGGTCCTAAACTTATCCCCCCAAAAAAGCTGGAATATATATATTATGGGGCTCCTAGGTTTGTTTGATTTTTGGATATTTTTTTATTGCATTGTTATGGGTCTGGAGATTCATGAACTTAAAAATTAAAGTCATTATATATATATATATATATTATGGGGCTCCTTGGTTTGTTTGATTTTTGGATATTTTTTTGTTGCATTGTTATGGGTCTGGAGATTCATGAACTTAAAAATTAAAGTCATTGCGTGCATGCCACTTTGTGAATTTAATGAGTTTGATTTTAGTCATATTGGTCTCAAGGGTTTATTTGATTATTTGGTTCTTTTTCATGACATTGTTGCAGGATTGGAACTTTATTAAAATTGAGAGTTAAAATCAGTGCACGCATGTCCAGTTCCTTATCCACTATGATTTAATTTTTTACCAGTTTCAGCATGTAATTGTTCTTTCAAAAGCATGCAAATTGTTTTTATCTGCCTTAAAATTCATGTTGGTAAAGGTTCTCACAGTGATATGATTTTGGTGCCCATAATCATTGAAGATTCTTTGAATTACTTTCCAAGTAAGTTTATGACCGTTAGGAGGATGGAGATTGTTAGATGTGGGTGCCGGGAAGAATTCTGAGTATCCTTGTATGTATACGGAGTGTCATTTTCACTGAAGTCTCATCTTAAGTGCTAAATTCCGTGCTTAATTATGAAAATGCTTTGACGGGTGTCGCTGGCATTCTGCAGAGTGTGAAATACAACAGGGTTGTAAATATATTATTTGAGGACTTTTATGGAAATGTCAATAACATATAAAGGGGGTATTTGTCTACCTCAGACCTTCTCTTGTTATTCTTTTCGTGACATATTTGTATGTTAAATTCTTGAATTTATTTTTGTATTTTACCATATCCTTTGCGGAAAATAAAATTGTAGAAGATAAGCAAGGATAGATTAGGAGATAAAAAGGACAGGAAAAGTACAATCTATAACAAAGAGGAGCTAGGATTCACTAAAGCTACTCAACAACCAAGAAGTCTCTGATCCCAGACGCCATTGTTAACAAGAGATTGGTTTCAGCAGTGGCTTATCTTGGAATCAAATCAAAATTACGTTACTTTGCTTTTGGAAATGTCAGAAGGATCAGAACTTCTGATTAAATGTTGACATCTTCTTGAACTGCTTGATAACATCTTCAAAGTCACCTTTTGTTCAATTTTTTGACAATTGCAACTCTTCCCGAGTTTGAGCGCTTTAATCTATGATCAACTAGCTATCCATGGACAAGACAGCCAACTAACCATCATTGCATCTATTAAAATGTGTTAGACGTGGATGACTTTAGGGAAGGTCATTATGCCTTCTTTCTTTAGCAGATTTATTCTTTTGTTCCCTTTTCTTTTTCTTCATGAAAATAAGATGTTGAACACAATGGCTATAATTTGAGTATATAATTAGATGGTATCGATTGGATACTGTTCCTTGGTGTAATGGTAAAATCTCGGCCTGTTAAGCATGGGAAGGAAGGCTTGGGTTTAAGGCAGTCATATTATGTGAATAGAAAAGCCGGATTTTCAGTTTTCAGTTTGTACCCAGTTCACCGTATGCAGCACCTTAATTCAATGAAATAGCTCTTGGGAATGGCCTTTCTTCTTCAATTTTTTTGTTGTTGGTAATTAAGTATGGTACTGAATTCTAGCTCATGTTATTTCAACTGTTTGTTTCACTCCTACAACAGTCTACAAGTGTAGTTAGATGCCATGGAAATTGGATGATTTCTTGTTTTGTGCTTATTTGATGTGAATAATATACTTAAAATTGAGTGTTTTCTAATAAGTTTTGATAGTCTACGACTCTACGAGTTATATGACTCACATTACTTGCACATTTTTGCATTGATATTGTGAATTTTCCAAGTTCTAGTTTTTGATGTTATTGTTATGATTTTTGGTAAGTATTATTGTTCACTACTATTACTATAAATTTAGATTGATTAAAAATTTATTAATATAAATGAGGATTCTTTAAAATGAAATAGAATAGAAAGTGAGAGCGATAAAGAAAATATGTATCAAACATAAATAACCAATTATTTGGTATTTGATGGTTGGAGGAGAAATGCTGTATATGAGGCTTTGGGTGAGTAGGGGAAATTTTATTTGGATTTGAGTAGCTGAGAAAGCAACGGACTTTCTTGGATAGGGTTATGAGAATACCCTATTGAATTTGTTGGGTTTTGGATGTTGCATAAGTGAGCTGATGTCTTATTGCCTGTGCGTGACCCCTCACGCCTTGCAGAATGGCATTGTCTTGAGCAGGACGCGTGAGTTGTCTCAAGATATGGGATGAGACAACATTACCTCGCTTACTTCTTGTGCTCACACATTTATCTAGAAGCTTAACAATACAGAGACAACTCAGCCGAGTTATTGGCTATCGGGTGAGACTCGGATTTACAAGGAGTAAACTAGTGAAGAGATGGATCTTTGTATTCAATCCCTATAGTAGTTGGAACTAAGTCTTGTGATATTGGTTTTATGTCAGATTGCATATTTGTAGTTGTTTATAGTCATGCTGTTAGGATATCACACATTCACACCACTTACAGGAAAAGTACAGTTAATATCTGCTCTATCTGTATCTTATTCTTTCGATCTGTTAGCATGTAATGCCATTATGGAATCAATACTCAATAAGTGCTTTATTTTATCTTGTTCTTTTGAACTGCATGATGAGAATTTTCCTTGTCCTTATACATTCTATTGTGAAGTAAGTCTGTAAGCATTGACGTCGTTTTCATGATCAGTATTGAAGAGGTTGCTTTTAGCTTCAATGGAGGAAAGGATTCAACTGTAAGTTTTTTATATGTGTTTCTCTTGAGTAACCTCTCAATAATTTGTTTTTCATTGGTCTTTAACAATGTACTTGGATTTGCAGGTTTTGCTACACCTGCTTAGGGCTGGCTATTTTTTGCATAAAAGGGAACAAAGTCACTCCAATGGGGATCTCATTGATTGTGAATTCACATTTCCAATACGGACAATATATTTTGAGAGCCCTTCTGCCTTCCCTGAAATAAACTCGTTCACTTATGAAACGGCCTCTACGTGAGAAAAGCTATTTTCTTTCTATACTGTTCCTTTTTTTCTTTTAAGTTTTGATTTTTTTCCCTTTCAGCCCCGGTACTTGTGTGTGATAATGTGATTATAAGAATTATTTCCTTCAAGGTATTTAATATTTTGAAACTTCTGGCATATTGATTTTCATGTATTACTATTTGAGCAGTTATGGTTTGCAAATGGATATCATTCGCTTAGATTTCAAGTCTGGTTTGGAGGCTCTCCTTAGAACTCAGCCAATAAGAGCTATCTTTCTCGGTGTCCGAATTGGTGATCCTACTGCGGTATACAAGTGCAATTTAAATTTCTCTACCAATTAGATTTTCTTTCAAATGCTTCATAAATGCCTTTGGAGGCTTTAAAGAAATGAAAGTTTACGATTTTATCTGATCATCATCTTCCAGGTAGGCCAAGAACAATTCTCCCCTAGTTCGCCTGGATGGCCACCATTCATGAGAGTGAATCCTATCTTGGATTGGTCATACAGGTCTCTTCATGTACTATAAGCTTTCCACATTAGTTTTTATGTAGAACACTAATTATACCTTTTTTTCTTTGTTATAAAATGAAAACAGCAAGGACTTGGGAGCGAAGTTTCTCATTCCTTACCTAGGAAGTGTAGACAATACAAAGAAAAATAACTGCTAGTTACAGTTATAGTTGATTGTTGCAGATCCGCATATATCTTTTCTTTCTTTTTCCTTCCCCCCCCCCCCAATTTTAAATCATTCATTTAGTAATTTGAGCAAATTAAGAGCTGGAGCATTGGATATTTTATTAAACAAATACAATTTGGCATTTAGTGTCTGCTAATTTATGCCAATAAATACTTTACATCAGTAGAGATTTTAAAATATGATATAGTAATTAGACTTTTAATTATGATACAAAAAACGATGTGCAATTAAATACAAGTGAAGCCTAAAACTCTCAGTTCAGATTTTTATAATATGTAATCCTTTGAAATAACTAGTAATAGTGTTTTTCTTCCCTTTTTTGGAGATAAGAAAATAAATACTACTAGAAAGGAATAATGTGCATAAAGGGGGACAATATCAATATTCTTGACTCTTATACCTTATTCCTTAAAGAAAAAGAGATAAAATACTTTGCACATGCATTTTCACTTTTTCTACAAGAACTTAGGTGCGTGCACAACCAGCAGTCTGTTGAGCAGCTGTGATCATGGAATTATACGTTGGGCTTCTTGCACGTTCGGGGAACTTGAATAACCTTTTTTTTGGAATTCAAGATCTATCCGTTACAAGATAGTTTCTTTTCTTATTATTTTTTCCCTTCTCTGCTTGGCTAGAGAAAACTTCATCCTTGCTTTTTTACTGTGCGTTTTCCTCTCTGGCTGGAGATTTTCTCCTGAGTAATCATATAAAGGTTTTTCAGAACAATTTGTGAAGTTTCTCGTTGATGTTGATTTTCCGGACTTATAAAGCCCCTTGAAACTTGCCTTTGTTATTTTTAAATAATGGTAAATGAAGTAGAACAGCTGCTAATATGCCACTATGATTGCATCAAGCATCCAATGCCACTGCAGTGACATTGGATGCTTATAGAGTTTAAAATTTGTTTTTGTTCACTTGGTTTTTTCTTTGAGGAATCTGAAGGGTTAATTTGTTGATTTGGCAGAGATATTTGGGCCTTTCTTTTGATTTGCAAGGTTCGCTACTGCAGTCTTTATGATCAAGGGTATTTCTCTTCTGGATGGCTTGAAAAGTTCTCGTGCTTGATTGTTCAATTTTTGTCATTATTGATGTAGGATACACTTTTGAGGTGTATTTGTCTGATTGCTGGTGAAAAGATATATTTTGCACAGTTACTTTTTAAGTCTTACTGGGTTTTACATGTTGATTCACATTAAATATTTTGATTTTCTTTTTCTTCACAGTTACACTTCAATTGGTAGCATACATGACACAGTTCCAAATGCATTATTGTGCATCAGCAATTCCTCCAACAGCGAAGAAAATTTTCGACCTGCATATCTGTTACCAGATGGAAGATTAGAAAGAGCAGGTAGAGCAAAGAAGTTTTCTCCTCCTGTCTGTGGACGTCTTCCTTCTGTCAGCAATGGCCTTGAAAATGTAAATTTGCAGCCAAATCACATGCTCACAGCCTCAGTCATTGTTGTGGGAGATGAGATTCTGTAAGCTCCTTGTTATTACACCTTTGTTAGGAATAGTCTCCAGTACTAGTTTATTTTTCCTGGTTCACTTGCTCCATGGTTCTTTAAAATCATTGCAATGTGCTCTTTTCACTTGCAGGGATGCGATTACCATGTTCCTTGTTTATTACATTGGTTTTATGGAAAGCCATTTGCTTCTACTCAATTCAACTTGACATAAACTAGCTTTGATCCCAAAAAATTGGGGTTGACTCCCTACACAGATTTAAGCCGTCACTTTTGTTTTAATGAATACCACTTGAATGAACGCTTCATCAAACTTTCAAGTTTATTGTACCAAAGAGGAGTTTAATTTTTGTTGGACGACACTTCTCGAACATTCCCAGAGAAGTGTCCAACTCATTTTAGATGCGTCAATAACTTAAAGTAACTGTTCTTAATTTCAGACAAATTGCAGGCACTTCTTGAACACTTCCAGAGAAGTGTCCAACTCATTTTGGATGTGTCCATAACTTAAAAGTAAAATTCTTAATTTTAGACAAATTACCAGCATTTCTTGAACACTCTTAACGTGTGAGAAATAAAACTTGGATTTTGGATATGACTTTATTTTAGTGTGGAAAAAAATATAAATTTAGCACAAAAATTCAAAGTACATGTTTATATAGACTTTTAAAAAAGTTTGTTCATGTTTATACAACATAAAACAAAAGATACAAGTGGTTATTAAATAAGTGGCATCAGGAGAAGGGTCATCGAATTATACATATCTATACGCATGCAAAACCACACTCATCACATATGTCACGCCCTTATATCTTTCTATTATTATGTGATGAGTGTGCTTTTGCATGCATATAGATATGTATATGCATATGTAAGAGAAAAGAAAGGGAAGGATAGTATTTTTTGTGTTTGAATTATCATTTGTAAGAGAAAACAAAGGACTAGTGATTTGGAGGGATAGCTTATCCCTCCAAATTCTCCTATGCTATCCTCTCAAAAGTGGGAAGATTTGGAGAGAAATGATAAGAATAAGTGAATATTTCATAATACCAAAAATAATCCTAACATTTTAAGGAACAGAATTTAAAAAACATTCGGGTCTATCTTATAATATAAACACAAAATGGCATGATAGTAAATTGATTAAAATGGTTTCTTTTCTTTTCTCTCCTTTACCTTTTCCAAACAAGAATGCTATCATTTTCTTTCTTTTCCTTCATAATTTATCCAAACATGAATTCATGTTATCCTCTCTTTTTGTTTCTTTTCTTTTCTCTCATAACTAATGTTATCCTTTCTTTTCTTTTCTCTTCAGTTTATCCAAATGAAGCCTTTAGTCATGAAGATGATGATGAAGTCCCCTATTAGTCATAGAATATTAGATTTACTTATCTTGAAGTAATGTTTATTGCATATAATTGAACTTTATACAATAAAAAAATATTTTTTGTTGCTGTGTTCTTGCCATGTGAGTGTATTTTTAAGATTTTCTGTATTGGCATGTCCATGTCATTTCTTCTCGTGTTCCTGTCCTGTTCACCTTGTCCATACTTTTTAGAGTACGACTCTCAAGTTCTTGCATTGTCTTTCCACTATTTCATTTGTCTGATTCTTGTCTTCTATTTTCTGTTGATTTTATGTAATTTTGAGCACTCGGTCAATGATATTTGTGTTTCTATTATAGTTTTTCCCTTAAGCAATGCTATATGACCTGGGTATTTATGGGCTAATGTTTCATTATCTTAATGTTCTTTGGCTAATCATGTAATCATCATTTCACAGTTTATTTGACAATGATTTCATATTAGCACTTTGACTTTCTTTTCTGTGTGGTTCTTTTCCTTTACATTGAAATTCATTAAGCTGACTTATTTGACATGGACATGGGAATGGATATTAGTATGTGGCATGTAAGTTAGGTTTTTGACGTATGACTGTAGCAACTCTAAGCCACAGATATTTGTGTTTCTATTATAGTTTTTTCCCTTAAGCAATGCTATATGACCTGGGTATTTATGGGCTAATGTTTCATTATCTCAATGTTCTTTGGCTAATCATGTAATCTTCATTTCACAGTTTATTTAACAATGATTTCATATTAGCACCTTGACTTTCTTTTCTGTGTGGTTCTTTTCCTTTTACATTGAAATTCATTATGCTGACTTATTTGACATGGACATGGGAATGGATATTAGTATGTGGCATGTAAGTTAGGTTTTTGACATATGACTGTAGCAACTCTAAGCCACACCGTTGTGGTTGTTGGACAGAATCTGAGGTTGCCTGAGATAGCAGCAGAAATTCAAAACATTCGGAGCAATGTGCATCTTTTTGAAGTTCATTAATTTCTTATGGGTAGATAGTCCTCCAAATTTACATGTCATATTATGTTGATTAATAGATATATGTGTTGTATTTATATAAACTGTTGTTCATTATCATTCAAGTATCTGATATTTTTCTATTGATTCCATAGCTCAGGTTTGGCACCGTTGAGGATCAATTGGGACCAAGCTTGTGTAGAAAGCTCCATTCTATAGGTTGGGTGGTATCACAAATTGCTGTCGTTCGAAATGAGGTAAGTTACTAAAGAATAATTATTTGACTTAGATTTCTTGGTAATTTGTGGTAGTATAGTTTTGTCTAGATACAATAACTAAATATACCTCTTTTCATTGGATTATTTAAATGATTTAATCAATCAGATTCTTCCCCTCCCCCCAAAATATTTGGCTGCATTCCACCAATAGTTGTTTATTAATGCAATATATTTCTACTGATTCTTGGTTTTGAGAAAAAAATGAGATGATGGACATTGCATCTCCTCTGCAATATATTTTTACTAATGATGTTGGGTTTATATATATCATTCTCCTATTTGCCTGGGCATGGCAGAAGTTACAAATATTATTTATAATGATCTGATAGAGCAGTTTGTATAAACTGTGGGAAAGAAGTTGTACTGCTATCTTTTAGGGGTTAAGGTTCACAATTCTATTAACAATATTTTTTTCCAACATTGACCTTTCTCATAAATGTCTTGAATGTTTTTTTTAATTAACATACTAAATATAACATTTACCTCTAATTTTTATAATTAGTATCAATTTACAATAATAATGAAAAAACACATAGTTTTAGTTGCCACCAAAATTAGCAATTTTTTAAAATATTTAACAAGTTATTTAAATTCAACCAATTGTAATAAAAACAAATATTAAAACAAACCAAAAAGTTTCACAATTTTTTTGAATGAGGTATATTTATGTACAATTAATGAATTATTTAAAAAAAATCCCTTTTTTCTATTTACATTGTTTTACAAATATGTAATTTCAAGAATTAAAGGTAATTTTATGTAAATTTAAGACTATGTTACACATACATATATATATATTTAAAGTTTATCAAGATGGTACAAATCTTTTTTTGAATAATTTTATATAAGAATCGCATTAATGATATTTCTATAAAAAAAGGGGCACTATTGAAAGAAAACCAATGTGAGTGGAATTATAAACTTAATTGGAAATATTAACTAAAAGTAGGACTTAACTGTCCTAACAAATTTTTTTTAGGACTTATTGGTCTTTACAATTGAAAAGTAGGACTCATAAGTAATTTTCCCTAAAAATAATGATGCTATACTAAGCAGATGTTTGCTACACACTGCATCCATACCGACTTTTTGATATTAGTCTCATTTTAGCTCTCACTTCAGTAAATTATGTAAAAATGTTGAGATGGCATCTGTCGATCTATACTAGCTGAATGCTTATGATGTGATAGGAACATTCTCAAAAAGATGACATGGGTTGCATTTCGGTCTAAGATATTTTGAAAATTTCTAATTTGGATGCACTAGAAATTGTACCCCTTTGGAAAGGAAATTTTATTAGGAAAGATTGCATAAACATGCCTATTGAGTGCAGCATTCTATTTTCTAAAAAGTTGATGAATATCTGTAAAAATGAAGTGATATTTTTTATTTTTAAATTGTAAGTTTCCATTTTTTGACTTTCTTATTAGAGTTCCTATTCTTATGGTGTTCTTTTCAAATTCAGATAGATTCTGTAGCTGAAGAAGTTGAACGGCAGAAGTCTACAAAAGATATGGTAAACCTTTACAGTCTGTTTTAGAGCTCTATTGTGAAAAAGCTATTTCTCATGATTTTTTCAGTGATTAATTGAATTATTGCTAATCTCTAATGCTTTTTGCGGACCAAACTTGAGCTGGTCATTTCAGGTTTTTATATATGGAGGGGTTGGCCCATTACAGTCAGATGTTACTGTAGCAGGAGTTGCTAAAGCATTTGGGGTTCGTTTGGTGCGTATATATTTAAGAGATCCTTCCCTTGTGTGGTATTATAGTTTGAGCCTTAGTTTCTGATGGAAAATATATTATTGGAGTGATTTAAGCCTTGATAGAATATTGATAAGAGTGATTTATGGGATTGATTTTAGGAATCTTCCATTAATGTATTTTCCACGTTTATCACGTATATTTTTTCACCTATAAATAGAGGTGGTCATTGTAAACAAAACGAAGAGAGAATACAATAAAAGTGATGTAGCCCTTTGGGCTTTGTGTGCCATAGATGTAAGCCGTAGTGGTTGAACCACGTTATATTCTTCGGATCTCAAGATCAACTCGTCTCGGATCTCCAGATCAACTCGTTTCGGATCTCCAGATCAACTCGTTTCAGATCTTAGGATCATCTTGATTTGGATCCCCCGAAACTTCGTATTTAGTTTTTAGTTGGACACTTGAGTTAAAATCTCTGTGTACCAACTTGAGAGGGGGTGTTGGAGAATATATTATTGAAGTGATTTAAGCCTTGATAGAAGATTAATAGGAGTGATTTATGGGATTGATTTTAGGAATCTTCCATTAATGTATTTTTCATGTTTATCACGTGTATTCTTTCACCTATAAATAGAGATAGTCATTGTAAACAAAACTAAGAGAGAATACAATAAAAGTGATGTAACTCTTTGGGCTTTGTGTGCCGTGGATGTAGGCCGCAGTGGCCGAACCACGTTATATTCTTCTGTTCTTCTTGTTTAATTTCTCTCTTTAATTTTATTTTATTTTATCAACAGTTTCTAAAACGTAGAGTAAATTGTTTTTCTCTCTCTAACGATGCATGTTAAAATTCTGTCTTTTATAGTTCTCCTACTCATCTGATATTACTAGAGGAAGAGATTTAAACTTGCGAATCTTTTTAAACTGCAAAGTTGGCCAGTAGTTGGTGATATTTGACGATATAATGTAATGTATTGGTTGTTCTAAATTGCATGTTGGTAGTGTAACCACATTCCATATAATTTGATTGTCTATTTCAGGCTCCTGATGAAGAATTTGAAGAATATCTTAGGCATCTTATAGGTGACAAATGCACTGGGGATCGGAATGAGGTAATATGATGTCAAAGAGTTATGTGAAATTTGTTATATTTTGTTTGTATTATGCATCTCATATGGAGTGGATATGGAAAGCATATCTGAGATATGCTTCCTGTAATAAGATACTTGTGCTTTATTATGAAAGGATGGCTTCATGACATTACAGAGTTTATAGTATGTCTAGCACGGGGCTAGGCTAGAAAACACATGCCAGACCTGGATTCCAGCTGTTCTTGGGCAACCAGGGACCAACTCCATAAATGTATATATAATATGTTATTTGTAATTAGATATCATTCAGGCCCAACCCCGTATAGCAGAATATACTATTTTTTGGAGTTATTCAGCTTGGAATTGATCCGATCTATCTTTCTTTCTTTAAATTGTTCTTTTCAGATGGCTCAATTACCAGAGGGTATCACTGAATTACTGCAACATGAAAAGCTGCCTGTGCCTTTGGTATGTTTTAAGAATCTGACGTATGGTGATTTTATTTATTTATTTATTTGGGAGATTTCGAAGGTCTTTTAGAAGTTATTACACTCTGTTGTGCATTTCATAGTTGTCTAATCAAGTTTCTGGTATCTCAATTTTGCATTTTCTGCTGAAAGCTCAGGAGGAGCATTTAATTGTATTATCAACTGAAATTTATAGTACTGTAATTACTTGGAAAGGACAAAAAACTTGATTTTTGCCTAAAGTTTACTTTGATGCATGTGCTTCTTCCCATTCTGGGAGTAGAACAGGGAAAGTACAACATATTCTCTTCTTTTTGTTTCTTTAGAAAAGCTTCCTTCTATAAAATAGTAAAAGCAAGAATTGTTAGTGAAGATAATGTTTCAATTAAAGGTTAGCCTATCACAGGAATCACTTTCGCTGAATGTGGCTGCCATCTAAAAGATAATATTTTTTTTATAAGTACATCTGAAACATAATATTTCAATCACGCACATGCACATATACTAATATATGGTACCTTCGATTGCACATAACAATAATGAAACCATATTGATTACATAATGTTTTAGTTACCTATAGTACATTGCGTCTGGCTGATGATATATATAATTTAGTGCGGGGGGGATTCTCATTTGAAAACTCCTTAAATAGTGGTTTAGATGATACACAAGCTTCTGGGACTTACTTAAATGCTTGAAAAAACATGTATTACACAGGAAAATTACCCTCCTTAATCAGTAGGGCATAGAACATCTAAAATCTGACTTCTTTCGTCTAGCTTTTTCTTTCCGGAAAGGGAAAGTTTTTTTATGGTCTCTGTTCTCCACAAACTTCTCTCTTCCTGCTCTCCTTTTTCATCCTTACATAATCGAGTTAACTCTGTTACATGAATTCTCTTTATTCTTATATTTTCATGGCACAAAGCTGTATCCTTACAGTTGGTAGTGAAGTTTACTAGAAAGAGCAACATACATTTAGCAATTTCCAATCAAACAAATATTAGAATTCAGTTGTTCATGAAAACAGATCTGGTTCACCTACCAAGTAGATGGGATTGAGGCTTGTTAAGGTACTCACCAATGAAAATAGATCCTATTGGTCAAAAAGCTATTTTGAACCTGTCTGTAAGCAATGCTATCCTTAACTTTCTCCTAGAAGATTTTGTTAATTGCTGGAGAATTCAAAAGATAAGGAATGACTGCCCTTCACTAATTTCCAGCATAGTTGTTTCAAGTGTGAATGATCTATATCTTTATTCTTTCCTCTAGAACTCTTCTGTACATGTGTGTGTGTGTTTGAGACTCTGATTTATGAAGTGAAAGCATAAATTATGAAATGCTGACAATCCAATTGTTTTCTCTTGTAGATAAAGTGTTTAAATGTAATAATTCTTACTGCAACAAATGTTACCGAGCTGGACAGGCAGTGGGATTGTCTGATTGAATTATCAAGATCTAGTGGTGTGCTAGTACTGGCGGAATCATTTGTATCAAAGCACTTGACAACAACTCTTTCAGATGTATGTGTCAAAGTCACCGTTCTGTCAATTTCTAACTCCTTTTTGTTGTTTTGTGATTTAATAGAAGTCTCTGCTAGAATGAAGAATTTCTATTTGCCCATATAATTACCACCTGATTTCTGCTTACACTTGAACATACCTTCATTGAATTTGGATAATGCTTTTTTCTTGTCATTTTCCTTAGTTTTTCCTTTGTGGTTTGGGTTCTCTAATGTTTTGGTGCCAAACTCATTCATCTGACCTGGTAACTTAGGTTTGGATTGCGTGTGACTAAAAACATTTTTATGTGGCTGGTGTACATGTATAATTCTTGGCATATAGATACATGTGGTATTATTTGCCTTTGTGTGTCAAACAATTTGTCCTGGGTTTAGTCTGGCTTGATCCTGTACATTGTTTCTGGTTCTCTATGCTTGGTCCTGTCTGATAAAAGTAATTGGCCCAGTCTTAGGTACCAAGTCTTAAAAGGTGAAAATGTTAGGTGTAGCATACCCTAGAAGGCGAGGTGCAAATCTTATGGCAGAAGGCCTTTTGATTCCTTGTTTTATATATATATATATATATATTTGTGTGTGTTTAAAACAAGGGTGGAAAATGATAGATATTAATGAAAATAAAATCATTCAACATTCTTTAGACATTTACAGGGCTAACTAAAGTAATCTAAGTGAGAACAAAATTGATATTTCATCATTAGTAAATTTATTCTAAAATTATATCTAGAATTGCAAAGCGGGCAAAACAAGTGTCATGCAAAGCACCTGGTTAAACATAAGAAACAATAGATATGGATAAAATGGTATTATGGAGAATGACTAGTCAGAGAAACTCGGCTGGTTGTTAGAGAGAGAGAGAGAGAGAGAGAGAGAGAGAGAGAGAGAACTAGGAATCAGATAACATGAGTTGTAGGCGCTATGACCCAAGGCATTAAAAGGCACTCCTCATTAAGCCTTGGCTTTCTAGGTATATACCTATCAAGACCTTTTTTTTTCATTCCCAGAGATCCTAGAGCTCCCTTGCTTCAGGAGAGTTTTCTAAAACCTTAATAGGCGCCATTAGCGTCTCACAAGAGACAGTCAAGGAGGGATTGTTGCTTAGAAGCTTAATGGGATTGAACTTGTAAATATGATGGCTAGAACTCCAGAGGGAAGATATATTAAAAGGTTCCATGTAAGAAAGCTAGTTAATTGGAATAAACATACTTGCATGTACATCACAGCAGAATCTACTCTAGCCTGTTAGCGACTTGGCATTATTTCAGCATTCTCTTATATATGCTGCCGGAAAAAGAAGCAACTTTTATCATTTCTCAAAACAAGGTGATTGAAGAACTAATGTTGTTGCTTATTATAATAAAAACCACGTTGATATTTGAAAATTTTCAATGTGGTTTCTGTTGCCAGAAAATTCTTGACATTGCTCTAATGGCAAAGGAATACGTTCAATAGGTAGGTCAACGGTAGTTGAATTTGAGTCAGAAGGAAGAATTTTACTATTCTATTTATGTTGCATTTTGATGATACATTTTTGTCATTTATAATTAGCTCTTCTTTGTTTTTGTTTTTTGTTTTTTGTATTTTCGTAAAGGCTTTTCTTTGTTCTTTAATTTATATTTACACATGGAGCTTTATTTTAGGTCATTGAGGGGACTTTTCTCGATTTCTGAAAATACAATTTGAAGGAAGTTTTAACTGGCAGTGAAAAGCCAGCCTGTATGGCATTTCTGCAGTGATGACCCTCTTTGCTTGTCATTATTTGAGGCAACTGGCTGTTAGACCTTTTATCCATTTGTTTTCTTGCTTTACTCGAATTTAAAAAGTAAACATTTTATTTAAGATGCCAAAACTTGGGAATTTTGAAAAAATTAGCTGACTTGTTTTCTACAAGATATCAGAAGTGCAGACATATGAGAATTGATTATTGCATTGTAATGCTTTGGTTGGATAATCATGTAATATCTTATTGTGTTCTGTGGTATTATCTAATTGTTATATGTGCCCCACATAATGCAGGTAGAAACTACTGAACCTCTATCAAAACTTTGTCTTGATTTCCCAGATCTTTACGTCGGTAAGTCTTTTAGAAATATTTTTGAGTTGTGAACCTCTATCAAAACTGTCTTGAATTCCCAGATCTTTACGTCAGTAAGTCTTTTAGAAATATTTTTGAGTTGTCAGACACATTAAATTTTTTCTTCTAATTATTTTATGTTTTTTGAAACATAAAGGTTGTTATCGCAAATCCAGAAATGGGCATCTCGTAATTAGTTTTGAAGGCAAGGTATAAGAATGGTTGCACAAGGATGTCTAATGTTTTGGAAGTCATTAAGCACGCGCGCACACATATATATTTAATAAAATCCTTTCCAAAATTGGCTTCAGGATCAAGCAAGAGTAGCAGCAGCTGTGGAAGCACTTTGCAAGAAGTTTAATCCTGGTGCACTCTCTGAAATTGACTGACTTGAGGATGATTTGGTCTTATATGTGAAGCCAGCTTGCCCAAGCATCCAGGGTTCTCTATAATAGCGGCACTGGATGCCATCTCCAAATACAAAAAAGTAGCCTCTCCATCTCAAATTCAGATGGTGGGAGGAAAGCATTGTAATTGCTACTGTGAAAAGGGGAGGGGGAGAAAAAAGCCATAGAATAGAAAATTGGAAAAAGCCAACAATATCCATAACTTTGAAAAGCCATTTTTATCCCAGAGATATATTATATATTGAAGTGTTGTCAAGTTATAAACAAATTCAAAGACTTGTATTAACAAGAAGTAAAGAAGCCAGCTCAGAGCTCTACTTGAACTTCAAGCCTTCTGCACTCTCTCTCAGTCATTAGCTTATCTTGTTTGGTATAGAGCTTTTGCTGTTAATCTTCTGAATTTCTTTGTTTGCACCACTGGTCATTGTTACACAGCCTTAATTCCACCGGTAATCCTTATATGAACACACCCCACGAAAGGTAAAACATCTTATATTGGTTTTGTGGCCTAAGTTCATCATAATTAACCCAGGATAGCTACTTATTGGCCATGATCATCATGATTAAGAGGCTGGGTTTTGGTATGTTACTGTTTCTATGCTCGTAATGATCTCTTCACTTGCATGGCTTATGTATTTCCGTTTCCAGCCAAGAACTGGTGCATCTCCCCTTTCAGCTCAATCAAGCTGAAAGCTGGCTTTTTCTGCATTCCAGAAGCTTTCATCTCCTTCCTCACCTTTTCTGCATCTAACCATCTGTTTTCTGCAGCGTAAATGTTTGAGAGAAGCACATATTGCCCTGAATGGGTTGCATCCATTTCCTTCAGAATTCTTGCCACCTTTTCACCCATTTGAACCTCACCATGCATTTTACATGCACCGAGTAGAGCCCCCCAGACACTAGCGTCAACTTTAACAGGCAAATTCTGAATAAAGACCTCTGCTTCCTTCAACAATCCAGCACGTCCCAGAACATCGACCATGCAACCAAAGTGCTCGGCTCTTGGTTTGATGCCATAAATCTGGCTCATTGCATTGAAGAACCATTTACCTTCTTCAACTAGTCCTGCATAACTGCATGCACATAGGACACCAATGAAAGTGACCTCGTTCGGTTTTGTTCCTGCAATATGCATTTGATGGAAGAAGTGAAGCGCTTCATTTGCAAGACCATTCATGGCTAATCCAACTATCATGGCACTCCAAGCCAGCACAGACTTTCTGAGAATCCCATTAAAAACTCTTAGAGCTTTCTCAGGAGCCCCACACTTGGAGTACATATCCAATAAAGCTACGTCAACTTCTTCCCCTTTTATGTTATGTTTCTTCATATATGAATGAACCGATTCACCAAGATCCAGTGCACCTGTAATCCAGCATATAGAGAACACACTAACGAGCGTTATTCGATCCGGCTTAACTCCTGAAAACAGCATTTGTCTAAAGAATTCTAGGGCTTTTACATATTTCTTGTTCTGAGCATAACCAACGATCATGCTGTTCCATGAAACCAAATCCCTATCAGGAATGGCTTTGAAAATATCTTCCGCAGACTTCATATTGCCTACCACAGTGAACCCATTAAGCATCACATTCCAGGAAGTTGTATCCTTTTCTGGCATCTGACTGAAAAGCACACTGGCACTTTCTAATTTACCTCTCTGTATGAAGCTATCTATCATTGAGGTCCATGAAAAGACCGTCTTCACAGGCATCCTTCTGAACAATTTCTCAGCTGAATCAATATCTCCAAATTTCGCATACATATCAAGCAACCCATTTCCTAGATTTCCACCAACATGCATATCATTCTGTATTATATACAAATGAATCAACCTTCCCATATGCAAATTGCCCATTTTTGAGCAAGCAGACAGAATGCCGAGCAGAGTGATTGAATTGGGTTCAACCCCAGAACGACACATCCTATCAAATACATATAAAACCTCACCAAGACATCCACATTGAGCATAATCATCAATGACAACATTCCATGACACCACGTCTGGTTCAGGAATTTCATCAAACAATTTAACAATCTCTTTCGAGAACCCAAAACTCGCATACAAGTGTAGTAGTGAATTCGAAATATGAAGATCCAATCCGTGCCCGAATTTAATAACAGAACCATGGATGGCATGTCCGTATGTGGGGTCAGTAATTTGGGATGAAGCTTTGATAACAAAAGGGAAGGTATAGTTATTGGGAAAGAGCCCGAATCGGAACACTCGAATGTAAAGAGAGATTGCTTGTATAGGATGAGAACTACAAGCATAACCTCTGATCATAGTATTGAACATAAACAAATTTGGTGCATCTATATGATTGAAAACTAAGTGGGCATAAGCCAAGTCTCCAGCAGGAGAGAGTGCAGTGAAGGATAGGACAGTGCTGAGGAAAAGAATGTCATTGGAAAGGCCATTTGTGATGAAATTGGCATGGAACATCATGACTTCTTTCATGTTTGTGCACTTCTCCGTTAGGAAAAGGTGTGGTCGGCTCAGTTTGAGTAGTTTTCTGAGGGTGGCTGAACACATGTTTGTCTTGGGCCATGAAACCAACTGGTGAGCCATGAAACAAAATTACTGTGATAACTTATAACTACTACTCGCCAATGATTACTTAGGTCTCGGGTTAGGTTAGCTTAGCTAGAGGACCAAAATTCTATCCGAATGTAGCTGCTTGCTCAAGTGCGATGACAAGTAAACACATTCTTTTCAAACTAGTCCGCTAAAGTCACTATATTTACAAGTCGCATCAATCACCATTATGCTGTTTTGTTATTTTATTGAATTATTAATTTCAATTATACATGTAGTTAAATTTATTATCAAATTAAGTTGTAAAACTCAAATATTTATTTTACTTTCATTGTTCAATATAAAAAAAAATATTAGATTACTCATTCAATAATTACTTTTATTATATTTATCATTTTTTTTAAGTAAAACCATTCAAAGTGTTATTCCCCTTTGCTTTCTTAGAAGGGGTCACATCATAAAAAAACATGAATTGCATTTAGATTATAAAATTTTAGAAATAGTCTATTAAAATTGCCTCTCATCACAACAAGAATTATGAGTTCTACTCGTTAACCAGTGAATTAAAAAATGAATGTGATTGTATGTGTTCACGTTATTATTAGTGTGTTAAAAATAAATTTTTTTATTCAAAAATTTATGTCTAACAAAGTGTCTCAATCCAACAGCGAATAAATAGATGAGAGACATAAACAGTACGATGGTTTTTTTTTTTTTTTTGAGTTTACCCAAAAAGAAATTTACAGAAATTATTGCTACTTTTTTTTTCCCCCTAAATTATTGTATAAGGTGCTACTTCACTTTGTAGTGTCATGTTCATCAGCCACAAGGTGGGGGTAAATTGAAGAGAGCCAAAGAAGAAATGGAGGGTAGAGTTGGTTTGAAAGGGAAGGACGAAGACGAGGCAAAGAAAGGTTTAGAGGGCACCGGACTGCATCTGCCGAGCAATCGCCATGGCAACCTTATCAGTGCCTCAAGCGATGAAAACCTCAAGGACATCTTTCACCACATCAAAACTTCCAAAACCCTTGTAAGCAAACACACATACAAGTTTCTTTTCTCCTTTTCAATCCAGCTTTTGGAGTACTAAATTTGGGTAATTTCTTTAATGTTTTTTTTTTTACCCAATTTCCTATGGTTCTCTTTATTAAAATTTGAATTGGATTTTTTTTTCCCCTTCTTCTTCTTTTGGGTGCTCATACTTGCTTTGGAGATGAATTTGCAGACAGTGATCAAATATGGTGCATCTTGGTATGTCAACAGCCTCTTTAAACATTTCTTTAATATTTGCGCCTTTTAGCTTCATTTTTCTAAACATATTTCATAAGCTCTTCATGGTAATCCCGTTTTCTTTATACTTTTACCTCTATGTAGATAACCAGTTTTATATTAGAGGAAAGAAATAGGAAAAATTGTCAGCTTAGCTTTATATTTATATATAGATATATTTATATATGTATAGTATTATAGTTGGCGTTTGTGTGTAAATTCTTGTGAACTCAAGCTGTTAGGTGCAATACTCAAAAGAAAATTGACATATAATGAGTTGCCTTTTAGGAGTCCAGTAAACTGCTTTCTGATTCTCAAGTACTTGGGAAAGACATGGATAAAACAAAAGGTAGAAGGTCCTCCATTGAATGAGATAGATTCAGAAAAATTAATGGGAAACAATGCCATTCAAGAAACTTGGCTAATGAAGAGTAAATTGCTAAAATATCCTGGCATTTTATATATCATAAACAACTAGAAATTTATTTTTGGTAGAACTTTGAGCCCTTTTCTTTTGTTTTTCTGCATTTGATTACAATTTTTTGTGCTTATTTTCTTGAAACATTTTTCTATTTTCAATGTATCCACTTCCCTATCTACGACTGTCTTAAAAGAAATTCTTTTCTGCATTTGATTACATTTTTGGTGCTTATTTTCTCGAAACATTTTCTATTTTCAATATGTCCACTTCCCTTTCTACTGACTGTTGTAAAAGAAATTCTTTTCTGTATTCAATAGAATTTTATATTAGAAAAGACTATCTCGAAAGAGAGCTTCTTTTTTTAGCATATATGAGCGATAAGAAATATGTGTAGAAAGGGGAAAACTGTAGCCATCTTATTGCAATATGGAACATCGATTGAAAATTTTTCTGGCATTTAAGGAAGGGGGTTAAGATGGTGGATTCTGGGCACTTTCTTTCCTTGATTTTCTGCACCACGGTTGAAAGGACTGCTTTCAGGTTATACAACTTTTGACACCTGAATCTTATATATCATAGCCTCAATTATCTTCTCCATGGTCTTTTGAAATCCTCTTTGGAGCTTTACGTTGTATCAGCAGCCATGATGATAATGCCTAACATACTATGTGGGATACACTATGATTGAGTTAGTTGTACAGTAACATTATTAACAAACTGAAGTTCGTCTTTGTCTTGATTTTATTAATCTTTATACCAGGCAAACTAACCTGTTAATTGACAAAATAAGTTCAAAAATTTGAAAGACATCGGGCCTTCAAGTACTGTGTTTGGCCGAAGTTAGTTTTGGTTGAGCGAACCGGGATCTTCTAGTGAAATATATCGATGGGCTAATATACTTAGCTGAGCAGCCATATACATGTTCCCTGAACTTTAAGATACCTTTTTTTTAAGGTCTGGATTTGTTCCTTTGACTGTGTGAAGGTTGGTTAGGCATGGCCTTCACCATCCTGAGGAGGTGCCAAGTCACTGCTCAACAATTTGGTCTTAGTGCCATTGCACATTGGCCAATGCCATGCGGCGGCAGAGCTCAAGCTACGTTAGCAAGATTTCAGTGAGAAATTTCCTAGATCAACCTAATGAGATCCAACTGCTAGTCTATTATCCTGGAAAGCTGCCTTTCAAGATATAAGCAGGGGTTCTCTCTTTTTTTGCTCTTGACATGATGCAATAATACTAGATACAATTTAACACCAAAGCAAAAGGCTCTCCAAATCTCTTTTTCAGGTGTGAATACCAGCTATAACATGTTGATGCTGGTGTGTTTGTCCAAACCAATGTGATAAAACATAGGTTAATCATATGAAAAAGTGGTATAAGATAAAACACTAAAGCCAGAAAAACAAGGAAGTACCCTTGAGATGTCAGAAAACCAACACAGGTCGACGATCCTCATGTTTCTCTCTCTTGCACTTTAGAGCCAGCCAGTTTTTGAAATATTTGATATCTCATTATACCTGTTCTCAAAATAGCTGTTCCCAGAGTGGGCATAGAACTCTTGCTCTAAGACATATTCTTTTCTTTTATAGTTTGGATATCAAGCCTGTTAAAGCAACTTTAGGTGCTTATAGCAACATAATTAATCTGGATTGCATATAATTTATGCATTGGCAAGATCATCTTATTAAAATACGAAGTTGGGCTTCAGTAGGGCCACTCTTCACTTCTTTGGTGCTTGTGCATGCCTGCTGTTTATTTTTTAGTCTTAGTTTTAGTTTTCTTCAAACTAACACGGCTGTGGTAGCCATAACACTGTCAAACTAATTGGTCTATCATTTGCAGGTGTCATGTTTGCAGCCAGATCCTCCCTGCATTCTGTCGGCTAAGCAACAAGTTCCCAAAGCTCTCTTTCATATATGCAGATATTGATGAATGCCCAGAAACAACACAGCAC